>JASVEL010005494.1:0-159459 GCA_032618575.1 Nicotiana noctiflora
GATTGCCTTCCTCCTCAAAAACTAACCCGACATCTACAGTATTATGAATATACTATAGAATCCACTTCACAGCTTGCCAATATTCATTTCCTCGATTGTGCATATATCTTCTAATAACTCAAACAGCTTGTGAAATGTCAGGTCTCGTACGGACCATTGCATACATCAAGCTACCAACAACATTTGCGTATGGTACCTTTGACATATACTCTCGTTCAACTTCATCCAATGGCGACATAGTAGTACTTAGCTTAAAATGAGGAGCAAGTGGAGTACTAACTGGTTTAGTCTTGTCATCTATGCCAAAACGTTGTAGTACTCTCTTCAAATATTCTTTCTGAGATAAATAGAGTTTCTTTGAACGTCTATCTCTTATTATCTCCATGCCAAGAATTTTCTTCGCCTCACCCATATCCTTCATCTCGAACTCCTTCTTCAGTTGAATCTTCAACTTATCAATTTCTTCCGAATTCTTGGAAGCTATCAAACATATCATCAACATATAGGAGAAGATATATAAAAGAACCATTTTTAAGCCTGCGCAAATACACAGAATGATCGTATTTGCTTCTCTTGTACCCTTGCTGCAACATAAACTTGTCAAATCGCTTATACCATTGTCTAGAAGATTGTTTCAACCCGTACAACGATTTTTCAAGTTTGCAAACCATATTTTCCTTTCGAGCAACTTTGAATCCTTCTGGCTGAGTCATGTAGATTTCCTCCTCCAAGTTTCCATGTAAAAACGCAGTTTTTACATCCATCTGAACTAGTTCCAAATCCAATTGTGCTACCAAAGCCAACATAATTCGAATGGAGGAATGTTTTACAACTGGAGAAAATACTTCATTGTAATCAATTCCCTCCTTTTGAGCATATTCTTTGGCCACCAATCTTGCTTTGTAGCGAACATCTACTTGGTTAGGAAACCCTTCCTTCTTTGCAAATACCCATTTGCACCCAATTGCTTTCTTTCCCTTCGGGAGATTGGCCAATCTCCATGTATGATTCTGATGAAGGGACTGTAATTCATCACTCATGGCAATCCTCCACTTATCTTCTTCTGAACTTTGGACTGCGTCTTTATAAGTGATGGGAACATCATCAGCTGCAATTGCGGTTGCACAAGCAACTGTCTCTATGAGACGAACAAGTTTCGTTACTTTCCTTTTTGGCCTGCTGGTTGCTATTGATTCAAATTGTTGTTGAGGTTCCTGAGTAGGAATCTCCTCTACTGGCTCTCCTTCTAGAGGATAATCTTCATTTGTTTCCTCCTCTGCTTCTTGTGTAGGAAAAATAAATTTTCCCTCAAACTCCACCTGCTTAGAAGCACTATCATCTTGTTTGGTATCTTCATTTGTTACCTTGTTTACCATAGAAGTTTCATCGATGGTAACATCCCTGCTGAATATTACTTTCTTTGTCATAGGACACCATAAACGATGTCCTTTGACTCCAGAAGTAATCCCCATAAAAATAGCCTTCTTTTCCCTTGGATCCAATTTTGACTCCGTCACATGATAATATGCAGTTGAGCCAAATACGTGCAAAGAGTCATAATCTACAGCAGGCTTTCCATACCATTTTTCAAAGGGTGTCTTGCCATCAATAGCAGCAGATGGTAAGCGATTAATGAGGTGGCATGCATATGTAATTGCCTTAGCCCAAAATTCTTTGCCCAAGCCATCATTGGACAACATACACCGTACCTTCTCCAGCAAGGTCCGGTTCATGCGTTCTGCCACTCCATTCTGTTGTGGTGTATGTCTCACAGTGAAGTGTCGGACGATGCCATCATTTTCAGAGACCTTATTGAAATGAGCATTTTTGTATTCACCTCCATTGTCTGTGCGAATACATTTGATCCTCCTCCCCGTTTGATTCTCCACCATCGTCTTCCATTTGAGAAAAATTCCCAGCACTTCATCTTTGCTCTTCATTGCATACACCCATACTCTTCGGGAAAAATCATCAACAAAGGTCACAAAATAGTGCTTCCCACTCAATGAAGGTGTTTTGGAAGGACCCCAAACATCAGAGTGTACATAATCCAAAATGCCTTTAGTATTATGGATTGATGTACCAAATTTAACCCTTGTCTGTTTCCCTTTGACACAATGCTCGCAAAACTCCAAATTGCAAGCCTTTATCCCTTTCAACAATCCTTGATCTGATAGAGTTTTCAAGGATTTTCCTCCAGCATGTCCCAAGCGCATGTGCCATAGCCTGGTTGCTTCTGCCTCTTTGTTGTCACTGGACGTCACTGTCGTTGTCCCAATAACTGTACTACCGAGATAACGGTACATGTTATTGTTCTTCCGATTGGCCTTCATTACCACTAGTGCACCGGAGCATACTCTCATCACTCCATTTTCTGCAATAATTTTGAACCCTTTTGATTCCAGGGCTCCCGCAGAGATGAGATTTTTCTTCAAACCCGGTACATATCGAACATCTATTAATGTTCTGATCATTCCATCATGGTTCCTTAATCGTATTGAACCAATTCCATATGAGGTAAGAGAGCTATTATCCGCTGTTTGGACGACTCCATATTCTCCTTCTTGAAAGTCCACAAACCAATCCCTGTTGGGACACATATGATAGCTACAAGCCGAATCCATCAACCATATGTCTGATGACGTTGACGGCTCCGTTGTAACTAATGAGAAATCTCAATCATCACAATCAGCTACATTTGAATCCATAATGGCCTTTCCATTGTTATGTTTGGCCTTATTATTCAACTTCGGACGGTCTTTCTTCCAGTGCCCCTTTTCTCGACAAAAGGCACATTCATCTTTGCTGGGTTTAGATCTTGACTTAGATCTTCCTTTTCTTGTCCTCGTTTGATTTTGAGGACGACCCCTCACGAACAGTGCTTCTCCTTCTCCGCCCTTCTGTTTTTCTCTCTTTCTTTGTTCATAGTTGTACAAAGCCGAACAAACTTCTCTGAGAGAAACTTCGTCATTTCCATGGAGTAGAGTAGTTTCAAGGTGCTCGTACTCGCCAGGAAGTGACGCCAACAACATTAAGGCCCAAGTCACCATCATCATAAGTTGTATCCATATTTTGCAAATCCGTGACCAACTTATTGAAACTGGTGATATGTTCATTCATCGTGGTACCAGGAACATAGGTGAAGTGAAACAGTATCTTCTTCATGTACAATTTATTTTGATTGTTTTTCTTCAAAAATTTATCCTCCAGTGCTTTCCATAATTTACTTGCAGAAGTTTCCTTTGTGTATGGATATTTCTGCTCTCTAGCAAGGTAGGATCGAATGGTAACGCAAGCAACACGGTTGATTATTCTCCAATCTTCTTCTCCAATACCATCTGGTCTCTTTTCTTCAATAGCCGGATCTAGCCCTTGTTGAAAAAGGACATCTAGAACCTCGCCTTGCCACATCCCAAAATGTCCGGACCCGTCAAAAATTTCTACCGCGAATTTCGCATTTGACACAATTCTTGTCATAAGCGAAGATGCCAATGATGACGTATTGCTGACACTTGATGTAGATTCTTCTTGTTTATTGTCTCCCATCTTTAACATAAATATTATTTAATAGCCGACGACACAAATCAAGATTATTTCCTTTCTGGTGTGGAAGATCAGACTAAGCTGCAACCACAGAGCATACCGAGAAAGAACCTTGACTCAGTTACCAAGATAAATCTTTTCTGATGTGGAAGATCAGACTATGCTGCAACCACAGAGCATACCGAGATAATACCTTGGCTCTGATACCAATTGTTTCGGAAGCCAAATGTATATAGTGTGAATGAGTCACAACTACTATACCAAAAATTATGGCAGCCACCAAATAATAAATAAGACAATAAAGCAACAATATAAAAGAACACCAGAATTTACGAGGTTCGGCTAATTTTGCCTACTCCTCGGACACAACCAATATTTTATTCCACTCCAAATACAAGTGAAATAATACTAAAGAGAGAAGATACAAATGCCTTAAGAAAATAAGAAGGCAAATGAGAGATGTGTTTAAATCTAAAACATTAGGCCTTCTTTTATAGGGGGAAAATCCCAAACTTAAGTCTCCCACCGATGTGGGACTTTGCCATATTCAACAGTTACATTGTATTCAAGTAGTGATGGCATTTACAAATTGCTTCAATGCATATGCACTTGCTCGTCATTGATCAATTTGAATTTGGGGCATTGTGCATTAGGTAGAGCACTTGCTTGTTATTGCGTGGAAGGCTCTGAGAACTTTGACACTTTTCTCAGCAGGTTTAGATGATGAAACTGTTGCGAACTTACTGTCAGGTTTCCTGCCTTGGGAACTTCGGAATTGCTTTCTTTAATGGTTTTCCGCAAGCTGAAAATTAGATCTTCGAATTTAAAGAAGCTAAAGCTGTAGAACTATTTGCTATTGGATAAGGGAGGTGATCATTAATGGGGAATTTTTGCGCTGTATCTTCAACATTTGGAGATTTGGCTAGTAATGTATCCTCCATGGTCAACACTACGGTTACCTTTGCTATTAATTGTGTGGCGGACTCCTGGGTTGGTGTTGCTGAAGAAGGGAGTTGTCATGATTATCGTCAAGTTCAGGGTCCAAGGTTATCTTCAAAACTTGAAGAAGGGTGTTGCTGAGGCTATGTTTGCGGAGGTTTGTTTTTTGAGTAAAAATGCCTCATTTGCATTTATTTTTAGCGAATAGTTGCAGGATATGTACTTCAGTAAGAGAAGAGCCCTTATATCTAATGAGAAACTTTCTGCAACTGTAAATATCTATGAAAAGTTTGTTGTTGCTAAAGTCTTTAGACAATTACATTTGTCATAGCAATATATTAATGATGTGAATTACTTTCATTTTCTTGTTTTTTCTTTCTTTAATCTTTACTAGTTTCATTGTGATTATTGCACTAGGTCATGTTCATGTTGCAGCTCAAAGGAGTGGCGCTTCCATAATTGAAATGCAAATGTTTAATGCTAGAGCTGCATATAAAATAGGATAATTTGTATGGTGTAGCTAGACTTCTGCAGACATCTCCTCACGTGGAGACAATCAACATATAATTGGAATCTATGAAAGTGACTTCCTATAACTTTTGCTCCTGTTGCACTCATTTATTTTTGATGTTTTACGTGCCCCCGTAGCTCCTCCCTTCACTGAAAATTGTTCTGAATCACCACACCTCAACCATAAAATTGTCATGTTTTCACTTTTAAATGCGAGTTCCATTAGGCTTTGGACCTTTATTTGATCCAGATTATATTCTCTATCTCCAGTTATATTGTTCCTGCCGCTGCCCCTTTGTGCCAGGGTATTTGGGCCCAGGAGATCTTATCAGTTTGGAGAGTTGGATTTTAAACTATGCATTTCCCAATCTCAAGAAAATTAATGTGGTCTTCTCAACAGGGATATGTTGAAGCACAATGATAGGGTTTCCGAATTTTTAGAATTTTTGCTAAAGAATGCAATTGTCTTGGAGAAGTTTGTTATCATATCAAGGAGAAGGAAATGCTGGTTGGGTAAAGAGAACTGTATGTCCATATATTCACGAGGATTGGCTAAGAAATTGTCAGATTGTCCAAGATCCCTTACCATTATTATGCCTAGCTTCCACGAGTCAGTTGACCATTACTAGACTGCAAATTCTTGTTCTTGGCGCACCAGAAATGCCGCCTTATATGTTATTTTTTGAATTAATCTTTAACTTGTCTATTTAAGTAATAACAGTTTTTTTGTGAACTTAGTGTTATGTCATACCAAATGTCATGGATCTTGGGCTCTCATGTAGAGTTGCTTGTTGCACTCTAGGCATTGCATATGCTTGGAATTTTCTGTCAATTCTTATTTTCCTGGACCTGTCAATATGAGCAAATACTCTTATTGCATATGCTTGAAATGTATTTTCCTACTTTTGTCAAATAGCTTTATGTTCTTAAATTGGGACACGGTTCCTTTTCTTGGCTTTTTCATGGAAGAGGAAGAGGTACATACTGTTTGTTCACCTCAAATAATTCTTTCGCATAGTAATTTATAATGTTGTTGACTGCTTTTACTTGAGATTCGTGTCATAAACCAGTATTTGCTTAGATCTATCTATTTAATGTCCTTAAAATCTTCATTCATGAGACAGATTTGAGATGGCCAGATCAGCATTGAGGGGTTTTTTTTTTTGGGGGGGGGGGGGGGTTTGTTTAGTCTTCTGTGTCATGGAACCTATCAGGCCTTAGGTCCAAGAAAGGGCTGAGTAATTGTCCTCCTTGGCCATGCCTGAGTTCTCATATCAAGTCTTTTGGCTTGAGCCTAGACGCTTGTCAATTGGACTCTCCTAATGGAGAGTAGAGTATATTGTTGAGTGGGATAATCCTTTGTTATTGTCTCCTATGATTATTAGTGAATACTGTAAAACAGATAACAAATTGTCTTGAAATTGAATATAATAATTCAGTACCAGCATTGCGTCTTTTAGCAGATTACGAAATTCCATCTCCACCAGTTGAATCAAAAGTTCTTACCTATCTGTCCCTCTTTTTCCAAATGGTATCAATTTTTACAGGCTTAAATTTTACTGTTGTTGCTATCTAGTGAGCATAGTTCTGACTACACCTCAACCATATGCCTTGGCTGGTCTGAGTGCCTATAATATACTGATGGTCAATGAGTGACATGGCCTAATAAGCTTCATGGACCTGTCTCTGGATCAAATTTCGTATAGCTATGAGATTCTTCTTCCCTCTATGGAGCTCTCTAAGCAATCTATTCCCTATATATGTAGTAGTGATGCTAATGTGGTTTTGTGTTAAGAATCCCAGGAAGTATCTTGATATCAAGTCTCTTCTTCTCTTGATTTTACAGTTAACTTCTAGCTGAGAAATTAGTTCTATATTACATCTGCCTATTATTTTTTTCTCAGTTCACGGATAATTCTTGTTAATTTGTTCCAGGTGAAAGTGATCGATTGGAGTCTTTTCATTCCTTTGGAGTGTTATCGTTCTCTTGCACATGTGGTATGTATCTGATGGAATGTTTGAAAAGTATACAGAGAGCCTCTATTAAGATATTTGCCCCATATTTCTTTTGTTTTTTTGGTGAAAAGTGTTTATGGTGAGCAACTTCCACTTCCAACCCAAGAGGTTGTCAGTTCGAGTCTCCCCAAGAGCAAGGTGAAAAGTTCTTGGAGGGAAGGATGCCGATGTTCTATTTGGAAACTAACCTTTCTACCCCAGGGTACGGGTAATGTCTGCGTACACACTATCCTCCCCAGACCCCACTAAGTAAGATTATACTGGGTTGTTATTGTTGTTGTTTACAATGTAAGTTTTTGAATAATGATGATGACGAACTTTGACAATTTTAAACTTTTGTTGTCTTTTTGGTGAGATCGAAGTCTTGGTAGCACAAAGATATCTCTTATCAAACTGGTTCGTTGTTTAGTTACTGGTCCAGTTTAATATGAATGCTAGATGTTTTTTTTCTTCCCATTGATAGTAAAATAATTTACATTACAAAAATAAAGCTAGATGTTACAGGATCCTACATTACAATTCAATTCCAACCTTTTCTTTGTGTTTTTAGTAAGAGTATTAAGGTTTGAAAGATTGTACTTAAACAAGTTAAAAGCTATAATTAATAAAACATAATACATGTTGTATGATTATCTAGAATTCCACTTGAAATCAAATATTCACGTACAAATTGAATCAACCTAAACTTTACTTAAAAGAAGAAGAAGAACCACTACAATTATTTCCAAGAATTGGACAATAGTAGAAACAAACAAAAGGGTTTCTAAGACTGCATTTTTTTAATAAAACAAGAAGAAATACCATTGTATCACCAACTTGGAAAATAATTCTGCAGGTTTGATCATCTTCAATCTTAAAGTTATCAATAGGATACAGTCATCCAACTCATGAATATCATCAAGAACAAATATGCACACACAAATGAGTATGATAGTTTATTGGAATCTGTTTCTTGATCTTGCTTTTGATCCTGTTCTTGTTCTCCAAGTATAATCTTCATCATTTCTTGGTAGAATTTCCAAGTAATTAAAAGATGTATGACTTGAAAATATATAGAAGGAAAAAAAAACACAATTCTATCTAGCCAATAACGATGCCATGTCCTATGTGTGACATATAAAGCAGGGATTGCCCATGCTACACCAACTATACCAATCATTGTGACTTTCCTTTCTTGTATATCTTTTATTTCTTCCATTTCCTCTACTTTCATATTATCTCCAACTTTTTCCATTTTCAATTTGTTATTTCTGAAGGTTGATAATATAATGCCCTCCTTTCCCTCTTTTGAGTTTTTTTTTTTGTGGGTAAGTTTCTTCCTTTTCTCCCTTCTCTTTGGAGGGGGAGGGAGTGAGGGCAGGAAGCAAGGAGGATGGGAATCTAACTTCTTAGTTCTTACTGATAATGAAAATAAACAATAATTTGTCAAAGAAATAAAGATATTGATGTGCTAAAACAGATTTTTATGAAAGGTTAAGAGACAAGTTCTCGCATTCATTCATAATTTAAAAGTGATGGATAAGATGCAATCTCTCAGCATCTCTAGTTTTTGTTTGTTAGAGCTTATATGTTTTTCATTTTTCTTTGAGAATTCTGAATTCATGGAAATTTTACCGTTTATTTAACATATAATAGAATCATATTAATTTGAATTTTTCCTTTCAGTTTTGATATTGTTCACATTAGAGTGCCTTTAAATTCATCCGATATCTGATGCCAAAATAAATCTATGACATAATCTATTAAGCTAATGATTAGGCAAGGCCATGTGGAATGGAGGCCCTATCCAATCCATGTAGACCATATACGCTATAAGTGTTGGATTAAAGATTAAGCTCAATTTAATTCGGAAAATAAAATTAGGTCATACTAAGATATTTTCTTCTTCTTAGCTTATACTACGATCTGAATTACATATTGATTTTACATTTATATCCAGACAGAGATTAGGTTTATGGAAAGCCTAGATCATAATCAAAAGGCGAAATACATAAATAATCCCTCTAAGTAGTTCACAACGGTCAAACAACCATTTTAACATATGTGTTTATCATTTAAACACTTCAAGTGATTATTAAGTATATCAAATAAATCCCCGAGTGCAGAAGACAATATACATAAGTTACATTTGTCACTAACATGTCAAATGAACAAATTAAAAAATAACACCTGTAATTTATAATAAAAAATTAACATATATAATTAACAAAAATGAAAATACATAAAAAGAAACCCTTTTTCTTTACTTTTATCAAACCCCCCCACCCCCACATCTTCTTCTTCTCTAATTCAATTCCCTTTTCCTTTTCACAAATTCACCCAACAAAATTAAAAGTCATATTAATATAAAACAATCTGAGAATAGCCAAATAGAGAACCCAGCAAGTGATTATTAACGGACCTCGTCGGAAAAGCTCCTTTTATGCGACCTATATCGCCTGAAAATTTGTTCTCCAAGCAAAGTTAAAAATCGATTCTACTGGAATCTTCACTCTCACTCTTCTCTCTCTCCATTATTTTCTTGATTATGAATGAGCTTATATCACTTTTTTCTCTAATTTATTATTTTTGGTATTAAATTATCCTTAAAATTATTTGTTGATGAAGACGAAAAAGGGACAAAATTGTGTTCTTATGGTGGAGATGAGGGTGACAGGACTATTGAGAAATTTTTTTGGTGGTTTGCTCTTGTTGGTGCATTTTTGCTGCTTCTTTCAGCTATGTCTGGGACTGATTTTGAGTCAACGAGACTAGGCGAAGCTCTGAAGGTTACAAGCAGTAGAGTTTTATGGTGAAAAGTGGCAGTTTCTGATGGTTTACGGTGGTTTAGTTCAAGTTTTAATTGTTGATTTTCCTTGACTCTACGGTGGTTTCATGGTAGGGGCTTAGTTCAGTTAGTCGCTATGAGGTTTTTGATTTTTTCTAAGAAAACAAAATTAGGCAGAAAAATGACTTCACGCGCTTAAAATTTTGTTAGCAAACACGTATATGCCACATCAGCAATATGTATTTATTTGATGCATTATTTGAAGTGTCTAAATAATAAACGAGTATGTTGAAGTGGCTGTTTTACCGTTGTGGACAACTTAGAGAGGTTATTTATGTATTTTTCTTTTTTTAATATCCAAAACCTAAGTAAAAGAGAGCATAAGATAAGCTAAAATCCATATATCAAAGGTGCCCATTGAAATATTCACGGATATATTCAGAGAGCGAGGACCAAAGATGTGGCATCAGTTAAAGTCTGATGGCGTAATCATGATTAAGAAGAAGCAACCTAGGAAGTCGAAGAAGACATAAAGAAAAGATATCCTTATTTGTTAGAAGACTAGAGACATATAAAATTTTAGAGTCGTCAAAGGTTTTCACAATAGTAAGAGTGCAATTTTTATCATAAACATGTTCATTCGACATTCAAGGATTAATATCATATAAGGGGTGGTAAATGTAAAGCCACAAAGATTTTTGCACTAAAATGTTTTTGTTCTTGTACAAGCTTTAAGTTGGACACAAGGATGTTCAAATACTCAAAAAGGTGTATAAAAATTATATTTTACAGGTAGGAGGTGGCATGGACTTTTGTAAGAGGGAAAAAGTAGTGTGGAACAAAATAGAAATGCCCAAGGTAAGAAACACAACTATAGCCGCAAGACCTGATTTCAAACAAGTGTATCTCCCAAACTAAATGATTTATAGGGTGAATTACCTATCAAAACATATTGCTTGAAGTCTAGTTTCTACCACATCAAACCGTTCGACATTCGAAATTTCTATGAAAAGTTATGAGCGTTTTACTGAATAATTTCCTGTCAAAAAGATGGACCGCGGGTTATGGCATCCAGGGAGGTGGTGAGCGCCCGTCATAGCGCCAAACTAGAAGAAATTGTTGGGCGCTACTTGTAACGCCCAAGGCGAGAAATTGAGATAAAGGGGACGGAGAGAGAGATAAATATATCTTCATTCTTCAAACATTATACATCTTCTCTCATCCTCAAGTCATCCGGGGGTTCTCATACCACTTAATACTATTAATGCTAGAATACTACTTCTAAACATCAATTCTAACAATATTCCATCTTGAACTGGTTAGATACTTTACAAAAACTCAAGAACAAGATCTCTCTACCAACCTAGGGCTTCGTAATTCATGGTATGCTTCTTAACTGCTTTCAACCAAGATTATTAGAAAGGTTTATGGTCGATATTTGTTCCTATAAACTACTACTAAGGAAAAGATACTTAGATGAATGATGAACCCAAGAAAGTGAGAAGAATCATGTTGAAGTTTGGCAAAATGCCAAAGTCCCACGTCGGTTGGGAATTTGATTTGGGGGGTTTTTCCCCCTATAAAAGAAGGCCTAATGTTTAGGATTTAAACACACATCTCATTTGCCTTCTTATCTTCTTAAGGCATTTGTATCTTCTCTCTTTAGTATTATTTCACTTGTATTTTAGAGTGAAATAAAATATTAGTTGTGTCCGAGGAGTAGGCAAAATTAGCCGAACCTCGTAAATTCTAGTGTTCTTTATATTGTTGCTTTATTGTCTTATTTATTATTTGGTGGTTGCCATAATTTTTGGTATAGTAGTTGTGACTCATTCACACTATATACATTTGGCTTCCGCAACAATTGGTATCAGAGCCAAGGTATTGTCTCGATATGCTCCGTGGTTGGAGCCTAGTCTGATCTTTCACATCAGAAAAGATTTATCTTGGTAACTGAGTCAAGGTTCTTTCTCGGTATGCTCTGTGGTTGCAGCTTAGTCTGATCTTCCACATCGGAAAGGAAATAATTTTGATTTGTGTCGTCAGCTATTAAATAATATTTATGTCAAAGATGGGAGACAATAAACAAGAAGAATCTACATCAAGTGTCAGCAATACGTCATCATTGGCATCTTCGCTTATGACAAGAATTGTGTCAAATACGAAATTTGCGGTAGAAATTTTTGACGGGTCCGGACATTTTGGGATGTGGCAAGGCGAGGTTCTAGATGTCCTTTTTCAACAAGGGCTAGATCTTGCTATTGAAGAAAGGAGACCAGATGGTATTGGAGAAGAAGATTGGAGAATTATCAATCGTGTTGCTTGCGGTACCATTCGATCCTACCTTGCTAGAGAGCAGAAATATCCATACACAAAGGAAACTTCTGCAAGTAAATTATGGAAAGCACTGGAGGATAAATTTTTGAAGAAAAACAATCAAAATAAATTGTACATGAAGAAGAGACTGTTTCACTTCACCTATGTTCCTGGTACCACGATGAATGAACATATCACTAGTTTCAATAAGTTGGTCACGGATTTGCAAAATATGGATACAACTTATGATGATGGTGACTTGGCCTTGATGTTGTTGGCGTCACTTCCTGACGAGTACGAGCACCTTGAAACTACTCTACTCCATGGAAATAACGAAGTTTCTCTCAGAGAAGTTTGTTCGGCTTTGTACAGCTATGAACAAAGAAAGCGAGAAAAACAGAAGGGCGGAGAAGGAGAAGCACTGTTCGTGAGGGGTCGTCCTCAAAATCAAACGAGGACAAGGAAAGGAAGATCTAAGTCAAGATCTAAACCCAGCAAAGATGAATGTGCCTTTTGTCGAGAAAAGGGCCACTGGAAGAAAGACTGTCCGAAGTTGAATAATAAGGCCAAACATAACAATGGAAAGACCATTATGGATTCAAATGTAGCTGATTGTGATGATTCGGATTTCTCATTAGTTACAACGGAGCCGTCAACGTCATCAGACATATGGTTGATGGATTCGACTTATAGCTATCATATGTGTCCCAACAGGGATTGGTTTGTGGACTTTCAAGAAGGAGAATATGGAGTCGTCCAAACAGCGGATAATAGCCCTCTTACCTCATATGGAATTGGTTCAATACGATTAAGGAACCATGATGGAATGATCAGAACATTAATAGATGTTCGATATGTACCGGGTTTGAAGAAAAATCTCATCTCTGTGGGAGCCCTAGAATCTAAAGGGTTCAAAATTATTGCAGAAAATGGAGTGATGAGAGTATGTTCCGGTGCACTAGTGGTAATGAAGGCCAATCGGAAGAACAATAACATGTACCGTTATCTCGATAGTACAGTTATTGGGACAGCGACAGTGACGTCCAGTGACAACAAAGAGGCAGAAGCAACCAGGCTGTGGCACATGCGCTTGGGACATGCTGGAGGAAAATCCTTGAAAACTCTATCAGATCAAGGATTGTTGAAAGGGTTAAAGGCTTGCAATTTGGAGTTTTGCGAGCATTGTGTCAAATGGAAACAGACAAGGGTTAAATTTGGTACAGCAATCCATAATACTAAAGGCATTTTGGATTATGTACACTCTGACGTTTGGGGTCCTTCCAAAACACTTTCATTGGGTGGGAAGCACTATTTTGTGACCTTTGTTGATGATTTTTCCCGAAGAGTATGGGTGTATGCAATGAAGAGCAAAGATGAAGTGCTGGGAATTTTTCTCAAATGGAAGACGATGGTGGAGAATCAAATGGGCAGGAGGATCAAGTGTATTCGCACAGACAATGGAGGTGAATACAAAAATGATCATTTTAATAAGGTCTGTGAAAATGATGGCATCGTCCGACACTTTACTGTGAGACATACACCACAACAGAATGGAGTGGCAGAACGCATGAACCGGACCTTGCTGGAGAAGGTACGGTGTATGTTGTCCAATTCTGGCTTGGGCAAAGAATTTTGGGCTGAGGCAATTACATATGCATGCCACCTCATTAATCGCTTACCATCTGCTGCTATTGATGGCAAGACACCCTTTGAAAAATGGTATGGAAAGCCTGCTGTAGATTATGACTCTTTGCACGTATTTGGCTCAATTGCATATTATCATGTGACAGAGTCAAAATTGGATCCAAGGGCAAAGAAGGCTATTTTTATGGGGATTACTTCTGGAGTCAAAGGACATCCTATGACAAAGAAACTAATATTCAGCAGGGATGTTACCTTCGATGAATCATCTATGGTAAACAAGGTAACAAATGAAGATACCAAACAAGACGATGGTGCTTCTAAGCAGGTGGAGTTTGAGGGAAAATTTATTTTTCCTACACAAGAAGCAGAGGAGGAAACAAATGAAGATTATCCTCTGGGAGGAGAGCCAGTAGAGGATATTCCAACTCAGGAACCTCAACAACAACTTGAATCAATAGCAACCAGCAGGCCAAAAAGGAAAGTAACGAAACCTGTTCGTCTCATAGAGACAGTTGCTTGTGCAACCGCAATTGCAGTCGATGATGTTCCCACCGCTTATAAAGACGCAGTCCAAAGTTGAGAAGAAGATAAGTGGAGGATTGTCATGAATGATGAATTACAGTCCCTTCATCAGAATCATACATGGAGATTGGCCAATCTCCCGAAGGGAAAGAAAGCAATTGGGTGCAAATGGGTATTTTCAAAGAAGGAAGGATTTCCTAACCAAGTAGATGTTCGCTACAAAGCAAGATTGGTGGCCAAAGGATATTCTCAAAAGGAGGGAATTGATTACAATGAAGTATTTTCTCCAGTTGTAAAACATTCCTCCATTCGAATTATGTTGGCTTTGGTAGCACAATTGGATTTGGAACTAGTTCAGATGGATGTAAAAACTGCATTTTTACATGGAAACTTGGAGGAGGAAATCTACATGACTCAGCCAGAAGGATTCAAAGTTGCTGGAAAGAAAAATATGGTTTTTAAACTTGAAAAATCGTTGTACGGGTTGAAACAATCTTCTAGACAATGGTACAAATGATTTGACAAGTTTATGTTGCAGCAAGGGTACAAGAGAAGCAAATACGATCATTGTGTGTATTTGCGCAAGCTTAAAAATGGTTCCTTTATATATCTTATCCTATATGTTGATGATATGTTGATACCTTCCAAGAATTCGGAAGAAATTGATAAGTTTAAGATTCAACTGAAGAAGGAGTTCGAGATGAAGGATCCGGGTGAGGCGAAGAAAATTCTTGGCATGGAGATAATAAGAGATAGACATTCAAGGAAACTCTGTTTATCTCAGAAAGAATATTTGAAGAGAGTACTACAACGTTTTGGCATAGATGACAAGACTAAACCAGTTAGTACTCCACTTGCTCCCCATTTTAAGCTAAGTACTACTATGTCGCCATTGGATGAAGCTGAACAAGAGTATATGTCAAAGGTACCATACGCAATGCTGTTGGTAGCTTGATGTATGCAATGGTCTGTACGAGACCTGACATTTCACAAGCTGTTGGAGTTATTAGCAGATATATGCACAATCCAGGAAAGGAGCATTGGCAAGCTGTGAAGTGGATTCTACGGTATATTCATAATACTGTAGATGTCGGGTTAGTTTTTGAGCAGGAAGGCAATCAGTCTGTAGTTGGATATTGTGACTCAGATTTTGCAGGTGATCTGTACTAACGAAGATCAACTACTGGTTATGTGTTTACTTTTGCAAAGGCACCAGTTAGTTGGAAGTCTACTTTGCAGTCAACAGTTGCTTTGTCTACAACAGAGGCATAGTACATGGCTATTACAGAGGCTGTGAAGGAGGCAATTTGGCTTCAAGGATTGTTAAAGGAGCTTGGTGTTGAACAAAAAGTTATCACAAATTTTTGTGATAGTCAAAGTGCTATTCAATTAGCGAAGAACCAAGTTTATCATGCAAGGACGAAGCACATTGATGTTCGGTATCATTTCGTACGAGAAATCATAGAAGAAGGTGGAGTCACGGTGAATAAAATTCATACTACGGAGAATCCTGCTGATATGCTAACAAAGGTGGTGACTGCGGTCAAATTTCAACATTGTTTGGATTTGATCAACATTGTTGAACACTGAAGATTGAAGATGAAGACACAACCAAAATTTGTTATAGAGAGAAAATTGAAGATGTAGAATTTTGCCAAGGTGGAGATTTGTTGAAGTTTGGCAAAATGCCAAAGTCCCACATCGGTTGGGAATTTGATTTGGGGGGTTTTCCCCTATAAAAGAAGGCCTAATGTTTAGGATTTAAACACACCTCTCATTTGCCTTCTTATCTTCTTAAGGCATTTGTATCTTCTCTCTTTAGTATTATTTCACTTGTATTTTGGAGTGAAATAAAATATTGGTTGTGTCCGAGGAGTAGGCAAAATTAGCCGAACCTCGTAAATTCTGGTGTTCTTTATATTGTTGCTTTATTGTCTTATTTATTATTTGGTGGCTGCCATAATTTTTGGTATAGTAGTTGTGACTCATTCACACTATATACATTTGGCTTCCGCAACAAATCAAACCTAAAGTTTCTAAATTTGTTAATCTTGGAACTTCTAGTATTGATTCTTGATGTAATTGTATATAGATTGATTTGAGAAGTTTAATCTTTATGATTGAAGCAATGAGGGTGCTCAATGGAAGAACTAAGATGAGTTGAGACAATACTCTTACTAATGTTGTCTTCTCACAAAGAACATATCACAGGTTCGGGTTAAGCCATATATAACATTAATATGGGCTTCGATTGGAGCTAGCCAGTACACATTTAAAATTACAGAGATGTGTATATATAATGTTATCATATTTAATTGTACAAGAATAGTTTGATCCATTGTTAGATAAATCATATCACATGCCCTCCATTGATAGAAAGTTTTGAGGAGAATGTTGTAGAATTATTGTTTTCAATTTCATGATTAAAGAGGTTTACCTAGCTATTATTTTTGGGAGTTCCTGGAACTCTGAAAGAGGTTAGTGGCCTTGGTGATTTAAAACGCTTCGAAATTAGTCGTGCCAGTGTAGGTCTGGTTGTGTATGGTTGGTTCAGACGTTACAAAGAAAAGTCCTGGTAATACATAAGAACGCGAGCACGATAGAACTTGGAACTGTATGACACCATACGGATGAGGCATAGGTGATCAGGTTGTGATCGTCCTTGACTTACCCTAGAATAAGAAATAGTATGTCAGAATCTTAGGTGCTCCCCCAGAAAAAAAAAAACAAAAGAAGAAGGAAGAAAGAAGAAATTTTCATGAAATAAATAAAAGAGAAATATTTTTTTTATGAGGTAAATATGAGTTTTGTTAAAGGAATCTAAATTGTTGTTTTAATTGTTTAATAGAATCTTTCGGGATTTTTTTTCAATATCATGCATGAATAATTCTTTCAGGGTGTCGTTCCACCTTTAGTGGGAGGATTATTTTATTCGTTAAGTACCACTGTAGTATATTCACGTTCCAATATTTTTTTGGAAGCTACATTGGCATATATCAATATAGGAGTAGGATTTATAGACGAGCATGCTACGATTTAAGACATTCTTTTATCTCAATGGACTTTCGGTGAACTGCAATTCAAGCCATGGAGTTTAATTGCTTGATTTCAATTCTTAATTTTTTATTTTTGTTTATTTCTGTTTGATGAGTAGCTGGCGAGTCACGTCCCGAGCATTCCGCCATGACTCTACAGAGGTTTCATATACATTATAAAGTCATAAGGTGAAGTTTAAATTTTATTTTATTTTAATCATACACTCAATGTTAAGGCATGGATTATGCATAATGTTCACGGACAAAGAATTTCAAACTTAATGAAAGGTTTTTTCTCTTGGCTGTATATGCTTACTTCTTTAGTAGAATAAAAAGAATAGGTAAGAAGGTTTACTCAGTCAAGTTAAGGCATCGGGTGCCGGTTACGAGTTGATCAGAAATCGGATCGTAACATGAACTAGTAACAAAACTCTAGGTTCAGGGTTTCTAAGTTTAGAGGCGAAGGATACAGGATAGAAGCTTAAGATTTTTAAAATTGTAACTGTGAACACCAAATTTTTGACCACACCGAATTCCATACTATTTTAGTATAAATATCTCTTTAGGGTCTAATCTTAATAAAAAAAGCTACAAAATACTAACATTCTTAGAGTATGAATTTTTATTATACACACACACTCTCTCTCTTCTATTTGCAACGAAAAAAAATTACAAAAAATATATGATTTTTATAATTAGAATTATAATAAATAAGTTAGTTTTAATATATTTAGTATAATTTAAACTATAATATATATATATTTAACTCTTATGTATATAATATTTAAGTATAAGGTAGCTAACCAATATTTTTACTATTCATTTTACTTTCTAATTTCTTCATTAATAAAGAATAAGTAAAAGTTATTAAAAAAAATAATTATAATAAACAAATAATATAACAAAATAAAGGGATAAATATTGAAAAGTTCAAAAAATATTATCCTAACTACTCACCAATCTTCTCAACCTCATTCTCCCGCTCCAATTCCAACTCTAACTCTCTCTCTCTCATATATATATATATATATATATATATATATATATATATATATATGAACACTCCCTAGAGCAGCCACCCCGAAGAGATCTTTTCGAATAATCCTGATTTGAGAAGCAACCCACTTCCTCTTCATCATTTTTTATACCATATATTTCGTCTTCCTCACTGGGCTTCACCACAAAAGCCAATGTTCACTTCTAAATTTTCAGTCATGAAAGGCAGCTAAACCATCTCCAAAAACGAGCTGAACACTGCCCATAAACCTGCGCTTCAACCATCTCAAAAAAAGCTACAAAAATGTTCAAAAACAGTCCAAAAATCAGCTCGTTTTTCAGCAAAAATCTGCTGTAAAATCAGTTGAAAAACAGCATTAAGCAGTCCCGAAATCAGCTCCAAACACAGCCAATAAAGCAGCCCTAAAACACTCTTAAAAAAACCACGAAACATATATGCATGAAAATCAGCCGAAATCGCGGCTGAAAATGCTGCAAAAACGCAGCAGCACTTACGCATTAAAACTCACTGAGTTTCAGTCGAGGGAGAAGTTCGTTGTTCCGTTTCTGCTGATGCTCCGGTCCGCGGGCGAGTTTGGCCAATCTATCTTACTTATAATTCAACACTCGGAGGTTCTTTATTAACAAATTTAAAATTTCTGCTCAACAGAGGTCACTTTCTTATTTGATTCATTTTTTGGTTTAATATAATGTGTTTGCTTAATCTTTTAGTGCTCTATCTTGTTTGAATGCCTTTGATAGTTTATTAAATTGTTTTGCTGCCTGTGTTTTGTCCAAGAGCATTACTACAAATTGTATGAGTTAAGATTTATATTCATGTGTTTACTTGATGGGTGGACGTTACTGATTTGCATATTTCATCGCCGCATTGAATTTCTCTTTTAGATAAATAGCTATATATGTATAAAAAATAAATGAAAGTATAAAGGGATATACATAAAATATACAGAATATACAGAGAATATACAAAATCGAAAAAAACATACACAAAGAATAGATTCTGGAATTTCTTCCTCATTTTTTTTTTATTTTGCTATTCAAATATGGGAATCGACTGAGTTCGGAGTCCATCGAGTTTTCCTGCGTGGTTCAAGTCGCCGAAGGTTCGGTGTTTCTGAATTGTTTTCCGGTCGGGCCTCACTGGTTTTCAACCAAAAGGAGAATAACAAAAGAAAGTTATTGATTACTCCTGGTGCTAGATTGAGTCCGTTTGCACTCGGTTCACGGTTCCGTCGAGATTGTTGCTCTATTTGGCCCGATTGATTTGCAGTTTTCGGCTTTGTTCATCAATAACAGGTCCAATTCTTATTTTCCAGTTTTCAAATTCCAATTCATATTATGTTTTGCTATAAGGTTGAATTTGTGTTATCTATCTTCTATGATTAATTATAAATTGATCTATGATTGGTTTACGGTTTGAGTTGTTGAAATACATGAAGCTATGAAATATATTACTTAGCTTACGGAGTTTAGGCTCAAGACGAGAAGAATGGATGCAGTTTTTTTTTTTTTTTAAAATAAATAATTGTTTCATGGATTTTCAATGCTAAATTTGTGGTTGTAGCGATTTAGTTGCTTCAAGTTGACCAGGTATGCTATATTTTGTTTAGTAAAAAAGGAAAGATTATATAAAGTTACAGGAGGTCCACTTTTGAATACCTACTGTTGTTAATATAAATGTTTAGAGATGAAAATATTAATTATTTTCGGATAGTTTATTTGCCTACCTTTTCTTGTAGATATAATCTGAGGTCTCATAATAATCTCATATTTAATTTAAGAAAAATAATTCTCAATAATCGCTAGTATATTTTAAGTGCGTCTACTAAAGTTGATTATGTGTTCTTGCACGAACCTTAGGTTGATATACTTAAATAATAAAAGGATCATGTACGCATTCCGCGTCTCGATGTCTTTAGATTTAAAATAATTACGTTTTAACCATATGTATATTCCACACTTTGGTTTAATATTTAACCTCAAAGAAATACCTTGTTTGCATACAACATCTAGGTTAAAATAATTAATAAAAAATAATATTTAATTAAGCGGTAATAAATAATCCATAACCAACAAAATACAAGAATAGTCAAGAATTGATTTAAGCCGAACATTAGTCAATAAAGCGACTATGCTAGAACCACGGGACTCGAGGGGTGCCTTACACCTTCCCCTCGGTCAACAGAATTCCTTACTCAGTCTTCTGTTTTTGTAGACCATAAATTAAGAGTCAAACCTTCCTTTTGAAAGAGGATTCAATATAAGGTGACTTGGAACACCAAAACTCAATTCCAAGTGGCGGCTCTAAATAATAAATAACCCCTTTTCAAAACATCACTTCAATTGGAAAAACTCTTCTAACTCAACCTCATAATAGGGTTGTGTGGCAAAAAAGAGGTGTGACAGTAACGACCCGACCGGTCGTTTTGAGCTTTTGCACCTTGATCGCCAGTTCCCGGGCATAACATGCTACGTGTTATGTGTTGACTAATGTAGGCCTTGGTTTCAGGATAATTTGGAATGAATTTGAAAGAACAGTTCAGTTGAAAGCTTTGAATTTGAAAGGTTTGACCAAGAGTTGATTTATTTGTATACGAGCTCAGATTGGAGTTATTATGACTTGGCTGGCTTCGTTAGATGATTTATGGCTTAGTAGTGGGATCAGAAGTGGTTTCGGAGGTCCTTTGTAGAATTAGGCTTGAATTGGCGAAGTTAGTATTTTGGCGAATTCCGGTTTATAGGTGAGATTTTGATCCGAGGGTTGAAATGAGATTCAGAGAGCTGTTGTAGCTTCTTTAGGTGATTTTCAATGTATGCAAAATTTCAGGTCATTCAAAGGTGTTTTGGTCGGATTTTTTATCATATGCGTAATTCGAAAGTTTTAAAAGAACTTAGGCTTGAATCCGATGTAATTTGATGGTTTTGGTGATATTTGGGGTGTTTTGATGATTGGAGCAAGTTTGAATGATGTCTTAGGATGGGTTGGAACTTTTGGTTGAGGTCCCGGGGGCCTTGGGGTGATTTCGGATGACGTCAGGATGAATTTTGGACTTATGCGATTGCTGGTGTATCTGGTTTCTAATATTTTCGCATCTGCAGAAATGGAACCACAGATCCGCAGGTGCGGAAGGGAGGTTCGCAGGTGCGGTTATTTGGCTTGGATAGATGAGTCCGTAGATGTGGATGGGGAGCCGCATCTGCGATACCCCAAATGCGGTAGAAGATTCGTAGAAGCGAAAAGGTGTGGCTATGGTATTTTCGCAGAAGCGGGTTTCGCAAATGCGGATAGCGGACCGCAGAAGCGGCCATTGGCTTAATGAATATCCATAGAAGCGGAGGTAGAACCGCAGAGGCGGTAGTTGCAAATGCGGTAAGGGAATCGAAGATGCAGAAATCACCCTTCAGAGAAGGGTTTTAAAGCTCATTTTGTTCCGCTACCTAAGGGTTATGTCCACCATTTTTGATCGACATTGAGAGCTCTTAGATGGAAATTGAAGGGAATTTCGACTAGTTCTGATTGGAGGGTAGTTCTTTGGCCTAAATACATGATTTAATGGTAGAATTAACATGGAAATTTGTGAAAATTCATCAAAAGAGGGTAAAGCTATAGCTTGAAAATTTGGTATTCCAAAGTGGAATTTAAGGGGTCAAATTGAGTCTGATTTTGGTAATTTTGATATGTATAGACTCTTGGCGAGATAAGGAATTCAGTGATATGAATTTTCTGATTTTTTAAGAAGTGGGCCCAAGGCTCATGTTTTGCCAATTTTGTGAATTTCGATATTTTTCGAGTCTTTTTTATTATGTTATGTTCCCTTAGCCTATTGTAACGTGTTCATTGTGGTTTTGGATAGATTCGACACGCGTGGAGGCTGAATTGAGGGGCAAAGACATCACGAGCTAGGAATTTTGCATGTTCGAGTTTAGTAATGATTGTAAATGATATCCTGAGGGTTTGAAACCCCGGATTGCACACTGTAGTGCTATATTGAGGTGGCTTGCACGCCGGATAGTGGGCGTGGGGTAGAGCACTATTGGAGATTGTGACTTGGTTCGTCCCGATTGATAAATTTACTTATTATCATTGTGATTTGGGCTGATTGCCATATTTGGGCTTCGTGCCAATAATTTGAATCCTTTAGGGATTTATCACTGTTTGCTCACTATTTTGACTTATTACTTGAACTCAGTCATACTGTTTCTCCACTATTTTACAACTCAGCCACTTCTACTCAAATTTGAGTCTTAAATGATATTTTAAATGATAATTTGGGCTGAGAACTACTATTTTTCTAATGCCCGATGGGCTTGTGATGATATTCTGACTGAGTGTGGCCGAGGGCCAGATGTGAGGATACACTGAGTGATATGAGGCCGAGGGCCTGGATGTGAGGGTTTTATATTATGGATCAGGGCTGCACGACGCAACGATACTTATATGGATCAGGCTGCACACCGCAGCGATATATATATATATGGATCGGGCTGCACGCTGCAAGTTGCACGGCACAACGAGATGTGGATCGGGCTGCAGCCGCAACAGTTACTATATGATACTATTTTGAGAGTGATCCGAGAGAGAGAGCTCGATGGAGAGTGAGCCCGTAGAGCTGGTATTGTTTTGAGATATTGCCCGAGGGGCGGATTTTTTTGTGCGTATCAGCACTAACTATTTTGAAACTGTTTTCATAACTATTGAAAAGATTATTTTCAAAAGAGATTTAAACTGAGCCAAGATGTTTCCAAAGATTTCACAGCTTCACTATTTTCTCAAGGATTGTAACCTGCTTCTACACAACATGTTGGTTGCTTTACGTGATTTCTTACTGCTCAGTTGTTATTTACCTTTATGACTAACTAAGTTGGAGTACTCACTTTACTCCATGCACCTCATTTGCAGATGCATGTATTTGTTCACCCAGTAGCGGGTTTTGAGCTGATCAGAGGCTAATTTAATGGAGATTAGCGAGCTGACTGCCAGCATTCGTAGCACCACATGTTCTTTCTTTATTTTATCAGTCCTATTTGTATATTTCAGACTTGTAGTAGCAGTTATATTCTGATAGTTGCACGTGACTTGTGACACCCCGATTAGGGCTGTGTTGGGTTGAAATTTCGATAATTAATACTATTAAGTCATATTTTTACTGTTCATTTATGCTTAACTATTTTTGAAAGAGACGAGTTGGGTTAGTTGGTTGGCCTTGTCTTCATAAGAGGTGTCATCACGACAAGTGTGGGGTTTGGGTCGTGACAAGTTGGTATCAGAGCCTAGGTTACTAGGTCTCACGAGTCATGAGTAGGTTTAGTAGAGCTTGAGAGGCTATAGAACCTTTAGGAAAACTTCACATTCTTGAATTCTTATTGTGCATCTTTGATTCAGCTTGAAAAGAAACTTTTGAAATTCCTTCCATGCATTTGTATGCGTACATGAGCACTCAGTATCATATATGCCTTGATGGCTTGCGATTCCCCAATCAAGGGGCGAGATGTGATCTCTGTGAGGTCGATATTGGGCCAGTTTTGGAGGACTTAAGGTCGGATCTTTGCCTATGGCTTGAGCACTGAGGTGTTGATTGTGTGAGTAAGTGTTTTGAACTTATATGTTCGGCAGTGTCCCTATTAGTGGAAGTGACGGTTGATTGGTCATGTGATGAGTATGTTAGTACTGCAACATATATCTATGTAACTTGGAAGCGACGAGGTACGTCTACTGGATGATAGATGAACTATTAAGTGTTTGATTTCCATTGTGATTGGATGCGTGACCCAAGAGATGGGCGCGTAAAAAATCTTTTCATGTCTCCTAAATGGGAGTGAAGTAAATTTTATGTTGCGGTATGAGTTCAGACTCCGGAAGACTAAGTGGTTGTGTAATATGTTTGACGATGGAAGGTATACGGAAATATTATATTAAGGCGAAGCAGGTGGGTTATCTCCTGTGAAGCGTTCCGAAGTGGTGTGATTCTTATGTGTATGTTAGAAGATCTCATGTGTAATGGAAAGGTACATGTTGAAATTTGAAATTTCGGATTGCTTAAGAGAGTGGGCTTCACTATTGCGGGGTTGAATGCGACATTTGCAGAAGATTTACAGTACTGCATGATCTGAGTTTCACAAACTTATACATGAATTGAGGTTAATCTCACTATGATATTGTGGAATAAATAGAGTAAAAGTGCTATGAAATATTGAGTGTATCTTGATCTATGGATTCAAGCCAAGTGTGGAAGTCTGCTGTGAGCAGGTCATTGCACGGTTAGGTGCTAGGTTGGTTCCTGTTTGGGGCATGTGAGTGAATTAGCTATGGCTAGAGTAAAGGAAATTCTTTTTTGACAAAGGTCATGTTATGCTTCATAGAGTATGAGAATCACGAAATGTCTGGAGTGTATCTGGTACATAATGCTCGTTGCATAGAGCAGGCTCAACAGAAACAAAGTCCACAAGTGGATATGTTTTAACTGTTGGTGGAGGAGCAGTATCTTGGAAGTCTTCCAAACAGACATGTATCGCTCGCTCTACAATGGAATCAGAGTTTATAGCTTTGGAAAGCCGGTAAAGAAGCTGAATGGCTTTGAAATTTCTTAGAAGACATTCTATTTTGGCCAAAACCTTTGGCTCATATTTGCATACATTGCGATAGTGAGGCTGCAATAGGACAGTCAGGGAGTGTTATGTATAACGGAAAGTCTCATCATATACGCCAAAGACATAACAATGTTAGACAACTACTTTCTAGTGCAATTATCACTATTGATTATGTAAGATCAAAGGATAATATGGCGGATCCACTTACAAAAGGTTTAACTAGAGAGGGAGTTGAGAAATCATCTAAGGGAATGCGACTATGGCCGAGGACAAGCCAACATGGCAGTAACTCTACCTAAAATTTTGGATGTTTCGAGATCTAGGTTCAAGGAGCTCGAACAAAGTTGTGATTGATCAGTTCAACATTGTCAAAGTAAAATTTTTGGTCTATTCTCGTGATGAAGACAATGTTCAGTAACAAGGATAGAACTTTACATGTTCTTTAATGATTACCTAAGTTTGATGTGGTATTTATAAAATAGTGTCAATCTAGAGGATTACACATTTAGGAATCACCTATGTAAGTGTGAAGTGGAAGCTGCTTCAATGAGAATTCTGTAAGGCCAATTCTTTACGCACTTATGAAACCAGGCGGTGTTCATGGCTGAAACGAACACAACAATAAGAACTAAAAGACGGTTAAGGGTTGGTTGTATGACATATGGTTGTCTAGGTATACAGTAAAGTTCGATGGTTCAAAGATATCAAATCTACCGATTAACCGAGTATATCCGACATATGTTCACTACGGAGAGTTCAAAGGGAAAGCAACTTATCCATATGCAATTAATCCTTACTTGCAAATCACACAACTTTCATATATGATCTTTTTTGATACATCCATTCCCATTCATGTGGGGGATTGTTGGACTTTGAAGCCATTGAGCTTTAAAGTATAAAAGTATGAATTGGAAATGGAGGGAAATGAAAATTTGAATGAGGTGAATTTTGACTTGCACTTTGTCCCTCATTAGTGAGGGACAACTACATTTGTGTGCTTATATGTAGAATCACTTCTTAAAGCTCTTAAAAGAAGTTGAAGAGAATGAACCCTCGCGCCGTCGTCGTCGTCGCTCACTCGGCTTTGGCTTTGGCATTGGCATTGGCATTGGCATTGGATTTGGATTTGGATTTGTATTTGTCAAATGATCGATAAGATTATTTTTTAGACAAAATTTATTTAATTAATTATTTAATAAATAATTAAATGCGAGATCACTACTGAAGATTCAGAAATGTAGTCTGTCCACGGTCCTGGCGTAACCGCGGTAGGACCGCGCCAGAACTCTTCAATAGGTTCAGATAGCCTCTTTGGCTCGGTCCTAGTGTAACCGTAGTAGGACCGCGGCAAGCGGCGAAATTTATGAACTGTCACCTTTTCCAAAACAGACATGACACCTCTTTCAATAATCGCCTATAAATTCAAAGGCATGACTTTATTTTTAACACACCAAAAAATACTACAGAACTTCCTTCTTTCTGAATATACTCCATTCTAATTTGCTGTCTCTCTCTCTCAAATTCGTAAGTGTGATTTTGCTCCGTTCTTTAAGTTGGTATCCTGTAGTTTGTATTGCCACCGTTGCAGGAATGTTTATTCCGTTTTATCATGATATGATTTAATCAATTACCTTGGCAATGTGTGACTGTGAGGGGGTTAAAATTCTTCAAGGACTCACAAGCAAATTGTGGACTCGGAATATTTCTTAACCTTTACTATTTTTCAAGATTCTTTTATTCTTCTAATAATTTTCTTATTTTCTATTTTAACACAGTAGAATTCATCATAATCTTTTCAAACTTTCGGAGTTTCTGCTAAAGAATGCAATGGCTTTGGAGAAGTTCCTTCTCGGAGAAGAATGTGCTGGATTTGTAATTCTATGGAATTTGTGCCCCCATATTCGTCGTCACTATTGGCTTCAAATTTGTTAGCTTGTCGAAGACCCTCCAACAATTGTATGATGACTTTCCGTTAGTCAAATCTCAATGACTAGAATGGAAGTTGTTTTTGTAGAAATGGTGCTTTAATTATATGTTTTATTTTATGAATTATTGAATCTTTAACTTATTGTAAATAAAAAATAATGCTCTTTTTATGACCCCTTATGGCATGCCACGCTTTATGGATGTTTTATTTCTTATGAATTGTTGGTTTATAATACTCTACACGTTGTACTTGTGCTTGAAATTTTCGTTCAATTTTTGGTGGATGGGCAGATCGAGAAATTATATCTTTTCGATAATAGGGCTCATTTAATGTTGTGACTAGCTAGCTATGTCACATAGCATCAATTTTATTTGATTGGAGATGGTTCCTTATTTTGATTTTTTCTTGTTTTTGGTATATCTTTTATATTCTTCTTCATTTTGGTTATACAGAATAATCCGTGACTAAATGTACATATTTTTCTGATTAAGATGTACTTAAATGTTTTATCAGGAATCTTTCTGATTAGTATGTAACTAGCTAGCTGTATTTCTCAAACGTCAGTGATCGTAAATAGTGAAAGGAGGTAAAAAGTAGAGGTTTTTTTTTTGTTTTTGGATAAGATTAGAACCTCATATTTCATTCATATAGGAGCATAGCCGGATTCATGATTTAGAATTTAAAAGTTCCTAGCTCAAATTAATATGCGGGTTCACAGTTAAATATTTATAAATATTTAATGAATATCTGTTTAATACTCAATTCGTTTCAATTTATGTGAACCTATTTCCTTTTTCGTCCGTGCAAAAAAAATGACCACTTTCCTTATTTGGAAATAATTTACCTTTATGCAATGATTTATAACCACACAAAATAAATGTGCCTCATTTTACACCACAAGATCAAAAGTTTTCTCTCTTTTCTTAAACTTCGTGCCCAGTCAAATGAGTTCACATAATTGAAACGGAGGGAGTATATAATAGGAGAGCCAACGAAATATTATAATGATAAGTGACATAAGAACCATTTTGATAGCCTTTTCAATATAAGATCCTTCCAAACGGATTTCATTCAGTCCTAGCGGTTTAATAGATCTCACAGAAAATCTCAAGTTAGCGCTAAATTGACATTTAACAGATCTCACAGAAAATCCCAAGTTAGTGCTAAATTGACATGTGTATATTTTTTTGGACAATCCTCCAACTTTGTTGAAACTGTTTCAAAGTTTATTTAAAATGATGTAAAATATTTAATGCCAAGAGTCATTTCAAATTTGTTTTTATATTCTTCTTCATTTTGGTTATACAGAATAATCCGTGACTAAATGTACATCTTTTTCTGATTAAGATGTACTAATTAAATGTTTTATCAGGAATCTTTCTGATTAGTACGTAACTAGCTAGCTGTGTTTCTCAAACGTCAGCGATTGTAAATAGTGAAAGGAGGAAAAAAGTAGAGGTTTTTTTTGTTTGTTTTGGGGATAAGATTAGAACATTATATTTCATTCATGTAGGAGCAGACAGACAGTTAAATATTGATAAATACTTAATGAATATACAACAACAACAATAATACAGTAAAATCCTATAAGTGGGGTCTAGGAAGGATAGTGTGTACGCAAACCTTATTCCTATCCCAAGAGGATAGAGAGTTTGTTTCCGAAAGACCCTCGGCTCAAGATAATAAAAAAGACAAAAGAAGAGAGTATTAGATTCACCGCGGAAATCTTATGGTAAAAGGAACATAGAAAGCAAGAAAAGAATAATAATAATAATAATAATAATAATAATAATAATAATAATAATAATAATAATAATAATAATAATAATAATTCAAAGCAAAAACGATGGTTTGTAAATGGATCTTGCATCGAAAATAGAAAATAGTAAAATGCGACATTGCCCATAGCTATCTTAGACAAAAACCCACCGAAATAGTCCACTACCTCCTAGCCTATAACCGTAATACGCGACTTCCATAACTTCCTATCAAGTGCCATGTCCTCGGAAATCTGAAGTCTCGCCATATCCTGCCTGATCACTTCTTCCCAATACTTCTAGGCCGCCCTCTTTCTCTCTCGTTCCTTCCACGACCAGCCGCTCACACCTCCTTACTGGAGCATCTAGGCTTCTCCTCTGTACATGACCGAACCATCTGGGTCACGCTTCCCGAATCTTGTCATCAATAGGGGCTACGTACGACTTCTCCCGAATGTCATCATTCCTAATCTTATCCTTTCTAGTGTGCCCACACATTCACCTCAACATCCTCATTCCAGCTACTTTTAGCTTTTGGATATGTGAGTTCTTAACAGGCCAACACTCAGCTAGTCAGCCCCATACATCATGGCCGGTCTAACCACCGCTTTATAGAACTTACCTTTGAGTATCGTTGGCACTTTCTTATCACACAAGACTCCAGATGCTAACCTCCACTTCATCCATCCTACACCAATACGGTGTATGACATCATCGTCGATCTCCCCTCCCCCATGGATAACCGACTCAAGGTACTTGAAGCTGCTTCTATTTGGGATTATCTGTGACTCAAGCCTCACATCCACGTCCACTTCCCCTGGCCCGGTGCTGAACTTACACTCGAGGTATTCCGTCTTCGTCCTGCTTAGCTTGAAGCCCTTCGACTCAAGAGTCTGTCTCCAGACTTCCTATCCCTCTCATTAACACCGGCTCGCGACTCATCAACTAGACTTATGTCATCGGCGAATAGCATGCACCATGTTACCTCCCCTTGAATATGGTGTATTAACGCATCCATCACCGGGCGAATAAGAACGGACTGAGCGCCGAACCTTGGTGTAAATCCATTACAACCGAAAAATGCTCAGATATAAATATAAAATATACACAAAAGCTACTGGGTTCCCAAGAACTCATATTCAATACTCTATGTACACCACTGTGAATTGCAACCACTATTATAGTTCTAATCTCATCTGCATTATTAAACACAAGTTGACAATGGAGTAAGTTTCGAGCCTTGAAAATGAAAAAAAAAAATATGGTAAGGAGGGTTTCGCCTTTAATAAATCTTATGCAGTAAAATTTGACATAGTCGGATTCTAATATAAGTACAGAAGATTAAGAGGTCGTTTGTTTTGGATTAGTTATCCACAGATTATTATCCCCTCTCATAGGGATAAAAATAGGCGAAATACATAAACGGCCCCTTCAAGTTGTCCTCAACGGTTAGCCAGAGATAAATTATCTCTTAATTCTAAAAACAATAATTACCACGTACCAAACGGGTCGTAACTTGGGAAACAAAAACAAAAGACATCTGAAGCATTATTTTAGTGTTTTAATTTATGTAAAAGCTTCTAAATTTTTGATTAAAAACGTGGTGCTACTTTGATCTAAATGTGATAATCGCCTTTTGTTTTTTCTAATGTGGATATTATTCACACCGAATTGGCAATTTTTCACATTGTCCCACAATCTGATCTGATTCTTTCCAAGAAGTGGAAAGTAAGAAAACAGAAAAACCAAATAGAATAAAAACAGGTAAGAAAGAGAAGGTAAAAATTGTACCATCTTCAGATAAAGAAGAAAACTAGCAGAAAAATGGTATTATTTACGAACTTAGCACAAAGTACAAAAACAAACACACCCAACAATAAAGGAGTACTTTATTATTCTTGTTCCCTCAAATGTTTATTTAGCACGAATGCACGATGATTATTTCTCTTGCCTTCCTTCTAATTATCGGTTATTGTAATAAATAAAGTTAATGTAATTGCTTGAATTCATTTGAGTTAAGTCACTTGAATTTATATAAATATAAAATCTTAAGATATCAAATGGCAAGAGTAATTTTCACATAAAGTACCTGAAATTTTACTTCTACAATAGTTAAGTTATAAAATTATTTATTTGTCATATTAAAGTAATTACTTAACTTAACTTTGTATAAATCCTAGAAAATACAAATGACCGAAAGGCAAATTTGCAGCGTTGAATTATGACACATTACTTGCATGGTCATCTCTTTGCATTCCTGTAAATTCAACACACACAAAAAAAAATTATTACTGAAACTTCTATACTGCAAATTTTTTATTTTTTTTTTGTGGTTTCATTTAGATGTTTCCGTTGTTTAAAATATGGATACATTGGATAGTCAAAACTTTTACATGGTGCATTTCTTTTAAATTGCTTAACGTGGAATTTACAACAACGACTACCCAGTATAGTCACACAAGGTGGGGTTTGGGAAGGGTAATATGTACGCAGGCCTTACCCCTGCCCGATAGGGCAGAGAGGCTGTTTCCAATCAACCATCGGCGAAAGATCGAGAAAAGAAAAAAAACAAAAACAAAACAAAAAGAAAAACCATTAATGACTTCAGAATAAACCACAAAAAACTGACATATAAAAGGGCAAAGTAAAACAAAGCAACAACATGAACTAAAGGCATTAGTAATTCTAGGAGTACTCACAGAGATATTAACCTATCGGAAACCCTCCCCGACCCATCCCTACCCCGCGAAATAATAGAAGTTAACGTGGAATTTACGTAGTGGCAAAAAACCAGTGATCTATTGAATGACAAGTCATAATTTGTAGCCAAAAATTTGACTTAAAGTTATTTTTATTTTCTAAGCAATTCACACATTGTTCAATTACTTTAACTTGAAAAATAGCTTCGTGACTTTAATATTATAACGGGTAAAATATGTATATTATATATTCAAGGTAAAATTAACCTTAAGTCCTAACACATACATATGCCATTTGGTGTCCTAAGATTTTATATTCATAAAATCAAATTACTTAATTCAGACGAATCCGAATAATTATTTAACATTAATTATCAGATTGTGCATTAGTACTTATCACAGAAATTTATATGTAATTAAATAAAAACATTTTTATGTTATCAAAGTCTAATTTGTAAAGGCCTTAGAACCATTGCATGCCAAGTGCTTGTCTTGTGTATAGTCTTCGGTCAACATTTAGCCCCAGCGTACTATTCTGTAGGTTACAGAGGCTGGCCATAAGATGCCACTGACAATGATTTTGTGCTGATTATTTGATTCCCCAAATTGGTTAGAGCTGTCGTTTGGCTAAATAAAGGCAGACATTATAAACCATTTTGGGCTCAACTCACTGCCTTTTCTCAGTATTCAAATTGCAAAGAATTCATTCAGAAGAAAGTTTAGCCATGGAAAGAGCATTGGAATGGTTAAGGCCACTTGTTGATTCCAATAATTGGGAATATTGTGTTGTTTGGAAGTTGGGTGATGACCCTTCTAGGTAAAAAGTTTAAGTAAAAAGATTTTTCTTTTTTGTTCTGCCACTGCAGTGAAAATGAGTGCAATGTGTTTGAGAAATTGTCTTTGTGTGTGTTCAGGTTTATTGAATGGATAGGATGTTGCTGTTCTGGAGCTAAAGGAGTTGATGTCAATGTGAAGAAAGAAAATGGAGGACAACTGACATTCACTACTCTGTGTAGAGATAGCCAAATTCAGCATCCTATTAGAACAAAGGCTTGTGAGGCTTTAGTTCATTTTCCTCTTTCTATTTCCCTTTATTCTGGGTATGTTTCTATTCTTGATATTTGTTCTTCCTTTTCATTTATTGCTGGTTTGTTTCAAGCTACATACTATAAAAGGCATGGACACTAACTAACTTGAAGATATGTAAAAACAGGATTCAGGGAGAGGTAGTAACATCAAATGAACCAAAGTGGATTAGTCATACTGAGGTATCCAATTCAAATTTGTCTCATGTGAGTACAACTCTGATCTTTTTCATTGATTTATGACTTAAACTTCTAAACTGAACTCTCAAGATTACTTATAGTAATGTTTTAAATTGAATTCGTCGACTTGTTAGTACCCTTGGCAGGAATTAAAGGGTACCTTAGTGTTGATCCCAGTTGCTGGTGGACTGGTTGAGCTCTACAATTCAAAGCTGGTAACAATCTTTCTCTGTTCTGTTTTTAAGTTACTGTAAGATGTGAGATAATGTACTTCTGATAAGAAGGGTATTGATACAGAGCATTCATATAGCCTACCTCAACTAATTTTGGATTGAGACTTAGCTAATTAATTGATTTGGCCATACAATATGCACCAAACTTAAAATATAACAAACCCTCTTACATTATTTGCTTTTGAACAGATACATAAAGATCAAAAGACGATTGATTTCATTATCAATCGGTTCAAACTTGGTTCAGAAAAAGCCAATAGTTCCACAGCAAAGAGAGAAGATCAACCTCTTGATTCCTTTCCCTTTGAGAAATTGCCCTTTTGTGCTCCTCCCCTGCAATATACAAGTTTTCCTTCAAGTGCACCTTTTATTTCTCAAGTATCTGAATCTAGTGCTAATCCTAGCATTCAAGGATCACCCACTGGTTCCATTCCTTCAAATGAACTTACCTTGTGTCATTCAACTTCTGATCATCTGTCGCGGAACATACCTTTAAGCCAATCTAGTGACGGGTATTTTGAGCACACTGAGCTTCAGTGCAGTGGAAACTTGTCAAGAATGGAAGGTACTGTTTTTCCGTGGAACCAAGAAAATTGTGTAATTGCAGGAGATGTCTACACAATGGGTAAGAAAAGACAGAGAGGACCTTATCAGTCGAAGAATCTAGTCACAGAGAGAAAACGAAGGAACAGAATTAAAGATGGTCTTTTAGCTCTTCGAGCTCTAGTTCCCAACATCTCGAAGGTTGCTAATTAAGTTACTTTTTTGATATTTAAGTATGTACTTCAAAATTTGATACCATCCTTTTTTATGATTCTTCAGATGGACAAAATTGCAATACTTGGAGATGCAATCGACTATATAAATGAATTGCAAGAAAATGTGAAGTTATACCAAGCTGAACTCAATGAAATAGCAGCAGATGTTTCCAACAATGGAAGTTCTGAAGTGGTACTATCAGACATGACTGAAATGTCCAAAGTTACTGGACCAACAAATGAGAAAACACAAATTTCAGTTAATACAACTAAAAGGAAAAGAATGGAGGTGCTTGAAGTTGCTACATTGCTTAATTCCATTTGTTTCTCTTATTACTAGATTTCATTGTTCTTGATTGAAGCCATATCTTTCCTTATATTGCTATAGAGTATAAATTAATCTGCATGATATTTTTGTTTTTGATTAAGGGGCAAGTGGAAGTGAACCAAATTGGTGCAAAAGAGTTCTTGTTGAAGGTCTTTGGATCACGTAAACCCGGAGGATTTACTCAGTTGTTGGAGGCTATGAATTCCTTAGGACTTGAAGAAGTAAATACGAATTTTACCACTTCTGGAGAGGAGATGTTGAGCATTTTCATAGCAAGGGTAAATCATTTCTCAATAACTGCTGAAATATTTACCATATACTGAGAAATACAGGTGCAATCATATCGGATCCTCCAAAAATCCATAATATTTGGAGGATCATACACGGGTGGGGCAACATAGCACATTATGTGATTCGACTTCAAGATGTATCTATCATGTCTTTTGTAGGGCTTAAACAGAATACTTCATGTTTGATTTGAACGAATTCTTTAGATTATCGGTGTATGTTAACCAATTATAACATGTTACCTAACTACCCTCTTTTTCAAATCACAACGAGGTTTATTATATTTGATGTTTCCACATGCTGACATCCATTTGCTTCTTGCAGGCAAATGAGGACAGAGTTGTTGAAGCACAGCAGCTGAGATCCTCACTTATTGAGCTGACAAGTTGAACATATCTTTTGTGGAGCTATATATTCTGCTTAGCTTTTAGATCAATCATTTGACTTATTAGCTACATAGCTTCTACATACAAATCAGTTGACTATGTATAAAGATAGATGATACTCTCGACTTTTGAACTATATATATGAATTGAAAATTGAAATCTAGGATTGAAGAGTCTCCATGTCTAATGATCTTGTCCAACCATATAAAGTCGTTTTGATATTCGAAGGAAAAAGATATCTATCCACAGTTGTGTTTATGTCTATGTAAATTATAATGAATACATAACATGTGTTTTTATTCTGATCGCAAGTTACTCAGCCATTGTATTATATAATTTTGGTATAATTATTCAACGCGGGTAAATTTTTATTGTGATTTGAACAACTGTAATTTTAATTTTCAAGGCCATTAGTACTTTTGACCATAGAATCTCTACAAAACTAATATATGTCCGAGTAAATAAATAAAACTAAGATGTAACTTTAACGCATCACCCTTTATGGTGCGGTCTTTCCTTGTTCGTACATTGGGGTATCCTAATTTTATTTTCTATTACTTTTAAAACATCTAAAAGAAGACAAAATCCTTGTTTGACAATTATACTTCTGAGTTCTGACATCCAGGAATGTGTGATGAGGAAACCTTAAGCAAAACTTGCTTCCAAAGTAAGCAAGATTAAGGAAGAGTTTCTTACTTTCTTTTGGATTGCTTCACGTACTACTCTATTAAAAACTGTTTTATTATTCTATTTATATTTAGGTTTACAAAAGTCTTTAGTGAAAGGAACTGGCTGACTTTGGGGATGGACAGTAATCGAGTATTTATTGCTCACAATTTTATGATCGTGCCTTTATGAGAAAGTAATATAATATATCGTGCTACTATAAAATAAAATAAAAAGAATAATATGCTATATTAGGACTTCAAATACGTGTTGTAATATTTTCAACTTATGATTTGTGATCAATGAGAAAGGCTTTTGAAGAGTCAAAGGGTTAGTCAAGGAATTTTAAGAGTTAATAAAACTAAATATACACAATTGAACAAAAAGGCTAGCCCCGCACGTTGGGTGCGCTTGGGCATACATCCAGACGCTTGAGGTATAAGTCTCGAGGGACAAAAATCCCACACGCACAATCTGTCCGAGGGCATTTTGCGAGTGCTTAGCCTCCAGCGAGCCCCAATTCTAAGAAGAACATAAAGAAATAAAAGAATTGAAAAGACATAAAAGATTATAAGGAGAGATATGGAAATGTTGAACAGTATGGGATATATAGGATTGTAGTAGGATGGTATTTCCCGTACGAATAAATTATGTATAGGTGGAAGGAGATGAAAGCTGACACTTAAATAATACTTTTTTCTGTCCAAAACAAGTATTTTTTTTTTGAATATTTTTATACAGAATAAGAAATTCACCTTTTAGCATTAATTAGTAATAGAATTGACCATATTAACATTTACTATCTCACATAAACACTCTTGACACATATTCCATTACTATTTACTGCAAGGACAATGTAGGAGAAAAGTAATTAATTCTTCTTGAAATCTGAAAATATTACTTATTTTGACCACAAAAAAAAAATGAGCAAAAAAGTCACTTATTTTGGACCGGAGAGTACATAATGATAGCTAAGGGCTTTTTTTTTAGAGAATTTTACCATCTATAAAATAGGTTAGTACCTTATTTATAACATATAAATACCTTTTTAAGATTTTACATAATATAATAACCTTTTTTATTTTGTAGAAAAAAATTTAAATTTAATACTTTCCTATATTTAAGCTTTATTAGATGATACAAAATATTTTTCTCTCACCAATTTATGGTATAACTCCCGTTTTTTGTGAAATGACGCCGCTTAATACAGCTTAATACACCTAAATACAGATTCACCTTCCCATGATTTGCACTGAAACGTTACTTTTTCCTCGCTTAATACAGCTTAACACACCTAAATACATATCATGATTTACATGAATCCCTGTTTGTGCGGCGTCATTTCATGTTGTATTATTGAATATAATTCGTTTAATACACTATATACATCATAAAATAACGTAAAACATATCTATATCACGTAATATAAGAAAGAATTTCTATTTATTGTTAATTAGGTCTTAATGAATGCCTTTTGTGAAAAATTATCATCTTTTGACCGGCTTGAAAGGAAGAGTGTATCATTGTGAAATACAAGACATAACAGAAGGCGAGGAAGGTGATACGGCGTTAGCAAAATCCAATACACAATATCCCAATGGGGCATTGTTGAAATCTGCCACTAAAACATTGCGTCTGAACCCTCCCCGTCATGTTGTAACTTGTAAACTAATCTCCATAGTTAAACCCGATTTCACTAAGTATGTTCAATTACATGAATAATATTTGTAGTCAAAGACAGGGCAACATTTTTGTCTATAGATATTTATTTTAATCATGAAAAAGCTATTTATAGTTTTACCACTCATTGAAGTGGAAGGCTTTTTCACATTTGAAAAAGGTTTTTTTTAGTACTTTTTATATAATATTTAAAATTTATTTACTAAAATTGTCCAAGTTTTGTATATTACATGTCCTAAATAAATTTTTCTTATAATTTTTATACAATTCATTATTAGTGCCTTAAATTAGGGGATTTTTTGCTTGTAAAAGGGCGTAATTGAAAGAAACGAAGTTCAAATTGTCCTTCCATCTAAATAAGACTTCTTCCAGTTGTGTGTTACCTAGTTTAAGCCATAATTACTCCAACTCTTCTCTCTCTTTGCCATAATTACCTTTGTTTTAAAAAGAAAAATGTATGATACAACATCATACAAATTAAAAACAAGTTTCATGCAAATTTAATACAATATTTGATATATCTACAACAACATACATACTAAAAACAAATTTCATACAACTAATCTAGTGTATAACTTATCTACAATTTTCATACATCATTCTTACCCAGTTAAATATAACTATAACATCATACAACCTAAATACAATTATTGTACAAATTTTATACAATGTCTTTTGTATCATTGTATGTACTTCGCATATAATTTGTATGTAGCGTGTTCTTCTGCTTCTTCTTCGAATTTCAATCAGAACATCCAGCCAAATCAAATCTAATCTTCACCAAATACCCTCAAAATCGAGATATAAACTCCAGAGAATATTCCAATACGTTTGCATAGCACCCAGTCCAAGAAAAATAAATACTTTTTTGAAAATTCGAATTTAAATTTAAAGTTTCGAAGCTTTTAATGGTTGTCAATGATGGAGAGTCAAACACCTTCAAAATTTATTCATTGACAATTTCAATTCGAACAATCCAGCTAAATAATTAATATACATCTACTGCTAGCCTGCCATCAGAACATCAACAAGAAAAGGGGAGGCCAAGAAAAGCTCCAAACTCTAGCTATGGCAAAATTCAAATCGATACAAAATTTCTTCGCCATTATTAGAGAAAATTATGAGCTTTAGAAGAAAAAACCTTGTAGAATCGACATAGAAAGAGGGTTGATTTCAAAGAGAGAAAGAGGAAAATCCGTTAGAAAGATTGGGTTATATGGGTAAGTAAGGAATTGTGAGAATTTTTCAGGATTTACTAAATTAAAAGGCTACAATTAAGGAATACTCATTTAAAACTAATTTATATATAATTGGTAAATTTTACATGATTATGTAATTAAATTAAAATTTGATTAGAAAGGGTAAATAAGTTTCGTATGCAGTATAAATAGGTAAAAATTCATTTGAAAGGGAACATCAAAGTAGGGGTGCTTATCAGGCAGATCGGGGCGGTTAATTATGCTTAACGGTTCGGCTTTACAATTATCGGATTATAAATGTAATAATCCGCTATCTATCCAACAAGCCAATGGGCGGATTGATTTCGAATTAACGATTATCAGGCGGCTTATCGGCTAAAGCAATTAGAAAAGTCTTGAACAATCAACGCCAAATGGCCATGGTAAGATTACATGTCGATGCTTTCAGATTAATGTCGGATTCAAATTCAAAAGACTTTCTTGTTAATCTAATACTAGTATTTTTGAAGAGTCATCTTCCAATCTTGTACATACAAAACTATTGATAAAGAAGACATAACAGATACCAACAAATTAAATTTATGCAAAGAACATAGTTCTAGTTCATCACACTGTACAAAATCCAGATGAGCATCCTAAACTTGAAGAAAAATCCATCTTACTACAGTTCTGACTAAATTTACTGTGCTATAATATGAGCTAAATGTCTAGATTTTATCATCTCAAGTTGAATAACACAGAAAGCTCAAACCAGACGAACCAACACAAAGCAGCTGCAGAGTCATCTTACATAGTGATAAAAGTATAAATACAGAAATTCTTAATCGGTTACGATTAATCAGATAAGAAAATTGAGTAATCCGTCCCCAAACTATTAAGCCGTTAATTGTAAAATATCAATTTGTTCATCATTCATTATCCCGATAATCCGATACCAATAAACCAATAAGCCTTCGGTCGATTCCGTTCGATTAATGGTTTCGATTGGTTTTGAACAGCTCAAATGGATTTTACTACCGTCCAGGCGTCCAGAAAATACTCCCCTCAATTGTAATAGGTGAATTAAGATTTAAGAGTAGAGCAATTAATGTTTTTTTTAAGTATACGAAATTTTTAGATATTCCTAATATCTTCGTTGCTTTAGTAAGTGTTAACTGCGGTCCTCTAACTTATTCAAAATTGACTGTAACTGAGAATTCAATTTCGTTTTTATTGTCAACTAATATCGTGTGTATTAGGATTTTTGACACTTACAAATGCAGTCTGTTTGCCTTTTAAGATGCCCTTAATATGTCACTATGTAGGCATAAACCTTCTCAATATTTTTTTATTAGATGTAATTTTTTTGTTTTCTTTCGTCTTTGCGGTCAACATAGGTCTATTTTTTTTTTTTTAAGCTACACACCATATTGATCAAACCCAGTATTAGAGTTTAAATTGCACTTCATTAATGCATATATATACAACAACAATTGCTATTATTTTATCCAAACAAGTTAACCGGTTATATGTATCTTTACTGATCATAATTATTCATTTTAAATTCTCAATCGGCTTTATTAATGCATATAAATATGATTATGTCAGTAAAAAATAAATTTAGTCAAAGACATTGAATTTGGAGCTTATATTAATATTGTGCTTAGTTGGGACAGCCAATAGTTGTGAAACAAATAGGTTGCATTTACTACTTTTATTGTGTGTAATCTAGTAATTGAATTCCCAAAGCCTATAAATCTTATCGTCACAGTTGTCACCTCAAAAGTCTAGATTGAAAACAAAACAAAGTTCAACTTTTTCATGGTGGAAAAAAAAGAATTAAAGTGAAAAAGAATTATTTAAGGGGAAAAAAGGAACATAACGAGATTGATAACAAAAGAGACCCATAAATATTTAAGGGGAAAAAAGGAATAATATACCATACCAGCATATGTCACTCATGCCTTCTTTCAAGAGTACATAGGTTTTCTTCTTCTCGTGGTCTACTATGACAATTTTCTTTGATGTCCCGTGGTATAATATAACCTATAAGTCTAATAAAAAGAAAAGACCATCAACGGAAAATGAGAAATGAATAAAAGAATCTTTTCTATGAACTATGAAAAATTCATCAACTACTCATACTGAATTGATGTAAGAAACAACACAATAGCATTACGAAACTTCACTTTATGAACAATAATATTGATATTAAGGTAAATTCTCTTAAACATATATTACTGAATGAAAAATAAAATAAAAGATATTGTATAAGCTTTGAGATTTACTTCTACACTAAATACAATCTCACGTCCATCAAGCGTGAACCAGACGTATTAACGCCTTGCTATAATATGCATAAATTGTTTGTGACAAATTAAAGAGATAATAACTCTGATGAACCCAAATTTCATATTCTCTAGGCAAAGAACTACCATATATATAGCACACACCAAATCGCATGGAATTGTTAGTTTTCAATAAAAAATTTAAAAACAATGAATGAATTAGAACTGATTAAACAAAAATAAAATATCTAAAGCTGATTATGATGATTTCGCCTCAACTGATCCAAAGCCCTATCAAACGAAGAATGATTAAAGATAATTGTAGCCCATGCAAATTTTAAGAGAGAGGCAAACAGGAGAAAAATACTAACATTTGTTTGTTGGTTTAGATTTTAGATTTACACTTTTTAAGACAATATTTTAGAGGGGATGGAGGTTACATTTGAGAGCTTAATTAAGGAGAATTAGAAGAGAAATATATAACTCCTCAAAATGAAAAGAAAGAGGTTCAGAAATAACTACTCAAATTCAAGTGTACCTATTAAAAAACAAAAAAGGTATAGGAGTCAAAAAAAGAACGGACAGCCAATGAGCACTTCAATTACAAGTTAATTAATTAATTTATCTCTATTTGTATTCCATAACGGAACGAAAGTAATACTTACAATTTTTTGGATATTTCATAACTGAAATCTCCTCATCCATAAGCCTTATCAGTTTCGTCATTAGTTCTAGGTAGTAAATAATTTCTTGTATTAAAATTAGGAAAAATTCTCATAAATCTAGAAAAAAATAAATATGAAAGTTGCCATATAGGGATGCTACATCAGCTGAACAATTCTCAGCTTTATATATTTATATGGATTTATTGAATTGATTATTGGGAATCCACAAACAAGCCTCCATACTTTGATTCATCAATGTGTGTTTTCCTCTTCTATTTCTTCTTTCTTCCACTTTTGTTCTTTTCTTTTTCAAGATCATGACAGAGTTGAACAGATGTTGATTTATATTCAATCTTAACTTTTGAAGCGGTGCTGTTATGAACCATCAATAACAATAGTCTAAGAAAAGTAATTTTATTACTAATACATTAAAGATCTCAGTGCAATATAAGATAATAAGATATGGATAGAGAACAATGAAGATTAGAGAAAGAAAAGGGGGTTGGGAGCAGAATCACAGAGAGAGGCGTGAGAGACAGAGAGCAAAGGAGAAGTTTCTAACAATATTACGTATATATCCTTTTATTTTTTTATTTTTTTTTTGCAGTGCCTAATTCTCTTTTTAATAGCCTGCTCTCACTTTCTTGGGTCCCACACAAAATTTTCTAATATTTCAAACAGGCCATTTACCTTAGTCTTTAGGCCAATCTCGTTCATAACAGGCGCAACTAAGAGAAAAAGTTTGGTAGGATTTGGGGTTCTTTTAGCAATTCAATTACTTTATTACACATTGAAAAGGTAATACTAAATCACATATTTTGTGTATTTGTTTTCCTAATTAAGCGCAAAATTAAAATAAGCCCCAAATTGAATATTCTTGACTAAATTTCTTTTTACATACATAATTTTATTTATATGTACTAGCTTCAAGGTACGTACTTTGCGCGTGAACCTTATCTCAATGACAATAAAATTTTAAAAATCACATACATTATTAAATACTATGTGAATTATAAAATAAAAATTAAAGTTTAAATATCTTTTCTTTTAAATGTCTTTTTGTAGTTTATATTTAGGGAAAATACCTTAGTACCCCCCTAAACTATGTGAACAATGTCTCATTTTCTGGCATAGTAATAGGATACCAGAAAGAGAGGAGACTTGGGGAAAAAAGGAAACAGTTTTAGTGCACCAGCCGGGAATCGAACCCGGGTCTGTACCGTGGCAGGGTACTATTCTACCACTAGACCACTGGTGCTTGTTGTTAGTTACATCAAATGTTGGGCATACTAATTTTAATCTGTTTGTGTACATCCATATAATATAAATATAAGTTAATAATCATTTCAGCTATCATATACATCAGCAATAGTCTTACGGAGATGGAATTTTATGACATAATCAACTAACATTACTGATGGAGCATTCATCTCTATCACAGTAATTAACTAGCTTTAAAATAAACTAAAACTAGGTTAGCCTTTTTTATTTCATTGGCTTATTATTAACTCGAAAAACAGACGAGCATAAGATAGTTGATATTTTGAAGACTTTTCAGAGCTAATAAATATAGGAGAGCAAGAGAAAACAAGCATGAAAGATAACAAACTTATGCGATGAAATTGGAGCTGATTTTCATTCATACAGCAAAAGTTTGTTTTACACACAAAGTAAACAAAAAGTAAAGAGTTAGTATACTGTTTCTAACGTGAAATTTTATGAAAAATGCTAATTTTTGGTGTTAAAATGAATAAGTTTGATTTTGGTCAACATTTTGGGTAAACGGACCAGGATCCGTGATTTGACAATCCCGGAGGGTTTGCAAGAAAATATGGGACTCGGGCGTATGCCCGAAATTGAATTTCGAGGTCTCGAGCCCGAGAAATAAATTTTTAAAGAAAATTATTTTTCTGAAATTGTTAAAAAAAATTAAAATGAAAATTGATTAGAACGTGTTGGTATCGGGCCCGTATTTTGGTTCCGATACCCGATACAGGTCTTATATGGAATTTAAGATGTTTCTGTAAAGTTTGGTTGAAATCGGACATCGTTTGACGTGTTTGGAACTTAAAGTTCTAAATTTGAAAGTTAATGAAGTTTGAGTAAAAACTTTTGATTTTGAGGTTTGATTAATTGTTTTTGATATTATTTTGGCCATTTTATCACACGGTAAAGTTCGTAGGATGTTGTTGAGTTAGTGCATGTGTTTGGTTAGGATCCCCGAGGGCTCGAGAGTGTTTCAGAGGTGTTTCAAACTTAGAAAATTTGCAGATTTTGCTTCAACAATTGCAGACCTCATTTCTTCTTCACGTTCGCGATCCATCTCCCACGTTCACGAAGCTTCAGCTTTTCTTCCTTCGCGTTCGCCCCTGCCCTCGCGTTCGCGTGGGGTTATTTGACCCTGAGGGCTTAGCCTTCTTTTTGCTCTTCGCGTTCGTATACGTGCAATCACGTTCGCATAGCTTGGCAAGAGTTCTTCATCGCTTTCGCGTGAGGGCCCACACGTTCGCGTAGGTCAATTTCTGGACCCCAGTCTTTTTACTCTCCGCATTCGCATTCTTCATCTCGCGAACACGATGGTCAGTTAAGTGCTACCCTTCACGAACGCGACCAGTAACACAAAGGTCAATTTTACTCAATTATTTAAAAATTCCAAAACAGAACCAATAACGGAATTTTCATAACACTTCACGAATCCCTTCTTTTCCAAGGTTCAAGTGATTTTTGGAGCATTTCGTCGTCAAATTAAGCTTCTTGGGTGAACATTGTTAAACTCATTTTCTTCATTTTCCAGCATCGTCTATTGAAATTTTAGGCCCATAACATGTAATTAAGGATAGAAATTGGGGAACTGAGTAAAGTTAGGATTTTATGATTTTTCTTGATTTAGACCTCGTTTTGGAGTCAAATTTGAAAACAAGTTATATATTTGGGCTTGTGGGTGAATGCGTGATTTGATTTTAGTTCGAACCTCGTGTTTTGACTAAGCGAGCCCGGGGTCGATTTTTGGAATTTTGGGAAGAATGCTTGAAAAACTATAATTGGGCATTGGGTTTGATTTGTTTAGCATGTATTGATGTTATGAAGTCATTATTGTATATATTTGATTGATTTGGAGCCGAATTCAAGGGGGAAAGTGGTTGTTGTGGATTGAATTGGTTGTGAAAGTTTGAGGTAAGTGTCTGGTCTCACCTAGCTTGAGGGATTAGAAGTTGAGTCATATTTGCTACTTGTTTCGTGTCGAGTACGACGTATAGGCATAGTGATGAGTATCTATACGTTGGTGTCTAGCATGACCGCGAGTCTTTAAATTGCGAATATGTTGATTCTTGTTGTACCTTTCATGCCTTATCGTTGATTTCTAATTGTTATGAAACATTTGTGGAAAGAACTATGGTTTTTGAACTTCGAGGAGCAATGACTCAAGTTATTTTATGAATTGAGAAAGTATATGAGATTATTGTACGCTTTGGAGCATTGGCTCAAATGGTAACGTGAGTTATGAAATGAAAGTTAAAGAAAGAGAAAGAATCATTAAGTTGTACCCTTGCCGGGTTGTTATTGCTTTATGATTATTTTCCCTTGCCGGGATTTAACAATTTACTTGTTGCTCCCTTGCCGAAATTTATTTATTTAGATGTTGTTCCCTTGCCGGGATTTCTATTATTATTCTGCCCATTCCCTTGCCCTTGTTTGTGGTTGTTGTTTGGATGAGGAAGAGTGATAAAATACGAAGGGTGATACCATTCAGAGATGATATTTTGAAGAAAGAGTGTAAAGTACGAAGGGTGATGCCGTGCTATACGATGTATCATTCGGTACCGACTTTCATTGATTATATGGTGAGTAAAGAGAGTAAAAGCACAGAGGGTGATGCTGTGTACCTTTGATATTATATGATTGATTTGGTGAGAACGAAAGTAAAAGCACAAAGGGTGATGCCGTGCAAATTTTAATTCCCTACTCTTGTTGACATTCTAGTTGTGTTGTTTCTTCCCTTGGTGTTTCTATTTTTGAACTGTTACTTTCCCCACGACATGTTCAAATTTTAATGTTCAAAAGATTGAGTTTGATCAATATGTGGCAGTCAAAGCGGAAAGCACACTTCTTTTACCCGCTTTCCCAGCCCACCAATATGACAAAACGAAAACAAGAGGGATGCATCAAATTGGAGAAGATTTATGTTTTTATATATAGCTGAGACATTAATTGAGCTTAAAAGGCACGTAATCTGCAATTCATAACAGTTCTAATACACAAGACATTAGGCGATAATAAAATAAAAAGTTGTTTGGCTCAAAAGTTATTGATCACTTTATGAATACAAAATAATATATGCAGGTTAAGGGCCAATCATAGCAAGTCGTAATAGATCAAAAATCTAGCAAAGGAAAAGATAATAAAAGATGATCCTGCTAATGACAGAAAACATGTGTGATCTTTCGGAGTCTTACAATCATGTTCCTTTGGATCTACCATCTTTCTGTCTTTATTTTGTGGATTCCACTCCTTGTTTTGCTCTGCATGTTTTGGAGCCCCATGGGAAGAAGCGGAACCCCTTATTCGGCTTCCTTCCTTGGTATTTATAGATGTGAAGTCTGAGATGGACCTTTTGTGGCCGGGCCCATGTTAGGAGGTCATTCTAGATATAACGGATAGGCCGATACCTTAATGATCATATGAAACCTCCTTAATTAAGAGTGATCGTGACACTTATTAATTTTGCATTAGACGAGGAAAACGATTAACCTCGCCGGTTGCTATAAATTTGGCTTCCAACCCATACAGAAATAATTCCCAATTATAGACAATTTTGACAAAATAAAGAAGTGCAGTTAACAAGTGTTCATATTATATATTTTCCATCGTCAACAGCTTGTGTTGTTGATTAGTATCCTTTGCTACATAAGATTTCGATACAATGACATTTTTTTCGTCATAACGTAACTCAAAAAGAAAAAGAAAAAGAAACAAGGGATAGAAATGTAATTTCGGTCAGTCCAAACGAAAATACTCAACCGCAAGAAAAACTGGTTAGTAAACCGCCAACCCATAACTAAAATTAGAATTAAGTCGGCTTTTCTCTTCCTTAACACAGCCCTATTCGTCCCTTCCGCGTATAAATCAAATCCTCCTCTCCTTTATTCAATTCTTGTCTTTCTTTTCTTTACAACAAAAAGTTGATGAAAAGCTTCCAATTCTGAGGTCAGATATCTCTACTTTTTCTCCCTCTTTCTCTCAGCTTCTTTTTTCTTTCTTTACTGTCTTACAAAATATAATGGCACGATAACACTAATCTTAGAGCTTAAGTTTTTTCAACTATTTATCTAAATTCACTCTTCTAATTTCTTTGTCTAATTAGATGGAGCAACTTAGAGAAGAAGACCAATTTTCCATGACAATAGAAAATCCAGAAATATTACTTTCTTCCGATTCTGAAGCCGAGTCTTCTAATCCAAGATTGGAACAAAACTTCAGGTTAGAGCGAATTCAGAATTTAAATTTTATAATTTCAAGTCGTCCCTTACTTAGTTCAAATATTGAAAACATGCTACATTCGTCACTGCTTCAGGTTGTTCAAGACAAATGGGATGATAAAATTAGATGAAAATGACAAAGAACATGTTATAATCAAGTCAGGATTTATTACTTGTATGGGTCCATTGGCAAAAGAAGTTGAAGTTGTAGCCATACACAAAAATTCATGTTCGACTCTATTAGGAAAAGCAAGATTAGAAGCTTTTCGGATATTCTCTGAAGCAGTGAGGGAAAAATGCAATGGAAATGCCAATATCAAATATGCTTGGTTTGGTTCTTCTAAAGAGGAAATTTGTAACATTATTTCTCATGGATTTTCTACAACTACAGAACCAAAATCTGGAGAATGTTTTGGCATTGGTGTTTATCTTTATCCAGCAAATTTCGATGGGTAAGCATTAAAGCATAAAACAATACTCTCTTGTTCATTTTGTGATACCTTCTTTTTATCGCGACGGTGTCTAAGCCAATTTAATCTTTTGAAAATAAAAAGACATTTTGAAACTATTAGGCCATTTTCAAACTTTACCCTATTTTTTATCCCCATAATGGGGATTTCCATTTTGGAGACAACTTAATTACTCCAATTATTTTTTAATTTTTAGAAATACCCAGCTGCTACCCCCACCCCCCACAATTTATTTATTTTTGTAATTTTAAATTATTATTATTTTTGTTTTTCTGCCCTCCCCCCTCCGAAAAAAAAATATTTTTTATATATATTTTCAGTAATAACTACTCGTTCAACTAAACCGACAACTTTTGACGCGGAGTAAAAATTTATACGTAGAAATTAATTAAAATTATAAAAAATAGATATAAATCCATAACTTTAAAAATAAAATGGGTTTAATATTAAAAATATTAAAATTGAATCCATAAGATTTAAATTCTGGATCCGCCTCTATGTTGGGAGTATGAATTTGGCTTAAAAAATGGCTCTCACGCGCCTACAAGGGTTAGGCAAATCACACATAAAATCTAGTCAGCTTTTGTGTCAAAGTGGAACAAAAGAAATGAGGTTTGTTGGCCAAAATGGAACAAGACTGAAATAAAATGCCAAGATGCAAAATTAGGCCAAGTTTAATGGTCTATATGTGTATTTGGCCTTTAATTTAATATATACTCCCTCCGTTTCAATTTATGTGAACCCATTTACTCCTAACACATATACTTCATAATTATTTATTCCAAGTGAAATGTTGGAAAAAAATAATTAATTCAATCTTGAAATTTAAAAAAATCATTTATTTTTTACCACAAAAAAGGCAAAAATTTACTTATTATAGAGCAGAAGGGATAGTATATATAAGTAAATCGCATCTTTTCAAACTCGTTAATTCTAAATTTTAAATCAACCTCGGCGTAAATTTCCGAATAATCATTTACTTCAAATGTTTTAATTTTTATTTATTTATTTGGTGAAGGTTATTATCAGCGGTGGAAGATGAGAATGGATTAAGGCATATGTTACTTTGCCGAGTAATCTTAGGGAACACGGAAGAGATTGTGGCTGCCTCCACACAATCACAGCCGACTTCTGAAGAATTTGACTCTGGGGTTGATAATATTGTGGCTCCTACAAGATACATTATTTGGGGTTCCCACATGAATTCTCATATTTTCCCCAACTTTCTAGTCAGTTTCAGGTGTCCTAATTACTTGTTAGGTAAGCAATCCATGATTTATAGTTTTTCACAAATTATGTTTAATTGTTTTTATGTATGTCCGTATGAAAAATTCATTAATCCAACTAATTTGAATACACGTCGAGTACTAGAACTCATAATTCAAGAATATTGTTACATTATTTTCTCAGGTAATTCTTCAAAAATCAAGAAGGTTCCACTGAAGGGCACTCCTCGTATAAAGTTTCCTGATTTATTACGTGCACTTTCCAAATTTTTACATCCTTCAAGAATGGCTTTGATCTCAAAATACTATGAAGATTTTCAGGTATTTTTTTAAATCTTTTTTTTTGGCAAGTATTAAGTTTGTTATTGTTCTGTTTATTAATAATTAATAATTGTTGGTAACGTGGTTTCTTTTAATGTATAGAGAAATAAGATCACAAAATTGGTACTCGTTCGGAAGCTGAGGCAAATAGCTGGAGATACGTCATTAAGAGCTGTGATGAAATTGTATCCACACAAGGTACACCTTCAATACCGACATGTTTTTTAAACAACTTGGTCCAATTACTAATTATGGAATAAGTTCTTGGACTTTTAAACAATCATTTAAATTATTTTTCTTATATTTTGAAAGATAAAATTGAGATGAATTTTTTTTTTTTGCTTTTGTAATTTCATATTTTATAAACTGCCACTATATTTTAATTAATTTGTGTTCAATATTGTTCAGTAGGATATCGGAAACTAAGAGCTTGTTGCTTCGCTGCAAAGGAATGTGATTAGCAGCTAGCTACCATGTTATCGAACTTTCAAGTGTGAAAAGATTTTACCAAATTTTTCTAATTACAAGTCTTTATTTGTAAATTGTATAGATATTTGGACAACAAAATTATATACGTCTTTGATATTCCCTTGCCCCAAATTCATACTGATTGAATCCATTTACCCTTCTACGCCAAATCGCCCGGCGTCTCCAATCAATCGAGTTTTAGTTGATAAAACTTAACTTAAAAATAAAGGTCAAATGGGGTGGAAAAAACAGGAGTAAAAATGGTAATTTACCAGATAAACGTGAGCTTTTATGTTCATTCGAAGAAAAATTGTAAAAAAGAAATGAGACAGTTGTTAATAAAATGATAGTTGAAGAAATGAAGTAATATATCCAATGTTTTTAATAGCTTAACACATTTTATATTCATTGAAGTGTCTAATCAACTAATTAAGGGATGTAGTTACTTCTCAATTCATAACAAAAAAGTCACAGGTTCGAACTCTAGCAATAAAGAAATTTTTAGTAGGAGGCATTTGTTGCAAAATCATCAACTCAGTAGGTACTAATGACAAAAAGAAATTTCTGACTCCCCGTAACACATCACCAAAAAACTGTTTTAACCAAATGGTTGCAAATCACCCAAGGTTAAAAATATTGAAATCTCACACAACCTACAATCTCCTAAACAAAAAGAGAAAAGGGACATAACCACATAACGAAAGCCTACATTTCAACAACCACATCTCAGATCAACCGAAGAATCATCAGTTCACTGTCAACTTGGATGGCTAGGTCGGCGACAAGCTCTGAATCACCGCACTCTTTTCCTCTGAATATTAACCTCTGCTTATGAAATCGAATACCCTCCTTTTCGTAAATGGCAGCCTTAACATCTCCAATTGTGTCATCAGGGTCCACCGCTACCTTAAGCACACGTCCTGAAATTTTTTTTATCACAAATACCTGTGTTACTGATTTATATTGAAGCAACACAACACTCTCTTTTTTGATACCGAGGTCATCTAGATACTCGGAATCAGCAGGCTCAGCTCCACCAAAGGTTAATTTCTGTTTATGAAATCGAATCCTCTCATATTTTTGAATGACAGCCTTAACGTCTCCAATGGTGTCATCAGACCCTACCATTACCTCGACAGCACGTCCTGAATCAACGTTTCTCACAACTATTTGAGTAGCTGGTGCATATCGAAGGATTAAAGTGGAATCCTTAATGATTCCGAGAGAAGGAAGAGCTTGTGCATCCCTAAAAGTTGTTCCAGCCTCATTCTAGAGTTTCTGTTTCTTAAATGGAATACCCTCTTCTTCCTGAATGTACGTTTTAACTGCAGCTATAGTGTCATCTGGCACAACCATCAGTGCAAAGGTTCTTGAATCTGAACATGAAGAGCTATTATCTTCAAGGGTTTTCAGAACCAAGGACAGATTATTAACATCTTTGAAGGTGTCATCCTGAACATTGATGGCCATTGTTCGCCTTCGTAAACATGGATCTAAACCAAAACACACTAGTAGTTAAATCATCTATATTTTATATAGTCAAATTACCTTTGAACATTCAAAAATATTTGCTCGATTTTTACAACTATAATTCTCATACTACAGTTACTGCTTATATTATATGCAAGTGTATAATATCTTAAATTTCTCATCCGACAAATATGATAATATCATACAATGAAACACATGGAAAAAAGATCATTTAACAAAAGGGAAGAGGAAAAGATAGAAATACCATTACCGGTGTAAGATATGGCCTAAATTTGTCCATAGGGAGCCAAAGCATTCAAACTTGGAGCCAAAGAAGTTTAGCTTGGAGTCAAAGAATAAAAGTATTTTTTTTAATTCTTTTTCTTGACTTGGAGACCAAGAACTTTGCTTATAAATATAGGTCATCTTACTTCATTTGAATTATCCGATGTTTTGATTAAAAGGTCATTTTAAGTATTCTTGTAATAGAGAGTTTTATTATATTCCATAGAGTTAGTGGTGAGTGATTATTGTAAGGTTTTTCTCTTGGGATATATTTTGAAATAATTAGAGTTTCATCTCTAATTTTGTACTCTCTTTTGTGTGCCGATTAGTATAGTGAAATTACTCCTCTTCGCTTTGTGAACGTAGTTCACCTTGACCGAACCACGTTAAATTTATGCTTCTTTTATATGCTTTAATTACCGTTATTATCAACTTGTATTGTCTTTGTTATTATCATTATAACATTGTTTGACTAAATTCCGCACTACCCGAGTTTCCGATCCTAACAACCGGCCAACCTTTAAAATGTCAAAAATGTAAACACAAGGCATGCAGAAGTCTAATGTGCAACCTACAATAGCATACAGAAAGAAACTAGACGAAATTCACAACTGATACACTTTCTTAACCGTGTAAGGTTAAAGATTAAAAGATAGAAGCCTAAGAAACCAGGCTACAAAATCAATAATGTGAGAATTCACCAAAACCTGTCAACTTTAGTGGTAATATAATGTACTAAACTTTAACAGTAAATATTATAGTGTGTATAAACTTTAACAGTAAATATTAGTTTTGTAGTGCGGTTTTCTGGAGCCATTGCCAACTTTGCTTTGATTTCTTGATCTCTTTTTCTTCCGTCTCCCCCTTCTACATGAAATGGATAAATCCTTATTTATAGGGGCTAAAGTAACTTTATGGGGAAAAGGAAGCTCAACTAAACTACTCATGATAGTAATCCCTTCGTTTCAATTTTACTTCTTAATTATTTTAAAAATAGATATTTTTACTTTTTTTCTTGTCACTTTTAGCATATCAAAAGAAATAATTTCTTTTTTCTTATTATATCCATTGTATTAGTTATTCATTTCAAATTATTTTCTCAAATTAATAAAAAATATATATCAATTAATATGAGTATTATGATAAATTATATAATTCATTTATTATTTTTTAAGTAATATGCAATAATGAACAAGTAAAAGTTAACTGAATGAGTAATAATTAAGGCGAATCAAAATCCAAAGTTAGTTCGACTGTTACTCTCATTTCTCTTTATTGACATACGGATACTAGAGCACTTTTACGGGAAAGATGAATCAACCCCAACCCCAAAATAATTATGGAGGCAATCGATAAAGATTAATGAATCGCCTCGTAAAGTGACTCAGCTTTTAATTAAAGGGTCCACCCAGTTCGATACCTACTTCGTGGATGTCTGGGGAAGGGAATACTTTAGGCAGCCTTCCCCTGCTTTGCAGAGAGGCTGATTCGAACCCGCGACCTAACACACCACGGCAAGCAAGCTTACCGCTGAGCCAAGTCAGCCCTTCTGACTCGGCTTTTAATTATGGAACCAATTTCAATCCTCACTAATTATGATTGTCCATTTAAATTCATCTCAACCAGCTTTGTTAATGCATATAATTATGAATGTCAGTAAAAACAAATTTAGTTAAAGATTTTCAAATTGGGCTTATATTAACTTCGTACTTGGTAGAATCAATAGTTGAGAAGCATATAGACTGCATTTATTAACTTTTCAGAATAGTAATCTAGTTATTGGTTTGCTATGAAACCCCCAAAAGCCTATATATTTTTTCGTCCCAGTTGTAACACCTCAAAAGACAAGAATGAACCTAAAACATAATTTATTCAACGGGAAAAAATCAAAACTATGCCTATCGTTTACTAAATGGTTTATAAATACATTCGTCCACCTATCCATTTAAAAAAAATATACGAAGTTAATTCTATTAACAAAAATACTCTCGCGACTAACGGCAGAACTGATGGAGTGTGGAGTTTTGAAAGGATAGATGGACGGAGGGTATTTATAAACAATTTAGCAAACGATAGGGATGAGTCTTTCGTTAGTTACGTGGCGATTTTTAATTTGTTTTACCTTTTATAGATTCCATCTTTATCGTAGAATGTGATGATTTCAAGCTTCTTAGCACCTTGGTTTCAATTTTCTTGTGTGCTTGTATTAGTTATATGTAGTTATTTTTTCTCTCTGTTATTTCGTGATTCTTTTGTCTTCTTATGAACAATCCAAAGATTTCCATTACTTGTCCCTTTCGGAGTTTTAATATTTCTCCTAGATTTGATTGATATATTTGGACAATTTTAGCATTTGGGCTCAATTTGTTTTTCACATTTTTGTTTTGTTTTAATCCTTGTCTTCTTACTTAACAACTCAAATGTATCTATTGATTTTTCATTTAAGAGTTTCAATACTTATGTTGAATTTGATTTGAAAAATTTCAGAATTTGGTTTGAATTTCGGGTTATTTAATTTTAGGTTTTATCTATTCTTTAATTAATTTGTTATTATGTATATGCAGTATCCCAATTGGAGAAGAAGAAAGGGAGAGATTAGATGAGTGGGAATTGGTGTGATAATTATTATCCATTTTGGTAAATGAGTCGGATAAGATAAATAAGTTGAAGTAATATTCATTTTTTGTTCCAGACAAAAATTGCCACATGGCCCAATTAAAAATTGTCACGTCACTAATTGAAAGACTCATCCCTATCGTTTAATAAATGATTTACACAAATTCTTTATCAGTTTTGTCGTTAGTCGAAATGGTATTTTTATAAATAGAATTAACGTCGTACTGTTTTTTTTTAGCTGATAGATGGACGAAGTATATTTTCTTTTAACAAATAAATGGATAGAAGATATTTATAAACCATTTAACAAATAATAGACATAATTTTGGCCTTATCCGTTTATTCAACTCTCTCGTGGTGAAAAGAACTGAAATGAAAGAGAACTAGGTTGTGCATTCTATTGATAGGAGTACAGAACTACAGATACATGTGGGTTTGTTCTCAAGGCACCTTATTCTTTCGGCAGTTCTGTGAGACCTACACGACTAGAAAGAGGAAAATTCACATAAATGAATTAAATCACTACTACTTGCTTTATACTCCCTTATAATCAATTCGAGAGAATATTGGAGAAAATATTATGTTTTATTTCCATAATAACACTAATTTTGTTCTAATTTTAAGAGGACGTACTTGTATGTGGTAAAATTGGTAAGTGATAGCTAAGCTGGGTGAATGTCGAAATGACAAGTGGAACTAAAGATATGCGAACATGAGTCACCAAACAGCTGGCACTGGTTGTAAAGATGCAATCAATGGTGAACCAATCCCGAAGACAGAGCAACCGATAACAAAGATTCAAAACGTTGTCAATGGATAACATTCAAGAGGCAGCTGTTACAGAGAATATTTGCATTTATAGCCAACCGTTATATAGACATCAATGACGGTTTTATTCTCATTCAAGAGAAGCTTAATTTGGGAATCTTATCTCCCTAAGTGGAGCTAAAAATATGACGTTTAACATCCATTGTAGACACAAAAAGTGATATTCAGCTCTCTAAATTATATAGTTATTCACCTTCTTCCATTCTTAATATTGTTTGTACTTCGTCTATCAGAAAGGTTAAGTGCATAGCCAGGCCAGCATTTCCTTTAATTTCGTTTCATAATCTTTTTGTTCTTATTTTCTTTATTTTTTTGGGTCAAATCTATTCACTTGTCGATAAATAACGATATAAATTCAACTGTACCGTTTTATAGGTAAACACTTTGGTGCCCGTCGTGGGGCATAGACAGTTGTGTTTTCTTTGATCCATTTGTTTGTTACTAATAAGTTTTGATTATTTCCTTAGTAAAACTTAAGTTAGATATGGCAACTAATGATGTCAACAATGTCTACAATGTTGGAGCCCACAATAAATGGGAAGATGAGTCCCAACGTAATGATTTAACTAGCAAAACACGCAATGAAGAAGATGGGGTGACCCTAGTACGCAAAAGCAGTATCCTCGACATGTGAAGGGCCCGACTCTTGATGATTTGAGGGATGAGAACATTGTTGAAATAGTTAAAATCTTGAGAGAGCAATGTTGAAATAGTATATGTTACTTTAGCGGCCTACTGGGCATAGCAGCACGGACGATTCGGGGACTAGATGAGTTGCAGTATGCAAGGCGGCCCGCAGCTTTTAAAGTCCTTTTCTAGTAAATTGTATTTCCTTTCTGTCTATTATATTCCGTAAAGATGTCGTATTGTATTTTATATCCTTAGCAGTAGAAGCTCATGCATTTGTGACACCGGTTTCTCGGATAGTTTTCAGCGGATTTGTACTAATTGTTATTATTTAAATTTGAAATTTTTGTAGTAAACTTTTATTTATGAAAAATGAAAAGAAAAATCTTAGATTTTCAAAAAGTATTAAAAAAGGAATTAATTGACAATTTAGTTGGCTGGCCTGACAGAGGTGTCCGGTGGCACCACGACCCTTAGTGAATTTTGGGTTGTGACATTTAACCCTTCATCAAGATGATGATGAAGCAAAATCATAACTTTTGCTTTATCGTAGCCTGATACTTCATTTACCAGTACAATAGTATTTTTAAGAGCTTTTCCAAGAAGGTGAATTTTAATATCAAGGACTCACGATAAATAATTATTTCCGGAGATACCTAGTGCCACAAATTCAAGCTTTGATATACCTAAACAAATTTCGGGGATGACATAGGGAAGGCTACCATAAAAACAAGATACAAATAAGAAATAATCACGATAACTGTCAATGAAGTAGTGTCACTTATAAATTTTGGAATAATGAGTCGAAAGTTACCTTCAAATACCTAAAAGATAGGTGTCAATGACGAAAACTAATATATACTATTACCGAGTATGAAATTCCAAAAGAAGTCATTCTTTCATAAATCAATTCTCTCGATATTATATTCTAAATATAGATCTAAAAGAAATTGGTTACATAAAATTACTAACGTCAGTCTTCAGTTAGAGGAGTTAACGAGTATTTCTATCAATTAAAAATCGTAGCAGATTTTCACAACATCTCTAACTAAATGCTTTCTGATATACATAGAATAACGAATCACAATATAATCATTTTATGTCGACTAATTTCTTTTCTGCAACGACATAACAGCTACTATAAGAACTTCAGTTAATATATATAAAATATGTAATATGTATATGACATACCCAAATGATATATGAAAATAAATCTTAAAGTGGTAATGGAAACTATTAAAGCCTCGTAACTGATAATATGTTATGAAATAAAAGTAATATAGCATTAACTATGTGATTAACTAGAACTAATAATAGAAGATAATGATAATATTGGAAAGGAACATTTCTTTCTATATTTTGAAGTGTCTTCCTCACGTTCATGAACGAACCTATTTATAGATATTATTGCATTGTTACAGAACTTCCTAAATCTATCTGTGATTCTTAAAACCAACACAAATCTAGACTTGGCAAGACTTCCATATCGTAAGTGCACATCCACCTTCTCCGCAAGTCAATTTATAACAAAAAGAACTTAAATAGGGCATGTAACACATCTGATCGGTCGATCGAAAATAATAACAGATACTAGCCAAATATATATATATAAAGGATTTTTTAAAAAGGGTGTGAATGGGAAATGGAAGATGCACCTTTTGGATCGCACCTCTCCATAAGAGGCACTTTTTAGATTGCACCTTTACATATCACCCTTCCTTTGTCTATAAATTTAGAAGCTTGGCCTCATATTTTAGACATGAAAATCAGATGGAAAAATCTAAAATTTATCCCCTCTTTTTATATTGTTGCATTATTTTCAAATAAATTTAAGTGTCAAGTGTGATTTGCTCCGTCTGTTGAGTTCGCTGAAATTCTGCAGTTTCGATTGCCAGTGTTGCAGAATAGTTATTCCGTTCTATCCTGGGAGGAATTAATCCAAAACCTTGGGCAACAGTGAGGGGATTAAATTCCTTAAGGACACACAAGCAACTTGTGGGCTCGAAATTATTATTTCACGTTTTGTTTATTGAACTAACGTTTGTTTACTTCTCTGATTTTCTGATTTTGAACACAGATTTCCAACAATCTTAAGGAATTTAATAATTGTTTTGTTATGGCTGATAGAGATATTATACGAAGTGGTATTGAATTTAATTGTTATTTTCTGCCATGGAAAAGACGATGAAGTACATTGTCGATGCTGATCTTGGGCAGAAACTACTTGATATGTTGCATCATCAAGATCATAAAGAGAGGAAGAATTTTGTTTCTGGTATCCGGCTTCCAACATATAGTATCTTATATGGCCTACTCACGAAGAAATAGACTACCTTGAATAAAGAGGGGCATGAAGTCAATGGGTTCCAAACCGGCAAAGAAAGAAAACGAAAGGCAACACGGATGAATAATGAACATTTGAACGTGTGGATTCACTGGTTCGAATATACAAGTATTGCAACTGTTCATAAGATTTGCATCGTTCTGGTATATTTCCAAAGGAATTCTGAAAGGAGCATTGCTCTCGGTACATGAATATCAAAGTCTTTGCGGGACTAACTCAGTATCTTCAACAGAAAGTGATAACTATACCAGGTTATGCTTTCTTTTTGAATTTTTACCCTGTGTAATTTATGAAATTAAATTTTTGAATGTTAGGGTAGATGTTTATTATGTGATGATCTCAATAGATCCTATTTGCATGCTAGGAATAGGATAACATATGATTCAAGGAAAATTGTTATTCCGTATACCAAATAGAATTGAATTGTCAGTATAAAATTTGGTAAAATGCATAAATTATGTGAAAGATTATTTCCAAGGTTGTAAGCAAAAATTAGGCTTACATTGATACTTGAAAGTATTCTTGAGATCATGAATATAATATATGTAAATATGAACATATATGTGTTTGATTAAAGAATCAAATTGTTTAAAGAGTTATAATGATTTAGTTGGAAAAATCATTTGGAAAAGGAATTAAAATTCTCGTGAATTTTATACTCCCGTTATGGAGACTAAAATCTTCGTGATTTCTACTCCTTTCGAGATCAAAATCTGCACGATTTGTATTCATTCATTGAGATTAAAGTCTTCGTGACTTTATACTCATTTGTTGGAAATTAAAGTCTAAGTGACTTTATAGTCGTTTTGGAGATTAAAATCTGAGTGATTTTCTACTCTAATTTATTATTCGATTTGAAGATTAAAAACTTTATCGTCTATTAAATTTGATTGTGTCACATATTACTCGGTTTGAAGATTAAAAACTTCACCGTTTATTAGATCCAGTATCAGGAATTACTCGGTTTGAAGATTAAAAACTTCACCGTTTAAAGATCCGGTATCAGGTAGTACTCGGTTAGAAGATTAAAAACTTCACCGTTTATTAATTCTGATTGTGTCAGATTGGTTTGAAGATTAAAAACTTCACCATTTATTCTGACTATGTTATGGCACAAACAACAGTTCTTGTGGTTGGCTCAACAACGTAATAGGGGCGTCAAATATGAAATATGTTTGGAATACGGCATTATTCACCAAACGACCGCCCCTTCATTAGCGCAATCTAATGGAATTGCGAAAAGAATGAGTAGAACGTTAAAAGAAATGCTAAAATGCCTTGTTGTAAGTTCTTGTTTACCCTAGATCTTGTGGGAGAAGCTATTCTTACGGAATCCTTTCATACGAAAAATGAATAAAAGGAAGAAAACCCAACTTGAAATATTTTCAAGTGTGGGGGATATTTGGGTAAAGTGCAAGTTCTTAAACCCAAAAGGATAAAAATCGGATCGAAAATTGTTGATTCGTTTTCATAAGATATGCAACAAATAGTAAGACATATCGTTTTCTGATTCAGTACCCACGACTAGGTAAGCCTAACACGTTGTGGAATATACAAGTTATAAACACCTAAATAAGAAACAACGGAAAAAAAATAGCATAAAAAGATATGTAATCCATGCCGCTTGGCACATACATCCGTCACACGGTAAATAAAACACTACCAAGATCCGGAACCCCACGGTAACACGGACTAAAAGAGAAATACAACCGTGGCTCTATATGTAAAGAGTATCTAACAACGAAATAAAGAAAAGTGCCAACTAGTACTATTAGAATAGAAGGAAAGCCTCCGGATCGGCGGGATGTAGCGGATCATACCTCGAGGTCTCCGAAAGCTGTGGAAATCACCTAGCACGAGCCTCCTCTATGTACCCGGATCCGCACAACAAAAGTGTGCGAGAAGAGTAGCATGAGTACACCACGGCGGTACTCGGTAAGTGCCAAGCCTAACCTCGATGGAGTAGTGACGAGGAAGGTCGGGGCCCTACCGAGAAACAATAATATAATGATGATAACAAAATAAACAGTTTAAATGATAATAAATTTCCGAAATAACAACAATAAGATGATTACTGCAACTCTCACAATTAAGCTAACAACACACAACCAATTCGGATAAACAAATCCAGGATCCGTGGGAATTGAACCCACGGTCCCATTCTCGGTACCTCTGGGTCTCCGGGAATCGAACCCGCAACCCGTGTCTCAATAATATCTCAATAACTCGGGATCTCGGGAATCGAACCCGTAGTCCACATTTCAATAAATCTCGGGATCTCGGGAATCGAACCCATAGTCCACATTTCAATAATCTCGGGATCTCGGGAATCGAACCCGTAGTCCATATTTCAATAATCTCGGGATCTCGGGAATCGAACCCGTAGTCCATATTTCAATAATCTCGGGATCTCGGGAATCGAACCCGTAGTCCACATTTCAATAAATCTCGGGATCTCGGGAATCGAACCCGTAGTCCACATTTCAATAATCTCGGGATCTCGGGAATCGAACCCGTAGTCCACATTTCAATACAAGTAAAAGGAATACACAGAGAAAAGTATAATATGCTTAACTATAACTTCGCCGATAAACAGCGCCAACGATTACCAAGAAAACTCAAGTAAGACAATTAGGCAACTAGACAGTTAAACACTATCTAATCATGCTTTTCTAACTACTACCGGGTAGGAATATCGAATTTAACAGCTAAAAACAGGAATATCACTCATTGAACATTTTGAGTAAAGTATGTGTTCAACAACCAGCGCATGTACACGCCCGTCACCTCGCGTACAAGGCATTTAAAGTATCACAATAATATCCTAGGGGTGAAAGTCCCCCACACGAAGTTAGACAAGCCACTTACCTCAATTCCGGTACAAAACCGCTAAGAAATAACCCTCTTGCCGCGAATGTCGGCCTCCACAAGTGTAGTATCCGATAAAAATCAATAGAATCACATCAAAATAGGCCAATTGGGCATTACCCAATCAAAACAACTCAAAATACACCAAAACCCACAAGTTGCCAAAACCCGACTTTCGATACGCTTATCGAAAAATCACGAAAATTATATATTCGGGTTCCTTATCTCAATACGAGTCTAGGCATATAAAATTTACCAAAATCGAACTCCATTTGCCCACTCAAATCGGAGATTTTCTAACATTTAGGCCTAGGGCTCAAACCCACCTTTAATCCCCCATTTTCAGTGAAATAATCACGGATTTTATGATAAACCAACGAATTAAGGTCAAGAAACTTACCCCCGATGATTTCCCGATGATATCCCAGCGTTTCCCCTTCAAAATCCTCTCTTGGAGCTCAAAAATGGCGTTTTTGTGTATGGGGGTCGCGGGTGTTATGTTATGAACTTAAGCTCACTGCCAGACCCCATTGCTCATCGCGTTCGCGTTACTGTTCACACGTTCGCGATGAACAGCCCAACTTCCTCTTCGCGAATGCGACGCCATCCCACGCGTTCGCGACAGTTTACCCTTCGCGAACGCAACGCTCCACCACGCGTTCGCGATGAACAATCTCCCAGCCGTCGGGTCCTTCCTCTACGCGAATGCGTACACTCCCACGCGAACGCGAAGCTCTCCCCTTTTCTTCTACGCGATCGCGACTCCCAGTCACGCGAACGCGAAGCTTCACCTTACCTTGCCTACGCGAACGCGACACCCCTTCTCGCGAACGCGATGCTTTAATCTGCCAAGCCTTCGCGAACGCGGCCCATGCCTCGCGAACGCGAAGGCTTAATGCCTGGGCAGAAACCTGCAATTTTACAGCAAGCCTTTTCCAAGTTCAAATGCCCGATCGATGGTCCGAAATCCTCCCGAGGCCCCCGGGACCCCAACGAAAACCACCAACATACCCCAAAACACAATACAAACTTGTTCCAATCAGAAAAACACCATCCTAAACATCAAAATCACCAATTACACACGGATTCAAGCCTAAGTTTCTTCAAAACTTTCAAAACTAACATTCGATCCAAAACCCAACCAAACGACGTCCAAATGACCTGAAAATTTGTGGACATATCCAAAATCACATAACGAAGCTACAGAAATTGTCGAAATTCCATTCCGACCCCCGGATCAAAATCTCACCTATCGTTCGGATTCGCCAAAATTTCAATCTTCGGCATTTCAAGCCTAATTGAGCTACGGACCTCCAAAATACATTCCGAACGCGCTTCCAACCCCGAAATCACCCAACGGAGCTAATGGAACCATCGGATTTCCGTTCCGAGATAGTCTTAACACTGTTCCGGCTACAGACCATTTTCTAGCTTTAAAGCTCTCATTTAGGGACTAAGTGTCCCAAAAGGCTCCAAATTTCAGAACCGACTCTCCCGGCAAACCACAATAGCAGAAATGAACTTAGGGGAACAGTTAAATTGGGGATTGGGGCGTAATTTTCTAAAATGACAATCGGATCGAAAATTGTTGATTCGTTTTCATAAGATATGCAACAAATAGTAAGGCATATCGTTTTCTAATTCATAAATCAGAAAATCCCGACATTCATATTAATACGATAATTGAATCAGATAATGCTGAATTCTTTGAGAATAATTATCCGTATAAAAGAAATATGAGCCGTCTAGTGAAAATCTAAGCGAACACGGGGAGAAGCAAAAGAAAGTACACCTATTGAGGTAAATCTAAGACATAGTAAACGTCAAAGGATAACTACTTCCTTTGGACATGATTTTCTAACAATCTTGTTGGAAAATGAGCCTCAAATGTTTAAAGAAGCATTGTCTTCTTCGGAAGCACAATATTAAAAATAGGTTGTCAATAGTAAGATAGAATCCATATTAAGTAATCATACTTGGGAAAATGGTTGATCTTCCTCCAGAAAATAAACATTTGGATTCTAAATGGATTTTTAAAAAGTAAAATGAAAGTTGATGGTGCTATTGACAAATATAAGGTAAGATTAGTTGTCAAAAGAGTTTAGACAACGAGAAAGCCTTATTTGTTTTGATACATACTCACCGGTAACGATGATTACATCTACTCAGGTGTTAATAGCGTTAGCCGCGGTGTATGGCCTTGAAATCCATCAGATGAAATTAAAGAAAATCTTCTTAAATAGAGATTTGGAGGAAGAAATTTACATGGAACAACCTGAAGGGTTCATGGTTCCCGAAAAAGAAATGAAGATGTGTCGACTTGTTAAGTCACCCAAACAATGACATGCGAGATTTGACCAAATAATATTGTCAAATAGTTTCAAAAATTAATAAGTGTAAATAAAAGTGTTTAATCCCACTTAGTGGGGTCTGGGGAGGGTAGTGTGTACGCAGACCTTACCCCTACCCTAAGGTAGAGAGGCTGTTTCCAAATAGACCCCCGGCATCCTTCCCTCCAAGAACTACCCACCTTGCTCTTGTGGAGACTCGAACTCACAACCTCTCGGTTGGAAGTGGGGGTTGCTTACCATCAGAGCAACCCCCCTTTTTGTATTTTCTCTCCCATAATTACCGCGTATTTGCAAAACCCAATACAATACTCCAAATCCGGTCGTGATGGCGCCCAGCACATTGCTAAGCCAGCCTGACCAATCAATAACAATAACGGAGCTAGAAGCTCTCTTTAGCCCATTTAAGCATAACAAATCACGAAGCAATAGCGATACATATAACGAAAACGGGGAACCATGTCCCATAATACATCAACTCCCATAGACCGAGGGTCAAGAGTCATGAGCCTCTATCTGAACATGAGTGTATAAAGGTTTACAAGATACCAAGTGCGGAAAGAAAAGTCAATACAAAATCAAGAGACAGTAAGAAGGAATATCGGGTCCTGCGGACTCGGCAGCTACCTCGAATATCCACAAATGTCGCCTCGCACAGCTACTGGATCACTGCTGAGAGGTACCTGGATCTGCACACAAGGTGCAGGGAGTAAAATGAGTACTGCCAGACTCAGTGGTAATAAACAAGGGTAAGACAGCGTAGATAAAAAATCCACAATAAAACACTATGTAAAGTCGTAACCAATACCCTGTAACAGTTCAATATCAATAGTAGAGAACCAACAAAATACCAACAACATAGTATAACAGCTAGAAGATGTAGCTAAATGCAATGCAATGCATGAAATGACCGCTATGGCGCGTAGCCCGATCCAATTTGGGTACCCGTGCTCACTGTGGGGGTTCAGACTCCGGAGGGGCTCCTACAGCCCAAGCACAATATCATTGCGGCGTGCAGTCCGATCCAACATATATACCGCTGCGGCGTGCAGCCCGATCCACTACCAGTCAGCTAATATGCAAATACAGCCTCGCAGGCTCAAAAGTAGTTTTGAAAACCTTTTTATCATTTTTCAGTTGGAAAAACAGAAATACCAAGTTCCGGAGATTGGAAATAGCATGATAACAGAAATAGCTACGGACTAGTAGTAAACTAGCATGTCAATATGATAAGACAATGATAACGATCCTCGCGGGATCCAATAACTGGCTCACGGCCCACAAGTATACTCAACCGCCCAAGAAGGGGGTTCCTCGGCTCAAGAGTGGCCATTATCACAATATATAATATGCAACCATCCGAGAAGGAGGTTCGACGGCTCAAGAATAGCCTAATATCATAATACAGTATCAACAAGTCGGACTAAGTCATAGTCCCCAATCACGATCGACCCCGCACTCACAAGAGAGTACGTGTCTCGCCGCTATACAGCGTCACAAAGTGGTATACCGGGGTTTCGAACCCGCCGGTCATCACCCACATCTATTACTCACCTCAATACGGCGCGACGACTACTCCGCAATGCCCTTGCCACGAGAATCAAGCTCCGCACGCGTAGAATCCGATCAAATACAGTAGAAATACAACAAATTAGGCCAATGGGACGACACCCAATCAATACAACTCAATTTACATCAAAATTCCCAAAGTTGTCAAAACCCGACTTTTGGTACACTTGTCGAAAAATTACAAAAATCACATATTCGGAATCCTCATCTCGATACGAGTCTAAGCATATCAATTTTACCAAATTCGGACTCCATTTGTCCATTCAAAACCTTGATTTTCTAAAGTTCAAGCCTAGGGTTAAATCTTCCATGAATCACCCCAAATTCCTCCATTTTCATGATATAATTGCATAATATTATCAATACTAATCATAGTTTAAGTCCATAGTTGATTACCCGATGATTTCCCTTGAGTTTCTCTTCAAAATCGCCCAAATCGCCTCTAAAGCCGAGACCCAAATGTGTGAAATGTTTCGGAAATTTTCTAACTTCTGATACACTTAACTCACTGCGATTTTCGCTTCTGCGGATAAAATTCCGTTCCTACGAGTCCGTATCCGCGACCAGAGGGTCGCTTCAGCGATTCCAGGCCTAGTCGGCAAATTCTGCTTCTGCGAGAAAAGGACCGCTTACGCGCGTCCGCTTCCGCGATCGAACCCCCGCTTCTGCGAAAACTCCCGCTTCTGCGCACCAGAGTCCGCTCCTGCGGACCGGACTCGCCCAGGCGGTCAAGAATCCGCTTCTGCGGACTTTCCCCTTTTTCTTCAAGTCCGCTTCTGCGGTCACCCACTCGCACCAGCGACGCCGCTTCAGCGGAAAGGATTCCGCTTCTGCGATGCCAAGCGCTCCTGCGCTCCTCAGTCCGCTCCTGCGGACTCGCCTCCGCGCCCAGCTTTCCGCAGGGGCGAAAATGACAGAACCCGAACTCTTCAACCTGCAATTTCCATGATTTTCTTCCGTTTAACCATCCGAAAACACCCCGAGGCCCCCGGACCCCATCCAAACACACCAACACCTTCTAATACCTTATTCAAACTTGCTCAAATCCTCAAAACACGTCTAACAACATCAAAACCCATAATTCGCATCGAATTCAAGCCTAAATTCCTTAAAACATTCCGATTTACACAATCAATCAAAAACCCGACCAAACGACGTCCGAATGACCTGAAATTTTGCAGGCACATCCAAAATCACCTAACGGAGCTACTGCAACTGTCGGAATTCCATTCCGACTCCCGGATCAAAATCTCACCTACCGTTCGGATTTCGCCAAAATTCAACCTTAGCCAATTCAAGCCTATTTCTACACCGGCCTCCAAATTCAATTCCGATCGCTCCCCTAAGTCACAAATCACCTCCCGAAACTAACCGAATCATCAGAATCCGATTCCGAGCCCTCTAATCAAATAGTCAACTCCGGGTTGACTTTCCTTATTCAAGTTTCCTTCAAAAAGGCTATATGCCTCATTTTCAATCCAATTCACTCCTAACTCACCCGATAGACTCTAACACTGATATAAAATCATAAAACATGTATTTCAACATAACGGGGTGGTAATTCCCGTGACGACGGGCCGGGTCGTCACATTCTCCCCCTCTTAAGCAAACGCTCGTCCTCGAGCGGGTCAAGAATCATACCCGAAGTCTCAAACAAGTGAGGATAACTGCTCTGCATCTCCTGCTCGATCTCCCAAGTGGCCTCCTCCACGGGTCGACCTCTCCACTGAACCTTAACTGATGCAATCTCCTTAGACCTCAATTTTCTCACCCGACGTCCCAAAATGGCAATAGGCTCCACATCATAGGATAGATCACCATCAAGCTGAATGGTACTGAAATCTAATACATGAGACGGATCTCCAATGTACTTCCGGAGCATAGACACATGGAATACTGGATGGACGCTGGATAATCTGGGCGGCAAAGCTAACTCATATGCCACCTCTCCAACCCTCTTAAGTATCTCAAAAGGACCAATGTACCCGGGACTCAACTTTCCTTTCTTCCCAAACCTCATAACACCCTTCATAGGTGAAACCTTCAACAATACCCTGTCACCAACCATGAAAGACAACTCTCGAACTCTACGGTCCGCATAACTCTTCTGACGAGACTGTGCCGTACGAAGCCTCTCCCGGATCAACTTTGCTCTATCCAGAGCATCCTGGACTAACTCAGTCCCTATCAATCTAACCTCACCAGGCTCAAACCATCCCACGGGGGATCTACACCGCCCTGCCATACAATGCCTCATACGGGGCCATCTGAATACTCGACTGATAACTGTTGTTGTAGGCAAACTCAGCAAGTGGTAGGAACTCATCCCACGAACCACCAAAGTCAATCACACAAGCTCGCAACATATCCTCCAGAATCTGAATAGTACGCTCAGACTGCCCATCTGTCTGGGGATGAAATGCTGTACTCAACTCAACCCGCGTACCCATCTCTCGCTGAAATGCTCTCCAAAACTGAGAAGTGAACTGAGTACCCCTATCGGATATGATAGACACTGGAACTCCATGCAACCGAACAATCTCTCGAATAAAGATCGTTGCCAACCGCTCCGAGGAGTATGTAGTACACACAGGAATGAAGTGTGCTGACTTGGTCAGCCTATCCACAATCACCCAAACTGAATCAAACTTCCTCGTTGTCCGAGGGAGTCCACTAATAAAGTCCATAGTGATCCTCTCCCATTTCCACTCGTGAATATCAATTTGCTGAAACATGCCACCGGGCCTCTGATGCTCATATTTGACCTGCTGACAGTTGAGGCACCGTGCTACATGACTCACAATATCCTTTTTCATCCTTCTACACAAGTAATATTGTCTCAAATCCTGATACATCTTAGCGGCTCCTGGATGGATAGAATACCGCGAGCTATGGGCCTCCTCCATAATCAACTCACGAAGGCCATCAACATTGGGCACACATATCCGGCCCTGCATCCTCAATACGCCGTCACTATCAATGGTGACATCTCTAGCATCATCATGCCGAACTCTGTCCCTCAGGACAGCCAAATGTGGATCATCATACTGGCGCTCACGAATACGATCATATAGAGATGACCGAGATACAACACAAGCCAATACCCTGCCGGGCTCCGAAATATCTAACCTCACTAGCCGATTGGCTAGCACTTGAACATCATAAGCAAATGGCCTCTCCTCAGCTGGAATATATGCCAAGCTCCCCATACTGACCACCTTCCGGCTCAAAGCATCGGCCACCACATTGGCCTTCCCCGGATGATATAATATAGTAATGTCATAATCCTTCAGCAACTCAAGCCATCTCCGCTCTGTCTCAAATTAAGATCTTTCTATTTGAACAGGTGCTGGAGACTACGATGGTCGGTATACACCTCACAAGACACGCCGTAGAAATAATGCCTCTAAATCTTCAAGGCACGAACTATGGCAGCTAGCTCCAAATCATGAACGGGATAGTTCTTCTCGTGTGGCTTCAACTATCAAGAAGCATAAGCAATCACCTTACCTTCCTGCATCAACACACAACATATCCCCACTCTCGAGGCATCACAAGAAACAGTATATGAACCTGAAGCTGATGGCAATACTAACACTGGAGCTGTGGTCAAAGCTGTCTCGAGCTTCTGAAAGCTCTCCTCGCACTCATCCGACCACACGAATGGTGCACCCTTCTGGGTCAATTTAGTCAATGAAGAAGCAATGGATGAAAATCCCCGAACAAACCGGCGATAATATCCCGCCAAACCAAGAAAACTCCTGATCTCTGTAGCTGAGGACGGTCTAGGCCAACTCTGCACTGCCTCTATCTTCTTAGGATCAACCTGAATACCATCACGAGACACCACATGTCCCAGAAATGCTACGGACTCGAGCCAAAACTCGCACTTGGAGAATTTAGCATATAGCTTCTCCTCTCTCAATCTCTGCAACACAATACTCAAATGCTGAGCATGCTCCTCCCGACTACTGGAGTAGACTAGAATGTCATCAATGAACACAATCACAAATGAATCCAAATAAGGCCTGAACACACTGTTCATCAGATGCATAAATGCTGCTGGGGCGTTGGTCAGCCCAAACGACATCACAAGAAACTCATAATGACCATATCGGGTCCTGAATGCAGTCTTCATAATATCCGAGTCCCTGATCTTCAGCTGGTGATAGCCCGAACGAAGATCGATCTTAGAAAACACCCTCGCACCCTGTAACTGATCAAACAAATCATCTATGCGCGGTAGAGGGTACTTGTTCTTCACTGTCACTTTGTTCAATTGCCTATAATCAATACACATTCGCATGGAACCATCTTTCTTTTTAACAATTAATACCGGCGCACCCCACGGGGACACGCTAGGACGGATGAAACCCTTATCCAGAAGCTCCTGAAGCTGCTCTTTCAGTTCTTTCAACTCAGCTGGTGCTATCCGATAAGGAGGAACAGATATGGGCTGAGTGCCCGGCACCAAGTCAATGCCAAAATCAATATCCCCGTCCGGCGGCATGCCCGGCAGGTCTGAGGGGAATACATCTGGAAAGTCCCTCACAACAGGTACAGAATCAATGCTAGGAGACTCAGCTCCCACATCTCTCACAAAACCTAAGTACGATAAACACCCTTTTTCAACCATCTTCTGAGCTTTTAAGAACGAAATTACACGGCTAGGGACGAAATCGGTCGAACCCCGCCACTCAATCTGAGAAATACCAGGAATGGCCAACGTAATTGTCTTAGCATGACAATCCAATATAGCATGGTACGGAGACAACCAGTCCATACCCAATATAACATCAAAGTCCACCATACCCAACAATAACAAATCTGCTTGGGTCTCCAAACCCCCAATAGATATAACACAGGATCTATAGACATGATCCACAACGATCGTATCACCCACGGGGGTGGATACATGAACAGGTACATCAAGACCACTACGAGTCGCACCTAAGTGATGTGCAAAATAAGAGGACACGTAAAAATATGTGGACCCTGGATCAAATAGAACAAAGGCATCTCTGTGACAGACAGTCAAGGTGCCGTGCGCATGGGGCAAAGCTTAGTAAGTGCCGGTTGCCAATGGATGTTGCGGGCAAAATCGGGAGGCGAACACGCTCGTGGCGGCAAATGGCTTTCGGCAATGGAACGGCAAAGCAACGTGCGAGATGGTGCTGAAGAGGAGGGCTGATCCCTCTGCTGAGTCCTGTCCCTACGGAGTCGAGGGCACTGTCTCCTCATGTGGCCAAACTCACCACACTCATAACATGCACCTGGTGCTGGAGAAGGGGACTGAAGGGAACCCCTCGCTGCAGAAGAACCCTGGGCTGAAGAAGTAGGTGCTGCACTCTGGGCTGGAAGGGCACTAAGTGATGACTGACCCTGCTAAAACCCCAGTCGACCGTGACCATAAGAACCTCTGCTCTGCTCTGGGCGGCCTGAATGAGAAGGTCTAGATGAGTGACCTCTGCCCTGCTGGAAATGCCCTCTAGATGGAGCACCACTAAAACTGCCAGAACCACGAGGCCTCTTGGCCTCCCGCTCATCTCTCTCTCGGCGATGATCCGCCTCAATGGAGCGTGCCATGTTCACAACCTGCTCAAATGATGATGACAAAACTCTCTCTCCGGTCATAAGAATGCGGATAGAGTAGTTGAGGCCATCAATGAACCTCCTGATCCTCTCCCTATCAGTAGGGATCATCCATGTGGCATGCCTAGCCAACTGTGTGAATCTAAGCTCATACTGGGTCACAGACATGTCGCCCTGAACCAACCACTCGAACTGGCGACGTAGCTCCTCGCGACGAGACTGAGGTACATATTTCTCTAGAAAGAGAGTAGAGAACTGCTGCCATGTGAGAGGTGCTGCTCCTGCGGGCCTACGCCTCTCAAACTCTTCCCACCAATCAAATGCGGGACCAGTGAACTGAAAGGTAGTAAATGAAACTCCGCTGGACTCAAGAATACCAGCCGTCCGCAACATCCTCTGACACTTGTCCAAGAAACCCTGGGCATCCTCGCCCTCAACGCCACTGAAATGGGGTGGCCGAAGTCTACCAAATCTCTCAAGACGACGCCGCTCGTCGTCGGGCATAACCTGAACCATATGCTCTGGAGCCGGAGCTGGTGCAGCTGGAGGAATAACCGGTGCAACCACTTGAGCGGGGACCGCCTCTGGCGTCTGAAGTCCCTGAACAACCGGGTCAGGTGTGCGAGCTGCAGGGGTCTGCTGACCACCCCCTGACTGAGATGTCGCTGCAGTAGCAGTAGCTGAGACTACCTGAGCCAAATCGGAACATACCGATAATATCTGAGCAAGAGTCTCCTGAAGACCAGGAATAGCAATAGATACAGTCTGGCCCTGAATTGGGGCTGCTGGAGCATCAACTACTGGGGGCTGCTCCTGAACTGGTACAACAGGCGGGTCAGCTGGCACTGCCTCACCTGCCTTACCTCTACCTCTAGCACGACCGCGCCCACGGCCTCTAACAGGTGGCAATGGAGGTCATCCACCTCGTCCTGATGCTCGCGTTCTTGCCATCTGCGAGAGAATAGAATATAGAAGTTCAGTTCTCAGAACAGCAAGATCGCACGACAAAGTTCAAGAAAAGTGAAGTGTTTCCTAAAGGTTCGCAGCCTCCCGAGGATAAGTACAGGCGTCCCCGTACCGATCCGTAAGACTCTACTAACCGACTCAAGACTCATGAGGCCTAGTAAACCTAGGCTCTGATACCAACTTGTAACGACCCCAAATCCGGTCGTGATAGCGCCCAGGACATTGCTAGGCCAGCCTGACCAATCAATAATAATAACGGAGCTAGAAGCTCTCTTTAGCCCATTTAAGCATAACAAATCACGAAGCAATAGCGATACAAATCACGAAAACGGGGAACCAAGTCCCATAATACATCAACTCCCATAGACCAAGGGTCAAGAGTCATGAGCCTCTACTGAACATGAGTGTATAAAGGTTTACAAGATACCAAGTGCGGAAAGAAAAGTCAATACAAAATCAAGAGATAGTAAGAAGGAATATCGGGTCCTGCGGACTCTGCAGCTACCTCGAATATCCACAAATGTCGCCTCGCACAGCTACTGGATCACTGCTGAGAGGTACCTGGATCTACGCACAAGGTGCAGGGAGTAAAATGAGTACTGCCAGACTCAGTGGTAATAAACAACGGTAAGACAGCACGCAGATAAGAAATCCGCAATAAAGCACTATGTAAAGCTGTAATCAAATACCCTGTCACAGAATCAATATCGACCGTACCTGTACCAACAAGTACCAGCAAAACAGTATAACAGCTAGCAGATGTAGCTAAATGCAATGCAATGCATGATATGACCGCTACGGCGCGTAACCCGATCCAATTTGGGTACCCGTGCTCACTGTGGGGGTTCAGACTCCGGAGGGGCTCCTACAGCCCAAGCACAATATCACTGCGGCGTGCAGTCCGATCCAACATATATACCGCTGCGGCGCGCAGCCCGATCCACTACCAGTCAACTAATATGCAAATACAGCCTCGCAGGCTCAAAAGTAGTTTTGAAAACCTTTTTATCATTTTTCAGTTGGAAAACAGTAATACCAAGTTCCAGAGATTGGAAATAGCATGATAACATAAATAGCTACGAACTGGTAGTAACTAGCATGTCAATATGATAAGACAATGATAACGATCCTCGCGGGATCCAATAACTGGCTCATGGCCCACAAGTATACTCAACCGCCCAAGAAGGGGGTTCCTCGGCTCAAGAGTGGCCATTATCAAAATATATAATATGCAACCATCCGAGAAGGAGGTTCGACGGCTCAAGAATAGCCTAATATCATAATACAGTATCAACAAGTCGGACTAAGTCATAGTCCCCAATCACAATCAACCCCGCACTCACAAGAGAGTACGTGTCTCGCCGCTATACAGCGTCACAAAGTGGTATACCGGGGTTTCGAACCCGCCGGTCATCACCCACATCTATTACTCACCTCAATACGGCGCGACGACTACTCCGCAATGCCCTTGCCACGAGAATCAAGCTCCGCACGCGTAGAATCTGATCAAATAAAGTAGAAATACAACAAATTAGGCCAATGGGACGACACCCAATCAATACAACTCAATTTACATCAAAATTCCCAAAGTTGTCAAAACCCGACTTTCGGTACGCTTGTCGAAAAATTACAGAAGTCACATATTCGGAACCCTCATCTCAATACGAGTCTAAGCATATCAATTTTACCAAATTCGGACTCCATTTGCCCATTCAAAACCTTGATTTTCTAAAGTTCAAGCCTAGGGTTAAATCTTCCATGAATCACCCCAAATTCCTCCATTTTCATGATATAATTGCATAATATTATCAATACTAATCATAGTTTAAGTCCATAGTTGATTACCCGATGATTTCCCTTGAGTTTCTCTTCAAAATCGCCCAAATCGCCTCTAAAGCCGAGACCCAATTGTGTGAAATGTTTCTGAAATTTTTCTAACTTCTGATACACTTAACTCACAGTGATTTTTGCTTCTGCGGATAAAATTCCGCCCCTGCGGAACCGCTTCTGCGACCTCGAGGGTCGCTTCAGCGATTCCAGGCCTAGCCGGCCAATTCCGCTTCTGCGAGAAAAGGACCGCTTACGCGCGTCCGCTTCCGCGATTGAACCCCCGCTTCTGCGAAAACACCCGCTTCTGCGCACCAGAGTCCGCTCCTGCGGACTCGCCCAGGCGGTCAATAATCCGCTTCTGCGGACCTTCCCATTTCCATCTAGTCCGCTTCTGCGATCACTGGCTCGCACCAGCGATGCCGCTTCAGCGGAATGATTCCGCTTCTGCGATGCCAAGCGCTCCTGCGCTCCTCAGTCCGCTCCCGCGGACTCGCCTCCGCGCCCACATTTCCGCAGGGGCGAAAATGACAGAACCAGAACACTTCAACCTGCAATTTCCATGATTTTCTTCCGTTTAACCATCCGAAAACACCCCGAGGCCCCCGGGACCCCATCCAAACACACCAACACCTTCTAATACCTTATTCAAACTTGCTCAAATCCTCAAAACACGTCTAACAACATCAAAACCCATAATTCGCATCGAATTCAAGCCTAAATTCCTTAAAACATTCCGAATTACACATTCAATCAAAAACCCGACCAAACGACGTCCGAATGACCTGAAATTTTGCAGGCACATCCAAAATCACCTAACGGAGCTACTGCAACTGTCAGAATTCCATTCCGACCCCCGGATCAAAATCTCACCTACCGTTCGGATTTCGCCAAAATTCAACCTTAGCCAATTCAAGCCCATTTCTACACCGGGCCTCCAAATTCAATTCCGATCGCTCCCCTAAGTCACAAATCACCTCCCGGAACTAACCGAATCATCAGAATCCAATTCCGAGCCCTCTAACCAAATAGTCAACTCCGGGTTGACTTTCCTTATTCAAGTTTCCTTCAAAAAGGCTATATGCCTCATTTTCAATCCAATTCACTCCTAAATCACCCGATAGACTCTAACACTGATATAAAATCATAAAACATGCATTTACAACATAACGGGGTGGTAATTCTCGTGACGACGGGCCGGGTTTTATCTTATGCATGACAAAAGCAAATGTCAGACGTAATGTCTAAATTGATATTTGAAACTCGTTGATATAGTAGTTGGTAAATTCATCAGTTGTTTAGTATTAATGAAGACTAGTTGATGAAACTACTAATTCATAAGTTGGTCACATGTCTTTCTCGAAAGGTCATTTTTTTTAATGAAAATTTATATTGTTTGGTTCTTTTATGAAATGATGTCACTTTGAAGGTTGTGACTTTTCATAAAATAATACGTCTGTACGTTTTAGTATGGAAATGACCGTTCATGAACGAATATATTAATACATTGGTCTATAATGAGGTGAACCAACCGATGAACATGAACAAAATCCATTGCAAGTTGGATTTGTTTCATAAATAAAGGTGTTATAATTTGCATATCATATAGACGTATGAATAAATAGCATACAAATGCTTGGAAATGGCAGAGTGATTGAGAAATGTGTTATATATTAAGAGGTTATGATCAAAATTGACGCCAATCATTCCAGCTGTCGTTATAATATACTACATTAAGTGTAGTCAATAATCTGATATGCAATCGAAAGTCGAGACGTATTAGTCTACAACATAAGGAAGTTTGCATTGAATGTTTATGACAATGAAATGAGTTTTGAAGTATTTGAGATATACTCCAAATTATGCTTTGCACTACAATAAGTATCCCACGATAATAGGGGGTATAGTGATGCAAATTAAATCACCGGTTCAATCGATTCTAAACAGTCAATGGATGAGCGATATCTTGGAAATTGTCCAAACAAATGTGCATTGACCGCTCTGCAGTGGAGGCTCAGCTTATAGCCTTAGACAAGGCCGGTGAAGAAGCTGAATGGCTCCTGAATTTCTTGAAAGATATTCTATTTTTGCCCAATTTTTGGCACCTATATGTATAGATTGCGATAATCAAGCGACAATAGGAAGGGCTGGGAGCGTTATGTATAACGGAAAGTCTCGTCATATAAGACGCAGACATAGCGCCGTTAGACAACTACTTTCTAGTGGAATTATCACAATTGATTATGTAAAATCAAAGGATAATTTGGCGGATCCGCTTACAAAAGGCCTAACTAGAGAGGGAGTTGAGAAATCATCTAAGGGAATGGGACTATGGCCAAGGACAAGTCATCATGGCGGTAACTTTACCTAGAATTTTGGAGGTCCGAGATCTAGGTTCAAGGAGCAAACAAAGTTATGCATGACCGGTTCAACATTGTCAAATATAATATTTTAGTCCATTCTCGTGATGAAGACAATGTTCAGTAATAAGGATAAAATGTTAAGACATTTTTTAATGGTTTCTAAGTTTGATACAGGGTATATCAAAATAGTGTATCTACGGGATAACACGTTTAGGAATCACCTATGTAAGTGTGAAGTGTAAGCCGCTTCAAGGAGAATTCTGTAAGGCCAATTCTTCTATGCACTTATGAACCAGGTGGTGTTCATGGCTGAAACGAACACAACAATGAGAACCAAAGACGGTTAAGGGTTGATTGTGTGACTTATGGTTGTCTAGGTATACATCAAAGCTCGACGGTTCAAAGATATCAATTCTACCGATTGACCGAGTATATCCGACATAAGTTCACTACGGAAAGTTCAAAGGGAAACCTACTTATCCAGATGCGATTAATCCTACTTGCGAATCACATAGTATTTTCATGCATATTTTTTCACATATGTCCATTCCCCATTCATGTGGGGGATTGTTGTATTTTTTTAAAAGGGTGTGAATGGGAAATGGAAGAGGCACCTTTTGGATCGCACATCTCCATAAGAGGCACCTTTTAGATTGCACCTCTCCATATCACCCTTCCTTTGTCTATAAATTTAGAGGCTTGGCCTCATATTTTAGATATGAAAATCAGATAGAAAAATCTAAAAATTTATCCCCTCTTTTTATATTGTTGCATTATTTTCAAATAAACTTAAGTGTCAAGTGTGATTTGCTCCGTCTGTTGAGTTCGCTGAAATTCTGCAGTTTCGATTGCCAGTGTTGCAGAATAGTTATTCCGTTCTATCCTAGGAGGAATGTAACACATCTGATCGGTCGATCGAAAATAATAACAGATACTAGCCAAATATATATATATAAAGGATTGTGATCATCTATTTATTTTTCTTTTGAAATAAAAGAGAAGGGGCATGTAACACATCTGGTCGGTTGATCGAAAACAATAACAGACACTAGCCAAATATATATATGGGTAAATTTTTCAAAAGAAAACCTTACAAATAGCTTGGTACTTATATCAGAATCAAAAGCTCATTTATTATGCGCATTCTATTGAAAGTCAAAACAAATATTAGAGTATAAAAGTGGTTAAATTAAAATACCGATAATTTCAGGTTTATAAAGTTTAAATGTTGAATTGTTTTACTAAATCAACTAACTGGAAGAAAAGAAACTTGTGCATTTGCGTACCTTCTTAGACCGAATTAGGACAAACTTGTGATACTATTGCGATGAGTATATCTTGACTCCTAAGTTTTTACGAGAAAAATTATAACTTGGAGTAGGTAAGTATTCCATCTAATTAATTGTAGTGTGTTTTTTTAATGTAGCTCAAAACAAAGCATATAATAATTGAAACAGATCAATTGAGCTTGGTCCACAAAGCCATACTGTTCACTGATTCTGAGATATTCTAAGCTTAACAGCCAATCTCTGACTTGGTCAAAGGTCAGTGTCAAACTTGGGCAGTGGCCATTATCTTTGACTGAAGTAGCAGAATATCATTCTTTTGGGCCGAGTACATTCCGCCACTCTTAATTTTTTATTACTATTAGTTTGATACATGAGTGGTGTTTGGCTTCTATGGCCACGTTGGATCCTTGCTTGATCAGCATCGTCCAAGCTCGCATGTCATCCTAGTCATAGCATAAGCGCAAATTAGGCTTATTCAGTGTCAGTTTTCTGTGTTGCATACTTAATGCCCGGGCATTATCAAGTACAATCGCTTGCCTTTTGTCCCTCGCGTTCGACGTGCGGGGCAAACCAAAAGCTGCAATTGTATCCCACATCGTCCTCGCTTCGTCGTGCGATGGCTTGGTCCATGACTAGTATACTCGAACTCTTAGATTCGGTAAACACAATGGGCATGGGATCTTCATTGGCTCATATCTGCCCAGAGAATGCTCCTTACGAATGACAGTTGTGCTCGTCTTGGACTTGGCGGTGCCTTTTGGCTCGGCCATGCTCATGCGATGCCGATGTTAATGAGGAATGCTACCTGGTTGATCTTGCCAGTAGTCATATTCTTGTCTCAAAGATTAAGCCATGCATGTGTAAGTATGAACAAATTCTGACTGTGAAACTGCGAATGGCTCATTAAATCGATTATAGTTTGTTTGATGGTATCTACTACTCGGGTAACCGCAGTAAATATAGAGCTAATACGTGCAACAAATCTCGACTTCTGAAAGGGATACATTTATTAGATAAAAGGCCGACGCGGTTGTTACGATGATTCATGATAATGAAAATACAAACGGGGGTGAATTATTTAATTAGTTCTAAAATTAATCACTACCAGTTGACTAGTTTTCTTTTGAGTCGACTAGATATAATAAATTAATAGCAGTAAAGGCAGAATTTAAGATGAAGAAATTAAATGCAGGAGTTAAAGATACCAAATTTTTTATGCTAATTCGGAATCAATATGAAAATTAGTCCAGTCCCCTTGGGTTGCAAGGGAGTTCTCTTTCAGTGAATAATTTTCTCGAGTACACGATGAATGGCATGATCTACACCGATAGCTTAGTGCTAATATCACTCGTTTCTTTTTAATACAATGCCTCACTAGGGTTGTTCTCTTTCCTCTCTAACTTGCTACACATCAGGTTTAATAGAGCTACAATATTTGTTTGTAGTAGAACAAAAAGAGGGTGTTTCGTTCGATCAAAGTATGTGTGCTAAGGTGTGATTACAAATTTAAATACTTTGAGAGAGACTTGAATTCTGGAAAGATTTGCCAACCCAAGGAATTTGATCCTTGGAAAGAGATTGATTCTTTCCAAGAATAAAGCTATTCTGCAACGGCTCATTTAAACAAGAATAAGGTTATTCCGGATATCCTACCTTAATTCTCGATCCTTCCAGATTTAGTATACTTGATTGATTATCTTGCAAGATCTTCGGTACTCTTGATTGATTTGATTCCTTCAGTCTAGCCTTAATTTATTCCGTCAATATCATTGATTCATTTAATCTTTGATGCTTTTCTTGATTTTCTCTGATTGACTCCTTCAATCATGTATGCTATTTGCGAGTTCCTTGATCTTCTCTGATTATTTCCTGCAATCTTGAATGTTATCCATGAGTTCTGATACAAAGAATAAATATATTATTTTCATCATTAAAATCAGATCTAACAATCTTCCTTTTTTTATGATGACAAAATAATATATGTATAAACATCAGTTGACTTTCCTGTATATTACTCCCCTTCAATGTGAGCAGTTGACTTTCTCTAGTTGTAGCTAGTGAGACTCATGTAGTCGACTTTTTCTACAGGATCTATGACTCCCCCTTGAAAAGTGTCAAGTTGTTATCTTGCACTTACCCTTCAATCGACTTATCCTTGTATGTACATGTACAAATACATATATCCTTTCTCCCCCTTTATGACATCACCAAAGAGGGAATAGTAAAACAGAACACATACTAAAACAGGATTTATACCATGATATGGTAGCAAAGTTATAGCAAACCAAAAGAAAACACAAAAAGTTATCCATCGATTGATTTTTCAGTCCAAAAATAGCGTAATAAAAAAATATTATCTTAAACCTCCACATTAACGAAACAAAAAATAGGTAAGGGTATTGGATATTGTCTCCTTCAGTCAATCAAAGTTGCCACTGGCTGAAACACTCATTCCATCAAGCCTGTCATGAACCATCTTGAATGCCTTGACATTGTTTTTCCTTACTCTAAGAACTGCAACTCTGATCTTGGGAACAATAGACCCTATTTCTTTGGAGATAGCATAAATGTCACCAACAATGGAATGAGTGGCAGTGAGAAGATCTTTGACTGCAGAGAGCTGATTATCAATGGCAGTAAGCTTTTTAGCAAGGTAGGATCAATGTGGCTAGGATGGGAAGCAGAAGGTTTGGGTTTGGAATCTGTTTGAGCATTCTTGAATTCTCCTTCTTGTTTCTTAACCCATGAGCCCTTCACACACACATACCCCATACTTGCAAAAGCTTTACAGTTGTAAGATTTCGAAACAGATATAAACAAATACGCAGATATAGAAATATTGTGAGCTTCCAAGATGTGATTGATGGCCGAGCCATAGGATAGACTAGTGGGATCATCTGCACTTTCAATCATAAAATTGATGACCCAGGAGGACAGCTTGATTTTGAGCTTAGTCACAAAGTAATAGAATAGAATTAGAGAGGTGGAGAAAGAGCCAGTACGAGAAAGCAGAGTGGTTGCAACAATGTGGGCCAGAACTCTAGTTTCGAAACTAACATCACTAGGGCCTAACTAGTTTGGGAGAGACTCAGATAGACACTCAGTAATACACCTTTTAGCTTGATCAAACAGAAATTTCAAAACCATCCGGCTAGGAATTTTTGAAAAGCATGGGGAAACTAGAGCACTTACACTGAAAGATTGAATCAAAGATTTCTAACACTAAAGACTCCAAATTATCAAACTTACTAGAGCGAGATTAGCATAGAACATTCTCACTAGGGGTTCATAGACTTTAGGCGGGGGAACAGAAAAGAACTTTGACAAACCTTGATAAATGAAAAGATCTTTTACCTTACAAGTTAGGGTTTCCATGTCATCACGGTCGACTACCCTCCCATGCGGAATAGGCTTTTCTTCCAGGGCAATGAAGAAGTCCCTATTTGGATAATCCCAAAAATTTAGGTCTGACTCTAGGGAACTTGAAATATCTATTTTAGGCTTGTTTGGAGTGAAGGAAATAGGGGGTTCATCCATAGGTAGCTTTCCCAGAGCTTTTTCTCCTAAGGTGTGGGAATGATCAGACAAATCGGCCTGAGAACTGGCAAAACCTTAAATATGATCAGACCCTAGGTCTACTTGTTCTGGGGGTAGAGAAGGGAGTTTTGCTCTGGAGCGAGTACTCTTTCTAGTGGAGGTAGAAGGATTTTTGGGGTGTTTGGCCTTACCTAAGAAGTACTCCCAGAAAATTCAAAATAAAAATAATTTCGTGTTGGGCATGATTTTTGTGATTTTTTGTTGTTTTTATCTTAAATTTATATTTTTGTGTGCATGTTTATTTATTTAAATTAATAAAATACAAAAAATATATTAGGTTTTGCATTTTTGGTGTTCGATATCGAAATTACGTAATTTACATTTTTAGGTGGTCTGTAATTATGTAGGATAGTGGTATTAAAAATTTAATTATGTTATAAATTAATGTATATATATATATATATATATATATACATATACATATACATATACACATGATACATCATGGAGTCTAGTTGCAAAACAAAGAAGAAATCGGAACTGGGCCGTCCCCAATTCTTTAAGAACCAGGCCCACACTAACTCAACACCCAACCCAAATACCCGTCCAAGCTTCAGCCTGTGTAACGCTTGATCTGGACCGTTGGATTTTATAATCCAACGGCCCAGATTAATCCATAAATCCCCAAATACACTCAGACTATGACTTAACCAAACGACACCGTTTGGTTTAAGTGAGGAGATCCTGATCGTTGATCGTAAATGATCCAACGATCAGGATTCAATCTCATATCTCGTATATAAGGCCCATCCCATACCCCGCCCCCCCCTTTCAGACCCCCCCTCAACCGTCTCCCATCTTCAGAGACCAGGTCTCTTGACCCCCGCCTTCCTCCGCCGTGCTCCGCCTGCCGGAAATCGCCTCACGGCGGTTCCGGTAGGCCAATAGCCACCAAACTAATACCAAAATCTTCCCCTCACCTCCCCCATTACGAACCCAGCCTTCGCTAACCTCGAATCACCACCAAACATCTCGAATCTTCATTCAAAGATTCGAGTCAAAACCCAAACTACGCCAAACTTCACCAAATTCATACCACAGCCTCCTCACACCTCCCCCACACTCCCATTAACATTGGTTTGGTTCGAATCTAACCAGAAATGCAAAAGCCCCAAATCCGAGCCCAAGAACCCTAGTTTTCAAAAAAGCCAATTCAAGTCGGATTAGTCTTCAATCGAAGTCCAATGGACTTTAGTCTAGGTGTTCCCAATCGAGAACACCTCGATTAAAGCCCATTTGGCTTCGACAAGTCAAGTTCGAAGCTGAGCCGCTTACATTTTGAGTTTCTGGGGTAAGACTTTCCCCTTTTCCGTGTTTATTTGATTTTGTTTAGTTAGTTTAGATTAATTGGCTTGTCAATTTCCTTTAATTGATTCTGTCTCTTCTCCTCCTATCGTTCATTGTATTTCTGGTGATGAATCAGTAATGGTCGAATCTGTGGGTCATCATAAGTGGCTTGAACGATTCAAATATGTTGTAACCAGTCTAGACGACCTCGTCGATTAGTTGTATAAACCCGTGGGAATAACAGGGCAAGAAGGCCCAGAATCACTGTTACATAGGGCATTTGGATATAGCTGATGGCAATTTAGTTAGTGTTAGCCTATTTTTGGATTTTTTAAGTACCCTTGCCCATAAAAGGGCTAGTGGAACCTGCTACAGCAGGGTATCCCCACTAGGTGTGGCAGACCAGCAGCTTAGATTAATGAAAGCCCATACTTAGGTTAATCTGAGTGGAAAAAAGGCAGAGGGGGATGGGCAAGGCCTTAGTCTAGTCTGCTGGCCATCCAGGTTTGAAAGTTTTGACTATAAGTATGGGATTTGAAAAGAGATAGAGGGGAAGACTGAAGAAGAGAGGGAGCAAGAACAGTAATAGCTGGAGAGAAATAGGCAGCAAGGATACATTTTCCATACACACATAAAAGATACAGATAAAGAAGTGACTGTTTCATTGGCTTTGGTTACTGTTTCGGTTGTTTTGATTCAGTGGCTGAGTGTTAGTCCATTGTTGTTGTTGTTCTTGTGTTGGTGTGCTGAGATTGATTGTGTGCTATTGGCTGAGTTGGGAAGTGTCGAGCCACTGGCAGTGCTGTTATTTTGTCACTGGCAGCACTGTTTTGGGATTATTTGGTCGTTTGTGTTGCTGGCTTGTCTATAGTGTTGCTGCCTGGTTGATTGTTGCTGCTGTTGTTCCATTGTGGTTGCTGTTTGTGTCTATAGTGGTGCTGCCTGGGTGGTTTTGTTGCTGTCAATCCAGTGTTGTTGTTGGCTACTGTGGTTAACTGCCACTGGTTGTTGGTCTAGTGTTTGCTGGCTTGGTCCATTGTTGTTGCTGTGTCTTTGTTGCTGCTGGTATACATCTCAGTTGTGTATGCTACTGCTGTGTTGAGTTTGCTACTGGTGTATTATTGTTGTTGCTATTGGTTACTGTTGCTGCATTGCCATTGCTCACTCTCCTTTGTTCTTCCGCATTCCAGGTACACATCTCTGTTATTGTAATTCCTTGGTTCGAAAAGAATGAAGTTTGAAGCTTATGCTTAAAGTCTATTGAATCATGTAGTCGTCCAAAGTTCTTATATTTGGTTACGTTCTGTTATTCTTTGATTAAGTTGGTATTGCTAGTTTTGTTATGGAAAATGTAGCTAGACCAAAGATACACTATCATTAGATATGCGCGTAAACCCGAATTAGTCTGTTGTATCTCTGTTCAATCTTCTCTACTCATGTGTGTAATCTCCAAATCTGTTAGATGTTAGATCTTATGTTAAAAGCAAGATTAGCTAGGGAGTTATTACGCAACTGAATGACGTAATTAGATTAAAAGAGTCGGGGGTGCATTTCATGTGACCCGACCCCAATTTCGGGCAAGAGCAAATAAAGTATGTCAGGAACCACAGGCGCATTTCATGCGGTGTGGTTCGTAGCGAGTTTTAAATAATTTGGAATCAACTCCTAAGTAAAAATACAGTGGGATGTAGTTCGCTTTAGATTTGAATTAAAGGCGTGCCTCGCCCAGTAGTTACACTAATCGCAAGGCCTTTATAAATGTACATATAAAATACTTAGATTTCGAGATGTGTCGTTTCTTAGCAAATATCACGTCCTCCTCGACAGTGTAAATAAGTAATCGCTCCAGGCGCATATTTTAGTCCTACCTTCTTAAATACGGGTGTGCATTTCATGCGACCCAAATCCAAGCCCCGAAATGTTGAATAAGAATATGTCGAGAATCCGGGTGCATTTCATGTGACGTGATTCGAAAGCATATTTTTAAGCAACTTTCTCTTTCGTAAATCATAACCAATAATAAAAGCGGTAAAGGGATATTAACTTGCACTAAGTGCATGATTGTAAAAAGCAGATAGATAAGCCAAACACGACAGTTGAGCGACCGTGCTAGAACCACGGAATTCGGGAGTGCCTAATACCTTCTCCCGGGTTAATAGAATTCCTTATCCGGATTTCTGGTTCGCGGACCGTTAAATAGAGTCATTCTTTTCCTCGATTCGGGATTTAACCGGTGACTTGGGACACCATAAATCTCCCAAGTGGCGACTCTGAAATAATTAAAATAAATCCCATCTCGATTGTCCTTTAATTGGAAAAACTCTTTGCATCCTCGCGGGTGCGTAAAAAAGAGGTGTGACAGCTCTGGCGACTCTGCTGGGGATTTCTTTAGAATTCGAGCTCGGAATAACTGTTGTATTTGGCATATTTTATTATCTGATTCTTTTACATGTTGGCATCAATGTGCAAAATGTTGTTTTTACTGCTTTGATATTTTGTGAACTGTACATATAAATTGTGCCGGAACCAATCTCCTCTCCGAGTCTTCTAAATCATGAAGAAGGGTGCACTTCGTGTGACTTCTTTTCTGTATAGTGTCTAATTCCCATTTTAGAACGAGGTTTGGATAAGTTGCAAAACCGGTGAAGCTTCTGTATTCCCGGGTTGCTGCCTCCTCCTCGGCTCGAGCTGTCCGCTCGGGTAAGCCAAGTCTAGAACAGATAAACCCAGGTTTTTAAACCTAGAATAACAAAGCTTTATGCCGGATCCCTAGTAGGAAACGTTTATTTGCATCATGTCGCATTTTGGCTTAGGGGACTCAACACAGGGGTTGGGTCCGTCTAGGACAGGTGACCTGAAATGAACAGACTATCCTGCTGCATCCTGTTTGTCCTGCGCATTTATCTGTTATAGACTTGCATGCTGACCAGCTTTAGAGATTTAAAAAAAAAAAAAAAAAAGTTTTGTTCTTAAGATAGAAATAGCTTAGTTGTTTTCCTTTAGTAAAATGAATTAATAAATAATGTCGTTTGTTTCGTCAAAACCGAACTACGTGGGTTTGATTCTCATTGGATGTGAGATACGTAGGCAACCTCCATCAGGTTCCAACTTCACCTTTTGAAAAATGGCCGAAAAATCAAAACTAACTTTTGTACTAAATAAGTCGGTGACGCCGTTTTTAAAAATAGCCGAATGTTCCCGAAAGGGACGCCGGAAGGCTAATTTCGTATAAACGGCCACCTTTGGGTCAATTTTGATTTTGATCAATTTACCCCACAGCCTTAAAAGCCTTCGTCCCCGAGACGTTGAAAGGCCGTGATTGAAAACTGATTTTTTATTTTTAGCAAAACAAAGTTGTTTTTCTTATTTAAATCACCTTAATAAATGTGCAGGATGAGCACGAATCGGAATAAATCATTTTCAATCTTTAGTGAGGTCCCTCAGCAGCTCCGTATATGGTGGAACGATTTGGAAGACAGTAGCAAAAAGGTTGTAGGGAGAATTTTGGGAGGTTTGGTTGATATGTTGAATATCGAGCCAAGGGAAGACATCATCAAGACACTGGTATCTTTCTGGGATCCGACCCGCAATGTGTTCCGTTTCGTTGACTTTGAACCGACGCCCACATTAGAGGAAATTGCGGGCTATGCAGGATTAAATGGGAAATTAAGAGGGCAATACCTGCTCTCACCAAGACCGGTGTCTCCACATGGGTTTGTGGATTTGCTGAGCATTAGTCGGAAGGTGAAAAATGATGATCTGTTGAAGGGATGTTGCGATCTTCAATTCTTATATCAACGGTACGGCACTCCTCGGGGTTTTGAAGAGTCAAACCTTGGACTGACTCACGCAGGGAATAGAACCAAGTGGGAGGCCAGACGAATTCTAGCATTCATAACGACATTCTTGGGGATTGTGATTTGTCCGCGCGAAGATAAGAAAATAGAGATAAGTCTGGTAGGAATAGCCGATGTTGCAATCAAAAAGGCTACCAGCACGGTGGTCCCTTTGGTTTTGTCCGAAATCTATCGAGCCTTGACCGTATGCCGAGAAGGGGGCAATTTCTTCCAAGGTTGCAATCTGTTACTCCAGTTATGGATGCAAGAACACCTCCATCACCGAACACAATACATGAATCACGGGTTGACCGGAAAAAACTGTATCAGGGGTTTCGAAGAACGGATGATGGGTGCTGTATTCCCTGAAGGCGTCGAGGCATGGCTTGCACGACTGAGCTCAATAGAAGCCGATCAGATTGAATGGGCGTTCGGGTGGTTACCCGATACCGAAGTAATATATATGGCAGCCGAGGAGTGTTATATCCTTCTGATGGGGATCCGCAGTGTCCAACCATATGTCCCTCACCGTGTATTACGTCAACTAGGAAGGTTTCAGATTATTCCTACCGATCAAGACCTGAGGAAATACGCCATTGAGTTGAGCCCGGGAGTTGTATTCCCCGAAGAGAAGATTAGAAGGCTGTGGCACGAATGTCGGTTCCTTGAGCCTAAAACCATGGTCCGGGAACTAGCTAAGGGAGAGGTGGACCCAAAGTACAACGTATGGTTCGGGAAAAGATTTCAGATTCGTCGGAAATGTTCTAAAAGAGCCCATGTCCAACAATTCACGGAAGATTCACGGGAACAATGGGATTGGTTAGCAAAGGAGGAGGGGTATAGGACGAAGATCGGCAGGATAGAACAGCAGGTCCGGGACCTCCAATTCGAGAAGAACATGCAAGCTGCCACCGACGAAGGAGACAAAAAGAAGTTGGCACAAGAAAATGACTTCTTGAGAGCTCAAATCCAGCAAATAAAAAGAGATGCTGACAGACAGTTGAGGAGTCGGGCCGACGAAAAATTGATAAAGGGTCTGAAAAGCCAAGTCACCGATATCCAAAGAGAATTGGACGAGTCAAAAGCCCAGACAACGAGGATCCGGGCTAGTTGGAGAAAGGAGGCACATCAACATGCACTTCACCTAAAACGGGTGGAAGAAGATTACACTGAGATCATCACTAGTCTGAGGGAAGCAAATGTTGTCCTCAGGGAGCGGGTTTTCAAGCAAGCCCAAGATGCCAGAACGGACCTCGACCGTTGCCACAATTTGATGGCCCGACTGCAAGGACAAGTCGATAGGCTCCTAGACCAAGTCACCAACAATGCTCGAAGATTGGGGACGAAAAACCAGCAGATAGAGCGGCTACTCGGAGAAAGGGACATGATCAAGGACAGAATTGGAGAAATCGGGCACTATGTCACCATGAAGTGCCTAGCTTGTGAACGAATGCCCCGCGCCGACCTTTTCGCTTCAATTATGGGTTATGTTCATCGGATCATGGAAGAGTTGAGGGGACTGCATAAGGACCTCACACCAAGGCCCGCGGCAAGGCCGAATGATGCCTCGCGGGCCCCCAGGGATTTTAGGGCATTAGATTTTTGATTGAAAATGTATTTTGAAATGTCGAGTCAAGCTAGTTGGCATTTTTATCTTTACTTTCCCAAGTCAAGCATTTTCTTTTGTTTTTGCTGATTATTGTAAGACGTGTTTTGTAACTGCACGGTTTTATTTGATATAAAAGTTACTGAATTTTGCCACAATCTTGTTACCAGAACTACGCTCGGTCTGATTCACGCGGGGTCGTGATACGTAGGCAATCCACATAAGATTCGACCACCACTAAAAAGAAAGGAATCCATAGGTTAAATAACAATAAGGCTTGCAAAGATAGTCGAAAAAGAAAAAAAAAAGAAGAAAAAGAAAGAAAAAGAAAAAGGGCCGGAATGACGCATGTTAAGAGTACATGTAGAAAGGGTTATTTGGTTAGGTGCATTGCATCCAACGTGCTATAACCTATCTGTCAAACTCGGTGAACTAACAAGTTTGTTGCATTTCCAGAAAGTTTAGCAGTTGGTTTGACAGAATATACTGGCCAGCCATCACTACCGTACTAGATCCAAAGGACCGGTTACAGTAAGCATGTCTAGTTCTGGCAAGAGTCTCGAGGAAGAAAATCCGAGCTACAAATCATGAAAGAAGAGGTAGACCGGTTAAAACAACAGATAACAGAGATGCACCTGGCCTGGGCCAGGGAACAGTCTTCACCAAACCGCCCTACTCTCGCCTCAGCTCCCGAACATCCGCCCATCGATCCTTCAACAAGCGCCCCAAGCTATCCATACTTTCAGGGGGAAAACCCATATGCCACCCACATTCCACCGGCCAAACCAAATCCTCCTCCAGCCACCCCTGTTTTTGTGGCACCTCCACCTGCTCCTCTGCAAAGGCCGGCCAGCGAGCCATATGTTCAGATCCATGATAACTCTTACTATCCTCCAGAGCCTACTTTCAGGGCTCCTGAACCACAATCACATACACCCCACTGGGATAATCCGGCAGAACCGGAAAAACACTTCCAAAGTTCGGAACACGAGGAAGTTGTCAGAAAAGTCAAAAGCCTGGAGCAGTCCTTCAAGAACATGCACGGTTTGGGCAACCAGGTCAGCGTCGCCTATAAAGATCTATGTCCATTTCCGGACGTCCAGTTGCCAGCAGGGTTCAAAATGCCCAAATTCGACCTATACGAGGGGCATGGCGACCCAATAGCCCACCTCCGAGGGTTCTGCAGTAAAATGAGAGGGGCCGGAGGACGGGACGAGCTTCTGATAGCTTACTTCGGCCAGAGTCTGGGAGGATCTGCGCTGGAGTGGTACACTAGACAGGATCCCAGCAGATGGTTTACGTGGGATGATTTGGCTCAAGCTTTTATCGGCCAGTTCCAATACAATCTTGAGATAATCCCCGACCGCCTATCATTGTTAAAATTAGAGAAGAAGCCCGCCGAAAGCTTCAGGGAATTCGGTTTCCGTTGGAGGGAACAGGCGGCCAGGGTAGATCCGCCGATGAGAGAGAGCGAGATGGTGGACTACTTCTTGCAGACATTAGAGCCCACCTACTTCGGACATCTGGTAACGTCCGTGGGCAAATCATTCACCGAGGTGATAAAAATGGGGGGTATGATCGAGGAGGGTTTGAAGGCCAACAAGATCATGAGTTACTCAACACTGAAAGCCACCACTCAGGCTATCCAAAGTGGTACTGGAGGAGTACTGGGGAAAAAGAGGAGAGAGGAAGTTGCGGCCGTCGAGTCCGGGGCATGGTTCAGAAATAGAGGCCCCGCACCCCAATATAGCCCACCCCAACCTCACCACCAAAAATTACTCCCACAACCCATATAACCACCCGCAACATTACTATCCCGCACCTGATCCCCATTTTACTGTCCACCATGCACAGTCCTATTCTGCACCTCCTGTTCATGCACCGTGGCATGCACCGAACCCCCAGAACAATCATCCACCCCCAAGAGCTTACAGAAACCCCTCGGGCGCGAGTTTCCGTCCGAACCAGGCATTCGGGGGCGACAGGGCGCCGAGGCCAAAGACTTTCACTCCCTTAGGAGAGTCTTACACCAGTCTGTTCCACCGGTTGAAGCAAGTAGGGTTGCTAAATCCGGTTGAAGCTAAGCTACCAAACCCTCTTCCAAAGAATCTGGACCATTCAGTAAATTGTGCATACTGCTCAGGATGTCCGGGACACGATACGGAAAGGTGTTGGAGGTTGAAAACAGCCATCCAGGAGCTCATCGACACTCGCAGGATTGAGGTCCAGACTCCAACAGAGCCCAACATCAACCAAAACCCGCTTCCAACTCATCACGAGACCAATATGATCGAGTTGGTACGGGCGGAGGAAGGAAAGGAGAAAGCCTCTCAGACTGTAATGATGATTAAGTCTAGCGGGGCAGGAACGAGAAAAGGGCCAAGCCTTGATGAGTCGCCCAGCTGCAAGAAGGACATACCAGGAGAGTCGGAAGCAGGAAAGGAAAGTGTGAACGAAGTACCGGTGAAGCCGGCCAAGATAGTTGTACCGGGGGCAGCAATCAAGCCCATCTTGACAGTAGCAGGCGTTCGAATGGATCCTTTCATCATCCAGCCGGCAACACAGTTGCCAGTAACTGATAGCCGGGCTGTCCCATGGAATTATGCTCGGATTACAACGACCTACACAGGAAAGGAGGTGAAAGAGGAAGTTTGTGAAGCCCAAGGGTTGACCCGCTCGGGGAGATGTTTTGCCCCTGCGGAATTGAGGAAGACCACTCCGGCAGCATTGAAAAAGCCGGTAACCGATGAAGAAGCGGAAGAATTCTTGAAAAAGATGAAGCTGCATGACTACTCCGTCTTAGAGCAGCTGAAGAAGACTCCGGCGCAAATATCATTGCTATCCTTGCTGATACATTCTGAAGAACATCGGCAAACATTGATGAAAGTCCTGAATGAGGCACATGTACCGGATAAAATCTCAGTAAGCCATTTGGAGAAGATCACCAATCGGATCTTCGAAGCAAATCGGATCACCTTCACCGATGACGAGTTGCCTGAGGAAGGCACTGAGCATAACAGGGCTTTATATCTTACGGTGAAGTGTGAAGAGGCGGTGGTTACCAAAGTCCTTGTCGATAATGGGTCCAATGCTAATATTTGTCCTCTCTCTACACTGGGCAAATTAAAAGTAGACATCGGCAGGGTACGCAAGAACAGCGTATGTGTTCGGGGGTTTGACGGAGGAGGCAAAGCGTCGGTTGGTGACATAGTGCTAATCTTGACAATTGGGCCAGTGGAGTTCACCATGGAATTCCAGGTGCTGGACATGGTGGTGTCATATAACCTCCCGATAGGGCGACCATGGATCCATGCCGCAAGAGCAGTTCCATCCAGCTTGCACCAACTCGTCAAGTTTGAGTGGGACCAACAGGAGATCGTCGTCCATGGAGAGAACGATCCACAATCAGGCACCATCATTCCCTTTGTTGAAACGGAAGAAGATGTTGGGCCGTGGGTATATCAGGTCTGCGATGTGGTGTCCGCCAACCGAGTTCTAGAAGGGGAATGCATTCCCGATGACAGGACAATTACTGCAGATGTCATGGTGGCTCATGAAATGTTGCGACATGGTTTCATACCCGGTAAAGGTCTAGGTGCATCTCCGCAAGGAATCATACAACCGGTATCGGTGGTCGAAAACTTGGGAACCTTCGGCTTGGGATTCCAGCCAACATCAGAGGACATCCGGCGAGCAAAGAGGAGCAAGCAGAAGACATGGGTGCTCCCAAAGCCTGTTCCACGCCTTTCCCAATCTTTTGTCAGGTCCGGAGCAAGAGGATATCCAACGACAAAGATTCCCGGTCCTACGATCAGGCCAGACGAAGAGTTCTTCAGGAAGTTCGAGGACCTATTCACAGATGTATGTATGCTCGAGGACGGTGAAGGATCTAGTCATGCCGAGATACAATTTGTGGGACCAAAGGCAAAACTGAATAACTGGAAGGCTACTCCTCTCCCTGTCCGGAAGGAGTCTTGGTAGTTTGTCTTGGACTGTTTTTCTTTCGAAATTTTGTATTGGGGGTTTGTCCCCGGAGTAAAATCCCATTGTTTTTAGTTCATTTTTGATTCAAGTTTGCAGTTTGTTTTCCCTTGTACAGTTCCCATTTAATGAAGTTTGATTCCCTTCGTGTCTAATTTTGTTTATTTTCCTTCTTTTACTTTTCTGAACAGCCTTCTTTCAACTGATCTTAATGATATGGCGTGCTTAAAGATTAATCAACCCAGCCTAGAAAGTCAATCGGGTTTGGAAATAATAACGCATGAAATAAGAAGTGACGAGAGTGAGTCAGAGTACGGCGATGATGAAGCCGTAGAAGAAATCGGTGAAGAATTAAGTCACTTCGAGGAAAAACCCAAACCGAATTTAAATGATACCGAGGCCGTTAATCTAGGGAATGCGGATGACGTCAAAGAAACCCGGATAAGTGTCCATATTGAACCCAATCTGAGAGAAGAATTGATCAAAACACTCATGGAGTTTAAAGATATTTTCGCATGGTCATACGACGACATGCCAGGACTCAACACTGATCTAGTGGTTCATAGATTACCCACTGATCCGGCATATCCTCCCGTCAAGCAAAAACTGCGGAAATTCAAGACGGAGATGAGTGTAAAGATTAAGGAGGAGGTAACCAAGCAGTTGCAGGCGAAAGTCATTCGTGTCACTCGATACCCGGAATGGTTGGCTAACGTAGTACCGGTGCCAAAGAAAGACGGAAAGATCAGAGTATGCGTGGACTATCGCAATCTCAACAAGGCAAGTCCTAAGGATAATTTCCCACTTCCCAATATCCATATCCTGATTGATAATTGCGCCGGACGCGAAATTGGATCCTTTGTGGACTGTTATGCGGGATATCATCAGATTTTGATGGATGAAGAGGACGCAGAAAAGACGGCTTTTATCACACCGTGGGGGACTTATTGCTACCGAGTGATGCCGTTTGGTTTGAAGAACGCAGGAGCAACATATATGAGGGCAATGACTACGGTATTCCATGACATGATACACAAGGAAATTGAGGTGTACGTGGATGATGTGATCATAAAGTCTAGGCGTCAAGAAGACCATGTTGCCGACCTCAGGAAGTTCTTTCAAAGACTTCGAAGGTACGACATCAAGCTCAATCCGGCCAAATGCGCATTCGGAGTTCCATCAGGAAAGTTGCTAGGATTCATCGTCAGCCGACGGGGCATTGAGTTGGACCCCTCCAAAATCAAGTCCATTCAGGAGTTACCCCCGCCAAGGAATAAAACAGAGATAATGAGTCTATTGGGAAGGTTGAATTACATTAGCAGGTTTATCGCTCAGCTTACGGCAACCTGTGAACCCATATTCCGTCTATTGAAAAAAGACGCGGCGATAGAATGGACGGCGGAATGTCAGGAAGCGTTTGACCGGATCAAAGGGTATCTGTCAAATCCACCCGTACTAGTTCCGCCTGAGCCAGGTAGACCCCTGATTCTTTATCTGACGGTCTTGGAGAATTCGTTTGGCTGCGTACTGGGCAGCATGATCTTACCGGCAGGAAGGAACGGGCCATTTACTACCTCAGTAAGAAGTTCACAGTCCACGAGGTCAAGTACACTCATCTAGAAAAGACATGTTGCGCCCTGACTTGGGTAGCCCAAAAGCTGAAACATTATTTGTCTTCTTACACCACTTACCTCATTTCGCGTTTGGATCCGTTGAAGTATATTTTCCAGAAACCTATGCCCACAGGGAGGTTAGCAAAATGGCAAATATTACTTACGGAGTTCGACATCATATACGTGACAAGGACGGCTATGAAAGCTCAAGCCCTGGCCGATCACTTAGCTGAAAATCCTGTTGATGACGAATACGAACCCTTGAGGACGTATTTTCCAGATGAAGAGGTGTTGCAAATTGAGGGGTTAGAACTAACCAAGGATCCAGGGTGGAAGCTCTTCTTCGACGGAGCGGCGAACGCAAAAGGAGTCGGAGTAGGGGCTGTGCTCATATCTGAAACAGGACATCATTATCCTGTTACTGCTCAACTGCGTTTTCACTGTACCAATAACATGGCTGAGTACGAGGCATGTATCTTGGGGTTGCGATTAGCGGTGGACATGGATGTACAGGACGTCTTGGTCTTGGGGGACCCGGACCTTCTGGTACATCAGATTCAGGGAGAATGGGAAACCAGAGATTTAAAGCTTATCCCATATCGTCAGTGTTTGCATGATTTGACCAAACGCTTTCGATCGGTAGAATTCAAGCACATCCCAAGGATGCATAATGAGGTTGCCGACGCGTTGGCTACTTTAGCATCAATGCTACATCACCCGGACAAGGTTCGTGTCGATCCATTACACATCCATGTCCGGAATCAACATGCGTATTGTAACGTGATAGAGGAAGAGGTGGATGGTGAGCCGTGGTTTCATGATGTCAAGGAATACCTCAGGTTAGGAGTATACCCAGAGCAAGCAACTGGAGATCAAAAGCGAGCTATTCGGCGGTTGGCGAACGGATTTTTCCTTAGTGGAGGGGTGTTGTACAAAAGAACCCCGGATTTGGGATTGTTGAGATGTATAGATGCAAGTCAAGCCACAACAGTGATGACGGATACACACTCGGGAGTTTGCGGACCACACATGAGCGGATACGTATTGGCAAAGAAGATTCTTCGAGCAGGATATTATTGGCTCACTATGGAGCGGGATTGTATAAGTTTCGTGCGAAGATGCCATCGGTGTCAGATACACGGAGATTTGATTCATTCTCCGCCGACTGAATTGCATACAATGTCCGCACCATGGCCGTTTGTCGCATGGGGTATGGATGTTATTGGACCTATTGAGCCTGCAGCTTCCAACGGTCATAGGTTCATTCTGGTAACGATTGATTATTTTACCAAGTGGGTGGAGGCCAAAACATTCAAATCAGTGACCAAGAAGGCGGTAGTGGACTTCGTACACTCCCACATCATTTGTAGGTTTGGAATTCCAAAGATGATCATTACAGATAATGGTGCAAATCTTAACAGTGGATTGATGAAAGAGGTATGTCAACAGTTCAAGATTACACACCGAAATTCCACACCGTATCGCCCAAAAGCAAACGGTGCGGTCGAGGCAGCAAACAAGAACATAAAGAAGATATTGAGGAAGATGATAGAAGGGTCTAGGCAGTGGCATGAAAAGTTACCATTTGCGCTGTTGGGTTATCGCACTACCGTCCGGACTTCGGTAGGTGCAACTCCTTACTTGTTGGTATACGGGACCGAAGCAGTAATACCCGCAGAAGTTGAGATTCCATCCCTCCGAATCGTCGCTGAAGCTGAGATTGACGATGACGAGTGGGTCAAAACCCGATTAGAGCAATTGAGCTTGATCGATGAAAAGAGATTGAGAGCAGTATGTCACGGCCAATTGTATCAAAAGAGAATGGCGAGAGCATATAACAAGAAGGTACGTCCCAGGAAATTTGAAGTGGGACAGCATGTGCTGAAGAGAGTTCTACCACATCAGGCCGAGGCGAAAGGCAAGTTCGCTCCAAATTGGCAGGGACCATTTGTGGTGACTAGAGTATTATCCAACGGCGCTCTGTGTCTGACTGATGTTGAGGGAAGATGCACCGATATGGCTATCAATTCTGATGCGGTCAAGAGATATTATGTGTAATTCTTTAATGCATTTGTCAACGTTTGGTTTCGTTTGTGTGTATTTGGCATTTTTCGGAGAATGAAATGACAGAGGCAATTTTTCTACTACCCAAACACTTTAACCTTTGTTTCCCCATTTGAGCCTTAACTATTCTTTCATATACCCTCTTTCGGAATCATCAAGGAAGATGCGTAACAGAACAGAAAAGAAACAAAGAAGTAATACAAGAAAAAGTGAACTACGATTCCTCAAGAAGGATACGTAGGCGCCACACGGCTCGGTCATAATAAAATAAAAATCAAAAATCCCCCAAGCAACAAAACTGGGGCAGAAGTCATTGTTTCGTTTGAAAGATAGTGTGGATTCCGAAAGTTGTAATAAGCTAACCGTTGAGGCTAAACCCCTTTCTTCAGCCTCACGCGCGGAAACCATATCAAGAACCAGAAAGACCTCTCGATCAGTATTTGAGAAGTGCCAAGTCATGTGAATGAAAGCCAAGAGTGACATCCCGATCCTCGATTGAATCCAGGATGCACAAGCCGAAAGGGGATAACGCTCTAGAGGGAATCTCAGGGGTGATACCCCGCCGCGAGGAAAGAAAGCATAAATGAGAGAGTCTTAACGGTGAAAACCCTCGCGGGCACCTTAAGGCGAAGGAAGTTGAGAGAAGTAAAATGAGAGAGTCTTACGGTGAAAACCTTTACGGGCACCTTAAGGCGACGGGAGATAGAGAGAAATGAGAGAATCTCATTAGTGAAAACCCTTTGAAGGGCACTGTGAGGTGACAGGACGAGATGGTTACAAGATGTCTGCATGAAACAAGGTTTGGACATCCGTTTACCTCTAGCAGAACGCGGCATCAGAAAGTGATTGACATGAATAGACCGGGTAGTTTAATCTCAAAGGCGCGGCATAACCATTGGATCAGGCACACATTCAGATAAGTTTTCCTATTTTTGAGTTCAGAAAAGTTTTTCTCTTCTTTTGTCATTTGCGGTCGGTATTCTTTTCTTTTCTTTCATTTTCGAAAATTGATTTTTTCAAAGCTTACTACCAAGTCTCCCAAAGCGGTATATTGAAAGTGAATAGGCATGGAACGAGGCAATAAGACAGAAGTCGTTACGATAGTAAGATTGGGATGACAGGCTGAGTGGAAGGTTCGCAAGAATTATGGAGTATGATGGACACATGTGGCATGTCCGAAAGATGATTTCACGCAACGGATCACCGGCTAAAAAGAGTCGGATCAAACCAAAGAGTGGAATAAAAGGAAAGACGAGAGGTCGTTCGTGGAAAAAGCATCGTCCCCAGAAAGCGTCAACGTCGCCCTCAAAGTTCGAGAGAGGCCAAGCAGCTGGAAGAAAATGGCCTCAACAAGAGTGGCACGACCACTCACCGCATTTTGAAACTAACAATTTTTCTTTGATTTAAAAGCAGGAAAAGAGGGTTCGTTGGCAGAAAAGCATACCGTCCAGAAGTTTATCAAACTGGGGCAGAAAATTTTCTCCTGTTGCGAAAATTTTCTGGAAAGCAAGACTCAGAGGATAAGGGTAGAAAGCAACCCAAGATTTCGGGAAGTACCAGCTCCGAGCAGAATAGTTTTGAGAAAGGCCAGACGGCACGATGGGGTAATATTTGAGCTTGGTATCACCCCCAGCAGTTGTGGGAAAATAAAACAATGGCTTCGAAATCCTCCTAGCAGTATTACATCCCATAATTTGTTCAAGGAGGCAAAAGCGTGAGTCCCAGAGGAGGTATGGGAAGAAGGAAGAGGATGAGGGGTGAAGGAAACAAAGAATGCTTCCCCAGCAACATCATCCCCAGCATGCAAGTAAACAGTTCCAAAATACCCCCCAGCAGCCGGAAGAAAAAGTAATACGACCCAGGGGAAGGCAATTCCAAGACAGGTTAATTCAGAAGAGAAGGTGGTCCGAGAGGCAATGCAGGAAGAAGAAAACGGTACAAGAGGCAAAGGAAGGTAATCAAGATAGGAGGAAATTAGTGAGTTGTAGTTGAAGTCAGGGAGCCCGCCTGGAGAATGGAGTGGTGATTTAATTTTGAAGTTGTAATTGAAGTCAGGGAGCCCGCCCGGAGAATGGAGTGGCGATTTAATTTTGAAGTAGTAGTTGAAGTCAGGGAGCCCGCCTGGAGAATGGAGTGGCGATTTAATTTTGAAGTTGTAATTGAAGTCGGGGAGCCCGCCTGGAGAATGGAGTGGCGATTTAATTTTGAAGTTGTAATTGAAGTCAGGGAGCCCGCCCGGAGAATGGAGTGGCGATTTAATTTTGAAGTTGTAATTGAAGTCAGGGAGCCCGCCCGGAGAATGGAGTGGCGATTTAATTTTGAAGTTGTAATTGAAGTCGGGGAGCCCGCCCGGAGAATGGAGTGGCGATTTAATTTCGAAGTTGTAATTGAAGTCAGGGGAGCCCGCCCGGAGAATGGAGTGGCGATTTAATTTTTGAAGTTGTAATTGAAGTCAGGGGAAGCCCGCCCGGAGAACGGAGTGGCGATTTAATTTTGAAGTTGTAATTGAAGTCGGGGAGCCCGCCCGGAGAATGGAGTGGCGATTTAATTTTGAAGTAGAAAGTGAAGTCGGGGAGCCCGCCCGGAGAATGGAGTGGCGATTTAATTTTGAGTAGTAAGTGAAGTCGGGGAGCCCGCCCGGAGAATGGAGTGGCGATTTAATTTTGAAGTTGTAGTTGAAGTCGGGGAGCCCGCCTGGAGAATGGAGTGGCGATCCGTTTTAATTTGGTAGAGGAAAGCGGTAGAATGTAACAGAAATCTCCGGCATGAATCCAAGTTCGTAAGAAGAGAAGAAGCATCGGAAGGAACGCCAAGTCAGACAGGATGGCAAGGAGCGCGACAAGATCAAGTTAAAAAGGATAGATAAGAACTTGTAGTACTGTAACTTAGTCTAGCTTCTTATTTTTGTTGCTTAGTACGGTGTAACAAGGAGATCAGCTAAGCGATGGCAACAGCAGTGACAGCAGTAACAGCAGTAACAGCGAGATCGCAACGGTCATGGTAGTCCCAGCTACCAGAACTTCCCGAACTACATTGACCTGATTCCCTTTTAGCCAGGGGATATGTAGGAGACCTTTGAAGCAAGGTTCGGTCAAAACTTTTCCAAAATGCTTCATACGGAGTGCTCGAATGGGCAAAATCGCTTATATCCGCTCACTTATCTTTGCACGAAAACTTTGCGTGTTTACGCGCAAAGAGGGGCAGCTGTGAGCACGTGATTTTTGCCTTACCTAAGAAGTACTCCCAGAAAATTCAAAATAAAAATAATTTCGTGTTGGGCATGATTTTTGTGATTTTTTGTTGTTTTTATCTTAAATTTATATTTTTGTGTGCATGTTTATTTATTTAAATTAATAAAATACAAAAAATATATTAGGTTTTGCATTTTTGGTGTTCGATATCGAAATTACGTAATTTACATTTTTAGGTGGTCTGTAATTATGTAGGATAGTGGTATTAAAAATTTAATTATGTTATAAATTAATGTATATATATATATATATATATATATATATATATATATATATATATATATATATATATATATATATATATATATATATATATATATATACATATACATATACACATGATACATCATGGAGTCTAGTTGCAAAACAAAGAAGAAATCAGAACTGGGCCGTCTCCAATTCGTTAAGAACCAGGCCCACACTAACTCAACACCCAACCCAAATACCCGTCCAAGCTTCAGCCTGTGTAACGCTTGATCTGGACCGTTGGATTTTATAATCCAACGGCCCAGATTAATCCATAAATCCCCAAATACACTCAGACTATGACTTAACCAAACGACACCGTTTGGTTTAAGTGAGGAGATCCTGATCGTTGATCGTAAATGATCCAACGATCAGGATTCAATCTCATATCTCGTATATAAGGCCCATCCCCATACCCCGCCCCCCCTTTCAGACCCCCCCCCCCTCAACCGTCTCCCATCTTCAGAGACCAGGTCTCTTGACCCCCGCCTTCCTCCGCCGTGCTCCGCCTGCCGGAAATCGCCTCACGGCGGTTCCGGTAGGCCAATGGCCACCAAACTAATACCAAAATCTTCCCCTCACCTCCCCCATTACGAACCCAGCCTTCGCTAACCTCGAATCACCACCAAACGTCTCGAATCTTCATTCAAAGATTCGAGTCAAAACCCAAACTACGCCAAACTTCACCAAATTCATACCACAGCCTCCTCACACCTCCCCCACACTCCCATTAACATTGGTTTGGTTCGAATCTAACCAGAAATGCAAAAGCCCCAAATCCGAGCCCAAGAACCCTAGTTTTCAAAAAAGCCAATTCAAGTCGGATTAGTCTTCAATCGAAGTCCAATGGACTTTAGTCTAGGTGTTCCCAATCGAGAACACCTCGATTAAAGCCCATTTGGCTTCGACAAGTCAAGTTCGAAGCTGAGCCGCTTACATTTTGAGTTTCTGGGGTAAGACTTTCCCCTTTTCCGTGTTTATTTGATTTTGTTTAGTTAGTTTAGATTAATTGGCTTGTCAATTTCCTTTAATTGATTCTGTCTCTTCTCCTCCTATCGTTCATTGTATTTCTGGTGATGAATCAGTAATGGTCGAATCTGTGGGTCATCATAAGTGGCTTGAACGATTCAAATATGTTGTAACCAGTCTAGACGACCTCGTCGATTAGTTGTATAAACCCGTGGGAATAACATGGCAAGAATGCCCAGAATCACTGTTACATAGGGCATTTGGATATAGCTGATGGCAATTTAGTTAGTGTTAGCCTATTTTTGGATTTTTTAAGTACCCTTGCCCATAAAAGGGCTAGTGGAACCTGCTACAGCAGGGTATCCCCACTAGGTGTGGCAGACCAGCAGCTTAGATTAATGAAAGCCCATACTTAGGTTAATCTGAGTGGAAAAAAGGCAGAGGGGGATGGGCAAGGCCTTAGTCTAGTCTGCTGGCCATCCAGGTTTGAAAGTTTTGACTATAAGTATGGGATTTGAAAAGAGATAGAGAGAGACTGGAGAATAGAGGAAAACACAGTCATAGCTAGAGAGAAAAATAGGCAGCAAGGATACATTTTCCATACACACATAAAAGATACAGATAAAGAAGTGACTGTTTCATTGGCTTTGGTTACTGTTTCGGTTGTTTGATTCAGTGGCTGAGTGTTAGTCCATTGTTGTTGTTGTTCTTGTGTTGGTGTGCTGAGATTGATCGTGTGCTATTGGCTGAGTTGGGAAGTGTCGAGCCACTGGCAGTGCTGTTATTTTGTCACTGGCAGCACTGTTTTGGGATTATTTGGTCGTTTGTGTTGCTGGCTTGTCTATAGTGTTGCTGCCTGGTTGATTGTTGCTGCTGTTGTTCCATTGTGGTTGCTGTTTGTGTCTATAGTGGTGCTGCCTGGGTGGTTTTGTTGCTGTCAATCCAGTGTTGTTGTTGGCTAGTGTGGTTAACTGCCACTGGTTGTTGGTCTAGTGTTTGCTGGCTTGGTCCATTGTTGTTGCTGTGTCTTTGTTGCTGCTGGTATACATCTCAGTTGTGTATGCTACTGCTGTGTTGAGTTGGCTACTGGTGTATTGTTGTTGCTCCTGTTACTGTTGCTGCATTGCCATTGCTCACTCTCCTTTGTTCTTCCGCATTCCAGGTACACATCTCTGTTATTGTAATTCCTTGGTTCGAAAAGAATGAAGTTTGAAGCTTATGCTTAAAGTCTATTGAATCATGTAGTCGTCCAAAGTTCTTATATTTGGTTACGTTCTGTTATTCTTTGATTAAGTTGGTATTGCTAGTTTTGTTATGGAAAATGTAGCTAGACCAAAGATACACTATCATTAGATATGCGCGTAAACCCGAATTAGTCTGTTGTATCTCTGTTCAATCTTCTCTACTCATGTGTGTAATCTCCAAATCTGTTAGATGTTAGATCTTATGTTAAAAGCAAGATTAGCTAGGGAGTTATTACGCAACTGAATGACGTAATTAGATTAAAAGAGTCGGGGGTGCATTTCATGTGACCCGACCCCAATTTCGGGCAAGAGCAAATAAAGTATGTCAGGAACCACAGGCGCATTTCATGCGGTGTGGTTCGTAGCGAGTTTTAAATAATTTGGAATCAACTCCTAAGTAAAAATACAGTGGGATGTAGTTCGCTTTAGATTTGAATTAAAGGTGTGCCTCGCCCAGTAGTTACACTAATCGCAAGGCCTTTATAAATGTACATATAAAATACTTAGATTTCGAGATGTGTCGTTTCTTAGCAAATATCACGTCCTCCTCGACAGTGTAAATAAGTAATCGCTCCAGGCGCATATTTTAGTCCTACCTTCTTAAATACGGGTGTGCATTTCATGCGACCCAAATCCAAGCCCCGAAATGTTGAATAAGAATATGTCGAGAATCCGGGTGCATTTCATGTGACGTGATTCGAAAGCATATTTTTAAGCAACTTTCTCTTTCGTAAATCATAACCAATAATAAAAGCGGTAAAGGGATATTAACTTGCACTAAGTGCATGATTGTAAAAAGCAGATAGATAAGCCAAACACGACAGTTGAGCGACCGTGCTAGAACCACGGAATTCGGGAGTGCCTAATACCTTCTCCCGGGTTAATAGAATTCCTTATCCGGATTTCTGGTTCGCGGACCGTTAAATAGAGTCATTCTTTTCCTCGATTCGGGATTTAACCGGTGACTTGGGACACCATAAATCTCCCAAGTGGCGACTCTGAAATAATTAAAATAAAGACCATAGGTCTACTTGTTCTGGGGGTAGAGAAGGGAGTTTTGCTCTGGAGCGAGTACTCTTTCTAGTGGAGGTAGAAGGATTTTTGGGGTGTTTGGCCATTGAAGAGTTTGTGTTTGGGCAAAACTTCTGAGAAGGGTCTCTAGGCCATAGGGACGATGGGAATTTAAAAGAGGTTTCAACATTAGAAAGTGGGTTACTGACGATTGAGTACAGAAAAGGAAAAGTTGTCAGTTGATCAGACATGATGATTAGCTTTCCTTCTTGGAACTTTTGCAACTAATGTGAAAAGAGAGGAGAAGAGAGGGAAATTGAAGGCACAATTAATGATTAAGAAAAGAAATAGAACATTAGGCATATAGAATAAAATAATAGCACATAGGTCCTAATATTAATTATTAGTGCAAATAATGCCAAGAATTTCTCTTAGAGAGCAAAATCTTTCTTCTAATAAGGGCTTAATAAAAATATCCGCTAATTGATCAGTTGTTCCAACAAAACATATTTCTATATTCCCATACAGAAAATGATCTCTAATAAAATGATGTTTGATGTCTATATGTTTTGCCCTAGAATAATGCACTATTTTTAGAGAGACATATAACACTAGAATTATCACAGGATAATTCATAATCACCAAGTTGATGAGAAATCCATAATAATTGCGAACCAACATTGTCTAATAGCAAAGTATTCACCTTGAGTCGTGGATAATGCAACTGATCCTTATTTTTTACTGTTCCAAGATATCAATGCTTGGCCAACTAATTGACATGTTCTACTTGTGCTTTTTCTGTCTTTCTTATCACCTGCAATATCAACATCTAAAACCCTTTTAATTTAAACGTGTTAGAATGAGGACACCATTGTCCATGAGAGATAGTTCCAGTGAGATATCAAATAATTCTTTTTACTGCAGTCAGATGTGATTCTTTAGGAGCTGACTGAAACTTGGGACATTTACAGACACTAAACATAATATTCGGTCGACTAGCTGTTAGATGAATATGTGAGCCAATCATTTCAAGATACTTAGTTTCATAAACAGGACTTCCATGTTCGTCTTTGTCAAGACTTGTTGAAGGACACATTGATGTGCCAATAGCTTTAGCATTGCTCACACCGAATTTTTTAGATCAATCATTTGTGTATTTGGTCTAACATATGAATGTTCCTTCTTTAGATTGTTGGATTTGAAGTCCAAGGAAGAACGTTAGTTCTCCCTTCATGCTCATTTCGAACTCACTTTGCATAAGATTTGAAATTTCCTTGCACATAAGAAGATTAGCACTACCAAATATAATATCATCAACATAAATTTGAATAATGAGATTACCTTATAATGATCTTTTAATAAACAGAGTAGTATCTACTTTACCTCTTGTAAAACCATGATCAATAAGAAATGAGCCGAGTCTTTCGCACCATGCTCGTGAGGCTTGCTTTAGTCCATGCAATGCTTTGGTTAGCTTATACACATGATAGGGAAACTTTAAATCTACATACCAAGGAGGTTGTTTCACATATACTTCCTCTTCAATGAAACCATACAAAAAGGAACTTTTAACATCTATCTGAAATAGCCTGAATCCCTTAAAAGATGCATATGCCAGAAGAATTCGTATAGATTCTAGTCGAGCTACTGCGGCAAAGGTTTTGTCATGGCCGACTCCTACTTGTTGTGAATATCCTTGAGCAACTAATCTAGCTTTGTTTCTTATAATTTTTCCATCCCCATTTAGTTTATTTCTGAAAACCCATTTTTCTCCAACTACAGGAACACTTTCATGTTTGGGTATCAGATTCCATACTTGATTTTTGTCGAATTGATCTAGTTCTTCCTGCATCGCTTGCACCACATCTTGAAACTTTTTGAGCTTCCTCTATTTTATTTGGCTCAATCTGAGAGATTAGGGCTATGTTTACTTTCTTCTTGAGAGCTCCCCTAGTTTTCATTCCTTTGCTTGGGTCTCCTATGATGAATTTTTGAGGATATTCAGGTTCACTTCTCTATTCATTTGGACGAACTATATGAGTAGTTGACTCCTTTAGAGGTTCTGGTGGATTGTTGCTGGTTTCATTAGTTGACTATATCACAACATCAGATCCATTAGTCGACTTTTGAGATTTGCTTGTCTCCTGAATTTCTTGAGCTTGATCTTCATCACCTGCACTAATTCATTTCTCGGCCGAGGAGTTATTTCATCGAATATAACATGTACAGATTCTTTCACACATAGTGTGCATTTATTATAGACTCTAAAAGATCTACTATTCAATGATAACCCAGAAAATACCTTTATCACTTCTTTGATCAAATTTTTCAAGATTGTCCTTAACATTATTGTGAATGAAACACTTATTTCCAAAGGGATGAGAATAACCAATATTAGAACGTTTACCTTTTCATAGTTCATAAGGTGTTTTCTTCAGAATAGGTCTTATGAGGCATCGCTTGAGAATGTGACATGTTGTACTTACTCCTTCAGCAAGAAATGATTTGGTAGTGAATGTTCTAGTAACATAGTTCTTGCCATATCTTGCAGGGTTCTATTTTTCCTCTCAACGACTCTATCTTGTTGGGGTGATCTTGGTGCAGAAAAATTATGAGTATATCCTTGATCGTTACAAAAAAGTCTTCAAATGCTCTGCTTTCAAATTCTCCTCCATGATCACTTTGGATTATTGTAACCAGATACCCATTTTCTCTTTCAACATTCTTATAGAAAATCTCAAAAAAATTCAATGCTTCATCTTTATGAGATAAGAAAATTACCCAAGTAAAACGTGAGTAATCATCAATACTAACAAAAGCATATCGTTTTTCTCCTATGCTAGTAGTTCTAGTAGGCCCGAGTAAATTCATATGAAGTTGTTGCAAAGGCTTAAAGGTAAATACAATATCCTTGTTTTGAAAGAGTTTCTAGTTTGTTTTCCAATTTGACAAGTGTCACATATATAATTTCTAGAGAAATTCATTTTGGGTAAACCAATAACTAACTCATGCTTAGAAAGTTTTTCTATCAAATGCATGCTTGTATGGCCTAGTTTCCTATGCCACAACCAAGGATCATCATATATGGATGTAAAACAGATATGACCATCTATATATTCAAAATCATCAAGAATGTAAACATTTTCATGCCTTTTACCTGGGAGAATTATTTTACTTGTCTCATCTTCAATAGTACAACCTGTTTTCTTGAATTTTACCTCATACCCTGAGTTGCATAGTTGACTTATATTCAGAAGATTTTAGTTAAATCAATCAATGAGATAACCTTAGTGATATCACAGTTGTTATTGTAGTAAACTGTTCCGGTACCAACTATTTTTCCTTTTGAATCATGGCCAAACTTAACACTTCCTCCATCTATTTTTGTAACTTTCTTAAATAGGTTTTAGTCACCTGTCATGTGGCTGGAACATGCACTATCTAAGTACCATTTCCTTTGCGACTTCTTCTTTCGTGTTCCTCGCTTTTTTCACCCCGTGCCATGAAACATTTCTCATTATCATCTTTGCATTCTTCATCTTTGCATTCTTCATCTGTCCGGCATCCTGAAAGATTATTTTATGTCATTTTCCATAATGGTTATGAAGCAAAGATTTGCTACTTCTTCGTGTTCTGAACTGTCTTCATCACTTCATCTTCCAAAAGATTTGTTCTTGTTGAAACCTCTAGTGATTTTTCTTTTTAGATCTGGACACTCAGCTTGAACATGTCCAAATCTTCCACACTCATATCATTTTCTATCATTTTTATCTTGTTCGTTGTATTGCCTGGATCGCCTAGGTGGAATCCTTCCTCTTCTCGCATTCCTAAATCTTCACATTAAACCATCCATGTTTCTTGACACCATGGTGATTTCTTCTTGAAGAGATTCAGGGTCATCATCAATATCATTTTCAGCTATTTTAGTTGTGCCCTTCAATGCTACTATTTTTTTCTTTTCTTCTTGGTTTATTTTCTTGTGATGTATTTTCTTGAAGGCTATGAGTTCTCCTCGAAGTTCATCATATGATAGCTTATTCATATCCTGTGATTCAAGTGTGACTACTTTGGTCTGCCAAGTAGTGTGTAGGCTTCTAAGAATCTTCCTAACTCGATCACCACTTGAGTATGGTTCGCAAAAAAAAAATTGGATCGCTAATAATTTTGTTGAATCGGGCAAATATCTCTTCAATATATTCTTCGTCTTTCATCTGAAAGAGTTCGTAATCATGATCCAATATATTGATATGTGTTTCTTTTACTTTACTGGTTCCTTCGTATGTAACTTCAAGCTTATCCCACATCTCTTTGGTTGTATCACAACTGGAGATTTTCTCATACTCTTCACCGCTTATGGCATTGAACAAATTTTTTGTCTTATTGTTTACTTGTACAACTGCCATTTGCTCATCTGCATATGAATCTATATCTTCAAGATCTGTAAATGTTGAGCAGCAGTAGGCGGGGATAGTTCCCTTTTTTGATAACTCTCCAGACTTTAACATCATAGGCTTTTGCGTATGCATTTTTCAGTGGGAATAATGTTGTCCATTGAAGTATGGTGGCCTTACTTGCAAAGTTCCTTTTTGAAAGAGTGCTCCTACGATAACTTGATTTGCCATAATCTTTTCTCACAAGCTGTTAAGCAAAAGAAAAATGTGAACATTGTTCTGATACCAATTGAAAGTACAAGAGGGGGGAGGAGTGGGGAGGGGGGAATTGTTTATTTTTAAAAATAATCGCTATCAGTTGACTAGTTTTCTAGTGAGTCGACTAGATATTGTGAGCAAATAACAGTAAGGACAGAATTTAAGATGCAGGAACTAAAGACACGAAATTTTTATACTGGTTCAGATTCTTTGTGAATCCTAGTCCAATCCCCTTGGATTGCAAGGGAGCTCTCTTTCACTGAATGTGTTTCTCGAGTACATAGTGAATGGTTTGATCTACACCAATAGCTTAATTCCTATATCACTCGTTTTTCTTTGATACAATGCCTCACCAGTGTTGTTCATTCTTTCTCCTGTAACTTGTTACATAGCAGGTCTAGTAGAGCTACAATATTTGTTTGTAGTAGAAAAAAGAGAGGGTATTTGGTTCGATCAAAGTTTGTGTGCTAAGATACATATACAAGTTTAAATACTTTGAGAGAGGCTTGATTTCTGGAGAGATTTTTCAACCCAAGAGATTTGATTCTTGGAAAGAGATTGATTCTTTCCAAGAATAAGGTTATTCAGCAACGGCTTTGACTTGACGAGAGGTTTCCCTTATACGTGACTTGATAGTGCCGGATATCCTTCCTCAATTCTTGATCCTTCCAGATTTAATATACTTGATTGATTATCTTGCAAGATCTTCGATAATCTTGATTGATTTGATTCCTTCTGTCTAGCCTTAATTGATACCATCTGTATCATTGATTCCTTTAATCTTGGATGTTTTTCTTGATTTTCTCTAATTGACTCCTTCAATCTTGTATGCTAATCATGAGTTCCTTGATCTTCTGTGATTGATTCCTTCAATCTTGAATGCTCTCCATGAGTTTCTATACAAATAATAAATACATTATTTTCATCATTAAAATCAGATCTAACAGATAAATCGACGGGTCGCACGACCATCATGCCGGCGACGCGTCATTTAAATTTCTGCCCTATCAACTTTTTATGGTAGGATCGATAAAAAAAAATACAATAAAAAATGGTTTGATTAGAGGGTAATAATGTCTATTGAGTAGGAAATACAGTTGGCTATCTGTGAGAAATCCCTGGAATTTCAGCTGGCCTTAGCTTTGGTATTAGTAATAGTCTTCAAAGGGATTGCAATTCTCTCTTTGTAAAATTTATGATTATTTTAGTTGAGTTTCACTTAATAATTTATGACTCTGAGTTAAAATTTACAAGGAGGAGCTTCAAATCAATGCTTATAGTTGAAAAAGAGAGACAGCGCGCAATTGAGATTAGACAGATTGCAAAATGATAATTGAGAAAGTGAAGTAAAATCACTTACATTCTCTCGAGCTTGAGCTGAAAGGTTTTTAAAAAATTGTGTTCCACTTTACATTTGTTAGTACCGAACAGGAATCAATTTTTCCAACTAATTTTGTCTTTCTAACAAACGACAGGGAGAAAGCCATCGTCATATTTACACTATGAAGTATAAAATTAATTTTCTTTTATGATAACTCGCTTTACTTCTTTTCCACGCTACCGTTTCGTCATCAAAGTATTTGTTTTAGAAATATACTTCACATCTCATATCTATCTTTTAACATATTGTTTTCAAAATGAAACAATTAATAAATAAGATTACATTCACATGAGTTTGTGTTACGATCCAAGTTCACTCTCCGTGAATTATCGTGACGACACCTAGTCTCTACAACTAGGTAAGTCTAAAAAATTATTAAAAAAAAACAACTGGATAAAACTAGCCAAAACTGTAGAAATTTTACAATACAAACCCTTAAAATGAAACTACATTTCCCAAAATGCGGAATCTCATTAAATCACAAGTTGTGGAATAACTACAGTGTTCTAACTCCAGAGTATCTAAACAAAAGTAAATACAAAGGGGCTAATACTACGGGCGAGAAGGGTAGGGCTGAGTCGAATTACCTGGATCTGCACATAAAAAACATGCATTGGAAGGGCATGAGTACACCATAGCGGTACTCAGTAAGTGTCAAGCCTAGCCTCGGTCGAGTAGTGACGAGTAAGGTTAGGGCCATACTGATTTTAGCTGAAAAACGAGGCAGAACAGTATAGAATACGACAATATAGTTAAATGCTAACAGTATGAAGTAACACATGTTGATAAGAGTAGTAACAAATACCACAGAGAAAACATCAGAGAAAGAGTACAGCTCAACACAGAGGTAGCAACCGGGGATCTACCAGGATATAGTCTTGTAGCCCCCAAATGTAAATATCCAGAAAATCGAGGATCTACCAGGATACCGTCCTGTAGCCCCCAACTGTAAATATCCAGCAAAATGGGGATCTACTAGGATACCGTTTTGTAGCCCCAAATATAAATGTCTAGTGGATCTCCCGGGTGTTCTCCCATAGTCCAACTCATAGTGCCTCAGGGATCTACCGGAATCTCGATCCGTAGTCCCCAAATATAAATATGCAAGGGGATCTAACGGAATATATCTGTAGTCCCAAATAAACAGGCAAGGGGCATTTACCGGAATATCGCCCGTAGTCCCAAAGTAAACACATAGCAGCAACACGAAGAATATTCAATTCAAACTAACTTAATACCTAGGTAAAATGGGTATTTCTAACCTAGTATGTTGCACATAATTTAAATAAAACAGTTTGAGCAAGTAAAACAATTAAGTCAATTAGACATGCTTCCTTAAGCTAACAGTAGGCTTAAATTACAAGTAGTATAAACAGGAAAAGGAATCACAGTTATAGTTATTTAATAAAAATAGATTTTCAACAATTAGCACAAGTACACACTCGCCATCTCACATAAAAGGCACTTCAAACATCAACAATACCAAATCCTGAGGGGAGTTCCCTACAAAAGGTTAGGCAAGCTGCTTACCTCGAACCGGCTCAAAATCAACCCGAAACCACGCTCTTGCCACGAGTACTCGATTTCAAATGGCCCAAATCTATTCAAATCCATTGCATAATATAAATAACACTTCAAGTAACTAATTCAACTAATTAATTCTAAGCCAATACGCGAAATTAGGGAAATTGACAAAAATGCACCCCAAGCCCACATCTCGAAATTGGGTAAAATATACAAATTCAGAATTCTCACACTCTCACGAGTTCGTACATACCAAAATTACCAAAATCGGACCTCAAATGGTCCCTCAAATTACTAGATTAATGTCTCAAGTTTCCAAGCTCTAACTCCCCAATTTTAGGCTTCAAATCCCCCAAATTCATGTTTAATTATGTAGAAATCACAATAGGATCGAGTATTAAGTCAAAAATTCTTACCTCCAAGAAGTTCTCTTTGATTCCCTCTTCAATCTGTCTCTAGAAGCTCCAAAACCAAGTCAAAATGGTGAAATATGGATCGCGAAAGGGGTCTTTTAACATTATGTCCAGCTTTTAAAATTACTTCACTGCGATCGCGAAGCACAACTACTGACTGGCCCCAAATTAACCATACGCGATCGCATAACATACCACTCGATTGTGTAGCACTGCCTTGGCTTCCTTACACGATCGCGATCCAACTCACGTGACCGCATAGAATAAACCTTACCTCTCACTCCAACCCCGTATTCTTTTACGTGAACGCGGCATTGACCACGCGTTTGCGAAGGACACATTCTCAAACAAACGAGATCGCAGTCTTACCTACGCGATCGCACTAAACAACTTCCACTTTTGCCCCATGAAGCATACGCGCCCGCGGACCCCTGTACGCGATCATAGAGAACAAATGTTTGCAACAGACCTGAAGAAAATTTGCAACTTTTCAACACGCAATTTGATCTGGTTAACCACCCGAAACTCACCCGAGGCCCTCGGGACCTTAACCAAAGATGCTAACATATCCCATAACATCATTCAAACTTGTTCCAACCTTCAGAACACTCCAAAAAACATCAAAATACCAAATTTGCATCAGATTCAAGCCTATGAATTCCAAAAACTTTCAAATTCCGCTTTCGATCAAAAAGTTTATCAAACTTTGTCCGCATGACCTGAAATTTTGCACACACATCACAAATAATACAGCGGGCCTATTCCAACTTCTAGAATTCCATTCCGACCCCTATATGAAAATCTCACTATCTAACCGGAAACTTCAAAAATTCAACTTTCGACACTTCAAGCCTAAATAAGTTACGGACCTCCAAAACAAGATCTGAACACGCTTTTAACTCGAAATCACCCAACGGAGCTAACGGAACAAACGAAATTCCATTCCGAGGCAGAATTCACACTATTTTGACTACGGTCCAAATTCTAAAAGTTAAACTCTCATTTAGAGACTAAGTGTCCCAAGACTATCCGAAACTCCAAATAAATCCTCCCGGCAACTCACAACAGCAGAAACAAATACGGGGAATGCAGTTAATAGGGGATTGAAGCTTAATTCTTAAAACGACAGGCCGAATCGTTACAGTTTGCTAAAAATATTTAAATTTGGAATTGAACCTTTTAAAAATAATTTTATGACAAGACATCATTTAATCTTTCCAACATTAATTAATTACTTGATAGTGATAACTCAAAATACTTTTAATAACAAACTATATATTTTAAAAATAACTGGTAGTAAATTATTTCTTGATATTTAAGAGATACGTGCAATATTTTAGACTCAACTAAATCTTCCTTACTATTATATACCTATGTAATTTTTTTATTAAATATTTAAGTAAAATATACTCCCTCAGTTCACTTTTATTTGGCACGTTTTGACTTTGCACGCCCCTGAACAAATAATAAATGAAATACATAATTTACCATAATACAGATATTATTGGATTTAACAAAATGATTTGAAATGGTAATAAATATTGTGCGTATAAAATGCAAAAAAAAATATCTTCTCTTAATATGCATAAAATAACAAGTAAAAATAAAAATCTATTTTTAGTATATATACCAAATAAAAGTGAACAAACGGAGTATAAATTTGTAATTTATTACCTGTGAAACCAAAGAGTCCGCTTGAGAATATCTAATAGTTTCGTGATAAACGGAAAATCTTGTAATTGTTAAGTTGATGTATCACAATCCTAATAATTATACTACCTCAAAATCATAAAGTACGTGAAATGCGCTCAAGGCCACGCGCCTTTTCACCAACCATTAAAATTTATAGGGTGTTTGACTAAGTTTATAAGTTGGTCAAACTGATTTATAAGCACTTTTTGGCTTATTTATACGTTTGTTAAAATTAAAAGTGTTTACAAGTTAAGCCAAAAGCCATAAGTTGGTCTCCCCCAGCTTATCAAATTTCAGCTTATAAGCACTTTAAGTTTGACCAAAATATTTACTATTATATCCCTAAAATACTTCTTTTTAAAACAAAACTCTTCGTATACCTAATTCTTCAGCTGCATATTATTGATTTCAGCACGTTTATCCAAACATGTAACTACTTATTTTGTAAATGAGTTTCAGCACTTAAAAGTACTTATCAGCACCTAATGTTTATCAACTACTCTAAATCAGTTAAGCCAAACAGGCTCTTAGAAGCCAATTCACACATTTTATAGTCGTTACAACAACGAAGTCCGTCCTTGTTAATGAATTGATTTTGACTTTTCACTCTCTTGTAAAAATAATTGTTGTATTATTTTGATCCGTTCATCTTTTACTAACGTACTTTAAAATTTTTCTATTGTAAGAATGAAACAGCTATAATACCCAGTTATGTCGGACAAACAACAACAACGAGCGCATGACAATTTTCATGATGGAAAATCAATAGAATGATTCAGCCAATAAAACCTGTCTCGATGAGAATGAGTCAAATCCCAACTGGATAGAAAGAAATAATCGACATGAGAGGAATCCTACCTTGATGATATGGATGATGAGTCGGTGGCTGAAACCGTAAAAGTTTGAAAGCGTATCAAAGAAAAATTACGAATCGTCTCTCAAGATAACACCGAATAATGACTAAGCTTCAATAAGCAATGTCGGGGGCTTCAAATAATTTAAATGATCGAGTTCGAGTCTCTCCTAGAGGGCCAATAAGTCAAACGACCCTGGAAACCAAAAATGTTCTTTCAAGAAGAGAGTTTAGATCAAAATATAACTAAGCGGGTGGAGCGGAAAATATATCTGGAGATGAGAACAATGTAGATGATCCGTTCAAGAAAAAAATCATGAGATGTATAAGAGAAATAATTCTCAAATGGACCAGAATGCTAAGGAATTTCATGTCCAGATAGATCAGATTCAAGGGGCGCATATGGTCCTAAAGGCCCTAACTCGAAAAAGTATTTTCAATTACCGTTCAAACTGAGTGTGGCTCCAAAGTTGATTCCAAAAAAGATTTAAGATGCCAAATCATCCGAATTTTACTAAACTTCGGATTCATAGGAGCATAACACAACTTACACTATAACTGTGAAGGGAAGTGAGTTGGCTCCACATGAGATCGAATCAGTCTTGTTAAAGAAATTTATCGAAATTCTAATGAAAAAGGATTTAACATGGTATTCACTTTTACCCGAACACTCAATTGATTCTCTTAAAACGCTTATGGATTCTTTCATTAAAGCTCATACTGGAGCAAGGAAAGCTCAAGGTAGGAAAGCATATATATTCAGAATTGCTAAAAGAAAACTTGGAGTTTCTACATAAGTTCATGATCCAATTTCAAAACGAGAGGATGATGCTGCCGACAACATCGGATGAAAGGGCGGCAGAAGAATTTACCAAAGGTCTAAATCCCTCAAGCTTTAATGCCCAAAGGAAGTTGAAAGAGAGAAATTTTGGAGTTTCAAGCAACAACATGGGTTTATATTCATAATAGGTACAAGTCATAGATTCGCGTAGAAGAAGATCAAATAATTATATCGATATCTTCTACATCCCGCAATCAATGTCAATCGAACTTTGATAAGCATCCCATACACCGATTTGAACCATATTGATCATGGACTGCAGAAGGCATGAGCATTCTTATAGCGAGTCGCCCGAAAAATAACTAGTAATATCTACGAATACTGGGGATTGTTGTATCAGAGCAGTAGAAACCACAATAATAAATACCAGAAGCATCTGAAGATGGCTCCAGGATAGTGATAAAGAAAGCATTAATCCCAAAGATATCATATATGTACAGACATCATAGATAGCCCAAACCGAATCCAAAATAAAACAAGATACGGGGACTGCCAGATCAACCCCAAGAAGAAGAAAAATAGAATGAACCAGAATTAAGAATCGGCTAGACCCAATAAATATAAGCTCGGTCGCAACTCTCTTGCAATGAATTTTTGTCCATTTCCTATAAATTGTCGTATATGCAAAGTTATAGACACTTGTATACGTTTATGGAATGAAGTAAAACTTGCACAATCTAAAACATTCTCGTATGTCTGATGAACAAAATTATTCTTATAATTTTCTCACATTTAAAAGCAAATAAGGATTACCAGTGTGAACAAATTGTGCTCGGATGAACAGAAGATGTTCTCATCATAAGCATAAAGGCCCTCTCTTATGAAGCAGTCCAATCAAATGGCTAAAAGTCATATGTCTTGTTTCCTAATTATAAAGTTAACTGGACGCATTGAATCCCCGAAATAACATTCCTGGTCTCAAAGGCTCTAAGGTTACCAATCTTTCGGGTGAAACTAAAACTCCAAGAGTCAAAACTCAAAGAAAAGTTTTCGGGTGTGACTAAAAACTCAAGAGTCGAAATTCAAAGATTAAAGTTCTACGGTGGACACTAAAAACCCAATTTTTGTGATGGTGGTACTTTTTCAACAACAATCGGCCATCGATGAAAGAATAAGTAGTGGTGGAGTTGTCATCTGAAATACTAAGTTCTGCAATTTTTTTCCTTCGCCTAATTTTTATCCCGATTGAATTTTTTTCGGGAAAATTTTGAATGAGATAGTAATGAGGGTGGAAAACTTTCACTTCTCGAACATATCACTGTGAGTAACTGAAAAGTGGGAGGACTATCTGCATATGGTATCTCAGAATATGAGTGAATTAGGAAGCAACACGTATCAAGGATATTAATAGTGATTCAACCATGTTCACACCGGAGACAAACCTGTGGCTGGATAAGATGTTGATATTTGATACAAATATATGGTCAGATAAAAAATAATTTAAGATATGACCATTACAGAAACGTTGCAGAAGACCCAAGGATTCCTCCAGCCTTTATTAGCCTAGTGTCCATTATTATTCTTTATTACCTTTTGTTGTAGTATTAATATTGGTGATTAATGGGGAATAATTGGTAGACCATACATCCATAGCTCTAGTATAAATATAGGCTTGTCATTCTATTGTAAGATATCAAGAAACACTGATAGCAAAAGACTAGAACTCTTTCTTTGAAGCCTTTTTAAAAACTTTGTCTTCTTCGTGTGGGTGGGAACATTCTAAAGTTCATGCTTGTTTCTACTTCAATTATCCTTATTTACTCTGTTTGTACTTTGTTATTTCACTTTATCGAATTAATTTAATCCGCTTATCTATAAACCACGTTACAAATTCAATTATATTATTTTTCAGGTAAACAAAAATGCTTAGTAAGTTGATTAGAATAAATTCAAAAGAGACAAAACCGAGTCCAATGCATATTTCTAACAAACACTATATTAGTTATTACAAAATGTATATGAAAGAATATTTTTATACATGTCACCTTGAAATTCTAGAGCTGCATTTGATTTTTAATTCACTCAAATTCGAACCAATTCTTCCATCCCATTTTATGAAACACGGTTACTATTTACGAAATCAAAAGAATTTTTATTTGGTTGTAATTTTCTCCTATATTGAATTATTAATTATTATTACTTAAAATATTTTTTAAGTTTACTTTTAAAAATATAAATTTATTTCAAAGCTTAAATTTTCTACGTTCAAATTTATATTGAAAATATAATTGTTGCTGAAGTCAGTTGGTTGGTTGAATTGTTGAAGGAGATGAATATTTCAATATATCAACCAGTTGACCTCCATTGTGACACTAATATTGCTCTTCAAATAGCAGCGAATTCCATTTTTCATGAAAGGACAAAGCATATCGAAATAAATTGTCACTTGGAAAAAAATTAAAAGTGAACTGATTGCTCCTCACTATATCTCTACAAAGCTTCAGTTGGTTGACCTCATGACTAAGGGATTAAGGAGTGCTCAATACTTTTTTCTTCTCTTCAAGCTAAGGGTGTTCGATGCTTTCCACCCTCCAGCTTGAGGAAGAGTCTTGTGATGCAGCGAATTCAGTTGCACATACTAGAAGTTTGGGGTCTATTAGAGTTAGTTATGGGAGGTTAAGTCGATTAGAGTTAGTTAGTTGAGTTGTCAATTACTCCATCCAGTTCAAAATAAGTAATTTTTTGGATGTTTCACACATTAAAAAATCTACCTTTTAGCCTTAATTAGCAATAGAATTGACCATATTAACTTTTGTTATCTCACATAAATATTCCTAACACATATTCCAATACTATTTACTCCAAGGACAATATAGGAAAAAAATAATTATTCATTCTTGAAATCTGGAAAAATTACTTATTTACAATAAAAAGGCCAAAAAATCATTTATTTTGATAGGAGGGAGTAGTTGGTGAGTCTATGTAATATAGCTTCAAAAATCAATATGTTCACTGTCTCCCTCTTCTCTTCATTTCTTACCACTTCTATCTCTGACAGGAGCGGATTTAGGGGCGGAAAGAAGTTCTCTCGAACCCTGTTCGTCGAAAAATTACACGATATATATAAGATAAAATCTAGTTTTTACCTCTATATATTAAGTTTTGAACCCCCTTTAACACAACTCAAAAGTATAGTTTAATTAGTGGTCAAAAGAGTTTAAAACCTTCATAAAGTCTAGGTTCAATTCCTACTAGGTAAACAAAATTTATTTAAACCCCGTGGAGATCATGCCTCCGCCACTAATATGTGATTGCTAGCTGAATTTTATCGAAGCCCCAGGCGGGTAAAGCAAGGGCTTTAGGCCCCCTAAACTTGAAGGCCCCATATATTTAGATTTTTTTTTAAAAATAATTATTTAATAAAAAAGTAATAATTTTTAAAAGATATAGAATGATTTGGCCGTTGCTTTATTTTTAGGCTTTTTAGGAGTGATGGGTGCAAGCAAAAGTGGAGGATTATTTTATCTTATTATAACCTTTTAATCATTTTTCTCAATACTTTGCCCATACCCCTCTTCTTTCTATCATCTCACCCATTCTTCTCCTACACTACACATTCTCGCACACATTCAAGAGCCAAAGAGAAAAAGGACAATCTCAGAACACTGAAAATTCCACAAAAGAAGAAGAAAACATAAAAAAAAAAAAAGAGGATAGAAAGGATATTTCTGAATTGATTGAGGTTGCAGCAGTTTATCTCCATGTTTCTGGTTTTCTAAACATTTTGGATAAAAAAGTGCTGCTGATTTTTGTTGTTCTCTGCATTATTTGGGGGTCAACTTATCAATTGAATCAGGTTCTATTGTTCTAATCTTGTGCTATTTTTTTAAATCTAAATACTGTCATTTTTTATATTTTTACTTCATAGATATACTGTAGTTTTTCTATTTTTGTTATTTACTAGTGTATAAATATGTCTACTAGAAAATATAATTCCGGTTATGCAAAACTTCAAAAAAAAAGAAGAATTGAAACTTTAATACAATCCCAAAAAGGAGCACTTGATAAATTTTTATCAAGTAATAAAAATTCTAAACTAGAAAATATGGGAGAATGTTCTTTGAATGAAGAAGTTACTAATCTAGTTGAGTTAGATGATAATAAAATCCATGAAAAAGAAGAAGCTAGTGAGAAATCTGACATAGATCCTCAAAAAAATCAAGAACTTTTAAATGAATTGAATACTTGCACTCCTATAAACATATATGATCCTAGTCACTGGACTAATAGTGTAGATACAAAGTTGAGAGATCTATTAGTAGAAAAAGGACCAATTAGAATTACTGAAATAGATTTTCCTAAGGATAAATTCCTAAGACATTTTTCTGCTACACATTATATCCAAAAGTTAGCAAATGGGGAAAGACATGAAAGGAGATGGTTAGTTTATTCTAAAGACTTGGATAAAGTATTTTGTTTTTGTTGCAAGTTATTTTCTACAACTTATAGTGCTTGTAGCAGTAAACTAGCTAATGAAGGAACAAGAGATTGGAGAAATCTTAGTTCTAAACTCAAAGCTCATGAAACTACGAATGAGCATATTATTAATATGAGCGCATGGATTGATTTAGAAATGAGATTTCACAAAAACAAAACAATAGATAAAGATATTCAAGAACAAATTAGTAGAGATAGAGAGCACTGGAAAAATGTATTGACAAGAATAATTGCTGTGATAAAAACACTTGGAAAAAATAATTTACCATTTAGGGGAAAAAATGAAAAGATATACCAAGAAAATAATGGAATTTTTTTAAGTCTAATTGAAATGATTGCGGAATTTGATCCAATCATACAAGAACATGTTCGACGAATTAAGCATGATGAAATTCATAATCATTACCTTGGACATAATATACAGAATGAATTGATAAATTTGTTAGCAAGTGAAATTAGAAATAAAATTATTCAAAAAATCAAAGGAACAAAATATTTCTCAATCATACTTGATTGCACTCCAGATATAAGTCATCAAGAATAAATGTCTGTTATATTGCGGAGTGTTGATATTTCAGCAACTCCAATAAAAATTACTGAATACTTTTTAGAATTTTTAAAAGTGGATGATACGAGTGGAAAAGGTCTTTTTGAAGTAATTATAAATGAGATAGAAAATATTGGACTTGATATTGATAATTTAAGAGGACAAGGATATGATAACGGATCCAATATGAAGGGTAAACACCAAGGTGTGCAAAAAAGATTTCTCGATATAAATCCTAGATCATTCTATACACCATGTGGTTGTCACAATTTAAATTTGGTACTTTGTGATATGGCTAATTCTTGTACAAAAGCTATATCATTCTTTGGAGTGGTACACCGTATATATTCACTTTTTTCTTCTTCTACTAAGCGATGGAAAGTTTTAAAAGATAGTATACCGAGCCTAACTCTTAAATCATTGTCACAAACACGTTGGGAAAGTCGTATTGAAAGTATTAAAGCGATAAGATTTCAAACTCCACAAATAAGAGATGCTTTATTGAAATTAGTAGAAGCTAGTGAGGATCCAAAAACTAAAAGTGAAGCTAATTGTTTAGCGACATACGAGCTACAAAATTTTGAGTTTTTATTGGGTATGACTATTTGGTATGATATGTTGTTTGCTGTTAATTCGGTTAGTAAAAGTTTGCAATCAAAAGATATGCATATTGATGTAGCCATAGATCAACTAAGAGGCCTTGTCTCTTATTTTCAAAGATATAGAGAAGAAGGGTTCACAACTGCTATGATTTCTGCCAAGGAAATTGCATATGAGATGAATATAGAACCCGAATTTCGTAAAAAACGTGTAATATATAGAAAAAAACAATTTGATGAGAATGTTGATAATGAAATAACAAAGTCTCTTGAAGAATCTTTTAGAATAGATTACTTTTTGTATATAGTAGACCAAGCCATACTTTCGCTTCAAAATAGATTTGAACAATTCGAAGCGTATGAACGTATTTTTGGTTTTTTGTTTAGTGGTAAAAAATTAAAGTCATTAGATGATGAGAATTTAAAATTTTTTTGCCTTAACCTTGAAATGTCTTTAAGACATAATAATCACTCTGATATTGACGGTCTAGACTTATTTTCTGAATTAAAAGTATTGAGGGAAATAGTACAAGTAGAAGATAATACTCTAGTCGACATACTCAATCAGATAAAAAGACTTGATTCTTTTCCAAATGCTTATATTGCTTATAGAATAATGTTAACAGTTCCTGTAACAGTTGCCTCTGCGGAAAGAAGTTTTTCAAAATTAAAATTAATAAAATCTTACTTAAGATCAACTATGTCTCAAGAGAGATTAAATGGATTAGCCATTTTATCAATTGAAAAAGAATTGTTAGAGGAAATAGATTATAAAAAGATTATTAATAACTTTGCAACTCAAAAAGCTAGAAAAATAGTCTTTAAATAAAAATATATAATTTTTTTTAGTGGAACTTAAGGCCCCTAATTATCGTTTGGCTTTAGGCCCCGAAGTGTGTTGAGCCGCCTCTGATTGCTAGCTGAATTTTATCAACTATATACATTTAAAACTTCACCTCTTTAAGTATTACTATGTGCTATTTCCCACAGAACTGGAAAAGAAGTTGGATGCCAGCAGCAAGAGTTGGGCGCTTGTGTGATAAAATATAGAAATTGCAGCCAAATAGAAACTGAAGGCGAACAAGAGTATAGGTATATTGACATAAGTAGTGGTTTAGCTTGAAAATGAGGTCGTTCATATTAAAATATTAGCATAGTATCACTAATATAACAACAACAACAACTACCCAGTATGTTCCCACAAAGTGGGGTCTGGGGAGGGTAATACGTACACAGGCCTTACCCCTACCCGAAAGGGTAGAGAGGCTGTTTCCGGCCGACCCTCGGCTCAAAAAAGAGAGAGAAAATCAACAAACAAAACAAAACAAAACAATGTTAGTAAATCCGGGATAAATCAAATAAATAATTATCTAAACATAAAACCAAAAGTAGAATGACATGCAATAATACCATTGTATCACTAATATAGTTTTCAATAATTCAAATCATCAAAACGAGGGAAAAGAAAAGAGTCTACATAAATTTTATTTTCTGACCATCTTAATGGTCTAATGGCTTTTTTTATCTTAAATTAAAGCTTCGGTTGCTTGACGTCAGTACGCCACTGGACTGCAGCTAGCAAATGGGCTCCAAAAATCAACACAAACTATAGTGTTTAGTTACTACAGCTCTCAGAAAGAAAAAGAATTGCTTAAACCAAAAATAAAAAATAAAAATTGCTTCATTATTGAATGTCGATTAGTCCAAAAAATGTATATATATAGTACTACTGGTTTAGAATATTGAAATATATACAATTGAATAAAATAGTGTGATATTAAACAATTTAAACTAATTACAATAATATAGAAATTATCACAAAAGAAAGACTATGCAAAGACGTACGCTAGGATGGAAAACTTTAAGACAAACATATTGTTAGGCGACGTGTATTATCAAAATTAACACTGCTAAGGAAAAACAAGAGGGAGAAGAAATGTTCTTTTCTTGGTAACCACAAACATAAGAAGCATAACTACATCGGTGTATTTAAAATTAACTTCATGGGGAAAAAAAATGAATGAACAAAACATAAAGATAGCACAACAAGTATTAAAATTACTTATGGATTTTAAATATCGGAAAAATCTAATTAAAAAATCTTAAATGTAGCTTTCGACGAGGTCGTTGCCACAAAAATCAATGTGACCAACAGCATAATGGTGGGGTTCAAATTAGTTGGATAATTGGATATGGCCCTTTTATTAATTAGTTTTGAGCACTTTGTTTTCTAACACTTCTATATAGACAAAAAATTATTGTGGTGTCTTTTGAAAGAAACGAAATTCGTCGCTGAATTAGATCCATATTTGTCTTCCATTAATAGTTGCGATCGAATTTATCCTTACAGTTACAAAAATGAGCTGCATTTGTATCAATTATTAAAATTAATATCCATCATAAACGCATAATCAAGAGCAAATTTAGTTCATTACACATAATTCACAGGTCAATTTTGGACCTTTTTTCCATGTTAATTTAAACCCTCAAATTCGAATTAATAATAACACATAATTCGGATGGTTATTGGATTCGAACTTATGATACTATAGCGATGATTGTATCAATCAATTCCTAAGATATTTAGAAATTTCACAATTCTTATATCCAAACACCCACTAAGTATTCCATCTAATTCGTATGTTTCTGTACAAAGCTAATAATAATCGGAACAGATTCCACTGAACGTGGTCCACAATGCCATACTGTTCACAGATTATGAAATATTCTAGCTTAACACCCAAACTCTGACTGGTCAAAAGTCAATGTCAAACTTGGGCTCATTGACCATTATATTTGACTCTGAAGTAGCAGAATACTATTCTTTTGAGCAGAGTACCTTCCATCATTTTTAATTTTTTTATTAGTGATACTTTGATCAAATAGTAATTATGTTCATTCCGTAGGAAATTTAATTTTGTTTAATTTTTTACTTGGTATCAAGTACTTTTATTAAATTTTAACTAATTCGAATTCGAATCATGTTAAAGGAAAAACCAAAAACTTTATAATTTCAGCTTCCGTTGGCTTTGGCACTAGTAATCGTGTCCAGAGAAATCCAAATTTTCTTTTTATCAAAGTAATGATATTTCGAGCTTTCACTTTGTTAATTTGTGATTCTTGATTTATTAGAAATTAAAAACATATACTTTTGTAATTATTACTTGTAAATCAAACAGATTGCGTGAAATTAGCAGTAAACACATGACAAACAAACATATGTATACAGTTGCTAATCTTGTATAATCACTATATCTTACTAATAATATGCAGCCTAAATATTACACGTGGCTCTCCGGATTCGCCCTTAAAAATCATGAAGTAGGTGAAATAAGCTCAATTCCGCTGATTAAAATTAAAAAGTCCATTCACACGTTGTATGGTGGTTATACAACAACATTCTTCATCAAATGTCGTCGTGTATGGAGAGTATTTGTAAGTAGTCATTCTAGATCATTTCGATTTGGAGCCATAAATATAAATATCTTTTTGGTAAGACTTTTTGAGTGAATTCAAATAAGTTGGACTGGCAAATGAATATATAACAAGAAAGTCCATAATTTTTCGAATTTTCACTTTTTTTTAAAAAGACTTGAAATAGAAAGAAGTCACTTTAATTCGGAGCTTGTTGTCTGTATAGGCCGAAATCTGAACAGAAGAATCTTACTTAAGAGATGACGGCCAAAAGCTAATCAAGTCGAGGTCACGTATGAGAAGCAATACACTAACGAGTGATTTGGCTGAAGTCGAGGTCGAGCACTGTATTCAGCCTGAACGGCTTGTTCAACCATTAAATATTTCTAGAGGAATATTCCACAGGATATTCTAAGAACTTAAGTATTCCGGTTAAGGACCGTTAGGTAAATAAAGTGTTTGCGTAAAAATATCGTAGGAGAGAGTAACTGGGGGGGGGGGGGGGGCAAAAACTCAGATACACAGGTAGACATATCTTGACACAAAAGGAGAGATAATTCATCTCTGGCTCCTGTTCAAGAAGAAAAGAGAAAGGACGCTTAGAGAAAGGACGCTTAGATCCTCAGTATCCATCATTAGTTGCATTGTATCAAATATATGGGGGTCAACCTTATTAAGAAAACGGTGATTCTTTTTATCAATGTATTCTTCGTAATCATTTAATATCATCAAAATCATCATCCTTTTCTTATGCGGGATTCAATCATTGTTATGGTCAAATTTATGTTTAGTTATGCCTGCTTATTCTTATCTTCTATCTCAGATAAACTATCTTTAGCTAGAATTTACCTCAAATCTTCTTATTTAATTGGTTCAATAAAAAAGTCTAATACTTTTTTGGTCGAACATTGTCAAAACATTATGATTTCGACTTTGCTGGGCGACCTTTTATTGTATAATGATTTTTCTAACTTCAAATTAAATATTTAAAAAAAAATAAATGAAGATCGATGTGCCGTGATGAACAAGATCAGTAACGTAAACCCAAAAATAAACAAAAGAAAATGAAAAACATAGTTAGTGACATGAGGCCATACGTGTCTTACTTATTAAACAACGAGTGGCGTAAGTCCCAACCTACTTGTTGGATACGCCTAACTTTTTAAAACTTTGTAGGATGATTTATTATAGCTAAACAGTCATCCTCTTTATTTCATTTTTATTAGCATACGTAAGTAATATATAACATCACCTTTAAGGTGATGGTGTATTGTTGATATGATTCTAGTGTTTAATTGAATCCAAATATCAAATTTAATGGACAAATATCAGTTCTCCCTTTTAACGTTATGCAAAAAATCGAGCTTTAATTATTTCTAACTACTATATGGGAAGTGAAGTCATGTGTTAGAAAGTGATGGCAATAACATTTCTAAATCTGAAAAATCCCTGGAATTAACATTGTATTAACATTGTTAATACAAAGAATAATACTTCCGGCAGCGAAAACGAAAATTTGAAAAACCTGGTTGTTTTTTATTTTATTTTTCCATATTAACAATGTAATAAAAATGCATTTATGTAAAGAAGATGGTTCGGTTTAACCTTTTACCATTAGAGAAAAAAAACGAAATACTCCGGTAAAACAATTATTTATATTCTAATCTCTTACATCTAAAAATAGAAGTCTCTATTGCGTTTGTTTCCTTCGTATAATTTGGATTTTATCTTTTTGAATATTTGATTTTCTATAATTTTTATCGAGTCCTAAATTGGTTAATATCTTTTCACTCGTATGATTTATATTTTCATATTTGCGTAGTTTATTTTACTTTGTTATAGAATAGTTGATGAATCTATACTCTAGCCATCTTTCATGTTTTCTTAATTCATCACCTTTTCAACTATAAAAATTTCTAAAGAGTTTTGCTAAGTACTATAAAGTACGTATGTTATTGCATTCTACTTCTATTAGTGACTTTTAGATGACATATAAAAAAACTACCAAAAACTAACCAAACCATACCAATATCGAAGAGAAACTGACATGATTGAGACGGTTTCCAAAATTCTAGTTTTGGATTTGCATAATAGAATAATAAAAAAATTGGTATAATACAAATTTGTAAAATAACCGGCTGAACCGAACTACTGACACCTCCTATCTAAAAACTACTGATAAACAGCTAAAAATGCATATTTTTTTGGTGTACCTTTATCTCATAACGTGTGTGTTTACGGTAGTTTACATAAATTTTTTTATAGTGAATTATGCTCATTAATTACGTGCATTCTTATGTGTATGAGCAAATTGGACGAAAAGTGAGCAAAAGAAGTTGATCCGAAATCAAAAAACAAAAGAAGGACTTTGCTCGTTCACTCTCGCGTGCACACGAGAGACTGAATGAGCTAGATGAGAACAAACTTGAGAAAAACAGCGGATTATGGCAAAAATGCATGAAAGTGCATGAGAGATCTAGAAGGAAAAGAAGGAGAGAAGCACTTCGCTCGTTCCCACTCGCATGCGCATGAAGGTGAACGAGCTAACCTAAAAAGGTTGTTCCAAAGTGGGCTTGTATTATTTTTGTCGCATGATAATCCTATCCCATAGAAATATTCTCTAAGCTCACTTTTTGAGGAGGATCGAACGAAAGGAGGCAAGAACACAAAAAAATAGCACAGCTGAGAATTCCTCTATGAGTTTTTCACTTTCTTCTTCATATTTTCATTGTTGGTTATGCCTTTTTATATTGTAATCTTACATAGTATTATGAGTTGCTAAATTCGTTATCTAGGGTTTATGGAACCTCTTGGAGGATGAAATTTTGTTGCATTTAATATAAGTTTTCCATTGAATTTTCTCTACTTGTTCAACTTTGTGATTATTGTGGTTGATTGAAGGGCCCTCAATCGACTGTGCCTAATTAGTGTGTATTACTTGAAACACATTTAGGTATTTGTTGGCCAACATCACTCCTAACGTATATGAGGAATTAATACGGAGGGTTTAAAGGTGGGATTAGGAATAACAAAACCTTGGTACGATCTTAGTGGGTGGTAAGCTAGTGCCAGCTAGCGTAGTTCGGAAGAATACGTCTATAAATTGTTGTATTTGCTGGAAGAGAATTACAACACCTAAAGTGCTCACGATCATTAGAGAATATCGAGGCGAATTTATATGAGATGTGTTGGAAAGGATTCTGACAAGAGAGAAAATCGTAACCCTAGACCTTTCCAATCTTGTCTACAACATTTGTTTTCTTAGTAGTAAAATTACAGCCTTTTAATTACCTTGCTTTTAGTTAGCAAACATTCAACTTATTATTCAATATTTCTGGAAGTTGATTACTTTTGAGAAACTAGCTGTTGTGATTAATAGGTTAATTTTCTGTGGGATTCGAATCCGAACTTGTTAACCAAATTATATTTGTAAAGATCTCTTAGTCTTTTTTATAAGACATAGTTTGACGTGATCACCTACTAACTTAACTAGTTTTATTTCTTATTGCTTACTGAGGAAGGGACACTATCAATTATAAGATTCTCTCCATTCTCTCAAATTCGAAACTAATTCTTCCATCTCATTTTATGAGACAGGTTACTATATTTACAAAATCAAAAGAATATTCATTTGGTTGTTATTTTCTCCTGTCTTGAATTATTAATTATTATGATTCAAAATATTTTTTTAGGTTTCTTTCTAAACAAATTTTAGTTTAAAAATCTTAAATGTTTTGTGTTCGAATCTATATTAAAAATTACTTTGCTTAATCTTATACTCCAAATGAAACATGTGTGCTAATCACTACCTAATCAGGGCAAGTCACCTAATATAACACCTTGTCTTCTAGAAACAAAGGACTCCCCACCCCACACGGATACGCTTCTGTGCGCACGAGTGAACAATATATTATTAATTTTGTGCCCAAACATCACCTTGCGGGAATATACTAAATTGTTGTTGTTCTTTCTATTATTACCTGATAATTGTGACTCAACTGTCGTAGAAGTGTGAAATTGAACATGTGTGTTCATTCATATAAAAACGTCGAGAAAAAAAGAGCATCAAATCTGTAATAAAATAAAAAATAAAACGTCGAAAAACAACAAAAATGTCAAAGTCAGCAGTCCCACCGCCCTCCTTCCCCAGAGGCGGCTCAACACACTTCGGGGCCTAAAGCCAAACGATAATTAGGGGCCTTAAGTTCCACTAAAAAAAATTATATATTTTTATTTAAAGACTATTTTTCTAGCTTTTTGAGTTGCAAAGTTATTAATAATCTTTTTATAATCTATTTCCTCTAACAATTCTTTTTCAATTGATAAAATGGCTAATCCATTTAATCTCTCTTGAGACATAGTTGATCTTAAGTAAGATTTTATTAATTTTAATTTTGAAAAACTTCTTTCCGCAGAGGCAACTGTTACAGGAACTGTTAACATTATTCTATAAGCAATATAAGCATTTGGAAAAGAATCAAGTCTTTTTATCTGATTGAGTATGTCGACTAGAGTATTATCTTCTACTTGTACTATTTCCCTCAATACTTTTAATTCAGAAAATAAGTCTAGACCGTCAATATCAGAGTGATTATTATGTCTTAAAGACATTTCAAGGTTAAGGCAAAAAAATTTTAAATTCTCATCATCTAATGACTTTAATTTTTTACCACTAAACAAAAAACCAAAAATACGTTCATACGCTTCGAATTGTTCAAATCTATTTTGAAGCGAAAGTATGGCTTGGTCTACTATATACAAAAAGTAATCTATTCTAAAAGATTCTTCAAGAGACTTTGTTATTTCATTATCAACATTCTCATCAAATTGTTTTTTTCTATATATTACACGTTTTTTACGAAATTCGGGTTCTATATTCATCTCATATGCAATTTCCTTGGCAGAAATCATAGCAGTTGTGAACCCTTCTTCTCTATATCTTTGAAAATAAGAGACAAGGCCTCTTAGTTGATCTATGGCTACATCAATATGCATATCTTTTGATTGCAAACTTTTACTAACCGAATTAACAGCAAACAACATATCATACCAAATAGTCATACCCAATAAAAACTCAAAATTTTGTAGCTCGTATGTCGCTAAACAATTAGCTTCACTTTTAGTTTTTGGATCCTCACTAGCTTCTACTAATTTCAATAAAGCATCTCTTATTTGTGGAGTTTGAAATCTTATCGCTTTAATACTTTCAATACGACTTTCCCAACGTGTTTGTGACAATGATTTAAGAGTTAGGCTCGGTATACTATCTTTTAAAACTTTCCATCGCTTAGTAGAAGAAGAAAAAAGTGAATATATACGGTGTACCACTCCAAAGAATGATATAGCTTTTGTACAAGAATTAGCCATATCACAAAGTACCAAATTTAAATTGTGACAACCACATGGTGTATAGAATGATCTAGGATTTATATCGAGAAATCTTTTTTGCACACCTTGGTGTTTACCCTTCATATTGGATCCGTTATCATATCCTTGTCCTCTTAAATTATCAATATCAAGTCCAATATTTTCTATCTCATTTATAATTACTTCAAAAAGACCTTTTCCACTCGTATCATCCACTTTTAAAAATTCTAAAAAGTATTCAGTAATTTTTATTGGAGTTGCTGAAATATCAACACTCCGCAATATAACAGACATTTATTCTTGATGACTTATATCTGGAGTGCAATCAAGTATGATTGAGAAATATTTTGTTCCTTTGATTTTTTGAATAATTTTATTTCTAATTTCACTTGCTAACAAATTTATCAATTCATTCTGTATATTATGTCCAAGGTAATGATTATGAATTTCATCATGCTTAATTCGTCGAACATGTTCTTGTATGATTGGATCAAATTCCGCAATCATTTCAATTAGACTTAAAAAAATTCCATTATTTTCTTGGTATATCTTTTCATTTTTTCCCCTAAATGGTAAATTATTTTTTCCAAGTGTTTTTATCACAACAATTATTCTTGTCAATACATTTTTCCAGTGCTCTCTATCTCTACTAATTTGTTCTTGAATATCTTTATCTATTGTTTTGTTTTTGTGAAATCTCATTTCTAAATCAATCCATGCGCTCATATTAATAATATGCTCATTCGTAGTTTCATGAGCTTTGAGTTTAGAACTAAGATTTCTCCAATCTCTTGTTCCTTCATTAGCTAGTTTACTGCTACAAGCACTATAAGTTGTAGAAAATAACTTGCAACAAAAACAAAATACTTTATCCAAGTCTTTAGAATAAACTAACCATCTCCTTTCATGTCTTTCCCCATTTGCTAACTTTTGGATATAATGTGTAGCAGAAAAATGTCTTAGGAATTTATCCTTAGGAAAATCTATTTCAGTAATTCTAATTGGTCCTTTTTCTACTAATAGATCTCTCAACTTTGTATCTACACTATTAGTCCAGTGACTAGGATCATATATGTTTATAGGAGTGCAAGTATTCAATTCATTTAAAAGTTCTTGATTTTTTTGAGGATCTATGTCAGATTTCTCACTAGCTTCTTCTTTTTCATGGATTTTATTATCATCTAACTCAACTAGATTAGTAACTTCTTCATTCAAAGAACATTCTCCCATATTTTCTAGTTTAGAATTTTTATTACTTGATAAAAATTTATCAAGTGCTCCTTTTTGGGATTGTATTAAAGTTTCAATTCTTCTTTTTTTTGAAGTTTTGCATAACCGGAATTATATTTTCTAGTAGACATATTTATACACTAGTAAATAACAAAAATAGAAAAACTACAGTATATCTATGAAGTAAAAATATAAAAAATGACAGTATTTAGATTTAAAAAAATAGCACAAGATTAGAACAATAGAACCTGATTCAATTGATAAGTTGACCCCCAAATAATGCAGAGAACAGCAAAAATCAGCAGCACTTTTTTATCCAAAATGTTTAGAAAACCAGAAACATGGAGATAAACTGCTGCAACCTCAATCAATTCAGAAATATCCTTTCTATCCTCTTTTTTTTTTTTTATGTTTTCTTCTTCTTTTGTGGAATTTTCAGTGTTCTGAGATTGTCCTTTTTCTCTTTGGCTCTTGAATGTGTGCGAGAATGTGTAGTGTAGGAGAAGAATGGGTGAGATGATAGAAAGAAGAGGGGTATGGGCAAAGTATTGAGAAAAATGATTAAAAGGTTATAATAAGATAAAATAATCCTCCACTTTTGCTTGCACCCATCACTCCTAAAAAGCCTAAAAATAAAGCAACGGCCAAATCATTCTATATCTTTTAAAAATTATTACTTTTTTATTAAATAATTATTTTTAAAAAAAAATCTAAATATATGGGGCCTTCAAGTTTAGGGGGCCTAAAGCCCTTGCTTTACCCGCCTGGGGCTTCAGCCGCCCCTCCTTCCCCACACCTCGTAACAAATAAAGACACATTTCCCCAGCCTTAACGCGCTAATCTCCCATCCTACTTCCCTTTTTCCAATTATGTCCTCCTCATGCACACCTTCCTTTCACTTTCTCTATTTTTTCCTTCTTCTCCAATTTTTGTAAATTTTTCATATAGTTGTTACGTATTATTTTATAATATATTATATTATATTATATTATTTAATAAATATAATATATAGATTATATAATTTATTATCGTTTTATAATATCACACATTAATAATATAAAGAATAAATTTATAATATTATAAAAAATTATTATGACACATGATAAAATTATTATATAAAAACTTAGGATAAATAATAAAATAAAATAAAGGGTGAAATTTAGAGAAAAGACGAGGTAACGATGCGAACACACTTAATCAGTCGTTACATAAAGTGGCACACTCAATCGGTCGTTACATAAAGTGACATATTTTGTCGTTATGTAACGACGAATTTAATACTACGATACAATAAATTTAAGTAACAATCAAAACAAACATCATATAAAGTAACAGTATGATACAATGCAATGGGTTGTTGTTTGTTTGTTTGTTTGTTATGATACAATGCAATGGGTAACAACCATCATTTTTTTTGGTTTCCCACCCGGTGTTTGGTACCTGCATTGGAGCCCGACTATATTCGAATTCGCGTAGCATAGAACCCCTTTCAGGGGGAAGGGCTCCTTACCAAGGATTTTTTCATACCCAAGACTTAGAACTTGAGACCTCTGGTTCCTATCCGCTGCACCACATCCTTTGGTGATGGTAACAACCATCCAAACAAGCTATAAGTCCTCTTGTGATTTTTCTAAGCCCTCTTCTCAAATTCCTCGGCACAAAAAAATCACTATATCGGTTTATTTTATATGATATTTTTTTATATAATTTATTTATATTTATATAGCTTAACTTTTCATTTTACATTCTTTTATATGAATAAAAATATTAATACCAAAAATTCTGTAATTAGTGTGTATCAAAATTATTTTTTTCTTAATTTTATTATATTATTTGAAATCATTGAATTTATTATTTGAGTATGATTTTATCAGGCACCGCATCTTCTCTATCATTTACATAATATCTATAATATCTTTTTGGACATATATATTATATTTAACTTACATATTTGAAAAGAATAGTATTTATATAACAAGACAAACCAAAGTTGGTATTCTTCCAACCACCCAATATATAGCCATCATTTATTTCAAAGTTCAAACCCCCAATCCTCATCCTTTAAAGCTCTTATTATATATACTTCTTCGCCTCCTAATTCCTCATCACTCTTCTTTTCATATTCTCTTCAACACGTCTTCTATTAATAATTCAAATTTCTGCAACATCATATCTAATTTGGACCTCTAGGTATCTCGAGAAAATGGAGTCTGAAACTTTAAGAGATAAAGTGGAAGTCATCGGAAAATTAAACGAAGAATTCACAGAGCTGCTAAAGATGAAACAACAGATGATAATCGAAGATCAAACAGAACAATATAATGATGATGATGAGGTTGAAGATGGTGACGATGAAGAAGAAGAAGAAGAAGAGGAGGAGTTTTCTTTTGCGCGTATGACAGACGCGCCGCCGATAGCGGCGGAGGAGGTGTTCTACAACGGTCAAATCCGACCCCTTTTCCCGTTATTCAATCAAAACCTTCTTTTGTCCGAGGATGATTTGGAAAAGTTGAAGGAGCGGTCACCGGTAAACAAGATATTTATACAAACGGAAGAAAACTCTCCGGCAACTTCCTCTTCATCGGAAAATCAAGAAATAGCTGGACCGTTTTGTGAATGGTCAAAAGATAATAAGGCAATTGAAGCTTCTTCTTCTTCTTCTTCTCCTGAGGTATGCAAAAAGAGTAACTCAACAGGATTTTCAAAGCTATGGAGATTCAAAGACTTTCTTCACCGGAGTAACAGTGACGGACGGGATGCCTTTGTGTTCTTGAACCCTACCACAACTACTCCGGCGAAGACAGAAGAAAAAGTCAAAGTCAGCGAGCAAATGCTAACGCAGAAGAATAAAAAGAAGAAGGGTACTGTTGTAAAGAAGAGCGAAGGTGCGTTAGCACATGAAGCATACATGAAGAGTAAAGCCAAGGATGAAGATCGCCGGCGATCGTATCTTCCTTACCGGCCGGAGCTTGTCGGATTTTTCACTAATGTGAACGGCGGATTAACGAGGAATGTACATCCATTCTAAGGCATAAAAATTGGTGCAATGGACTTAGTCTTAAGTTATTTTAGTTGTTTTTTTCTTGGGTTGATGGAAATCATTAATTGTTTTTTAATATTATAGCGTAGTAGTTGGTTTTGGTAGATATGTTGTCAATAATTAGGTCGGTTTGAGTAGATCAATATGGCTTAAGCCTTGAGGGATATAGGTATAAGTTGGCCTTTTTTCCCTTTATTTGAGCTTTGTAAATCTTAATTTACCATTTTCTTTACTACGTTTGCAAACCTTTGACCATCTGTTGGTGGTTGTATAATTAATATATTTACATTTGATAAGGATATACTCTGCATCCAATTTCAACAAAAGAGATGAATTAGATTTGTATTTACTTAGTTATCTCAAAAGGAAGCAATGCAAATGTTGCACTCCCAAACTGGAAAGGACATGGAAGTGTGTTAGAAATATGCGAGGAAAAGACTTAGAAAGTCTCTTAACTATGCCTATATTATTTTTATCACTTATCCATATTATTAAATATAAAATATCTCCTATTTTTATAAAATTAGACAAATATAGCCTATCCCTTAACAGGGTTTAAAAAACTAACGGATATGAGCCTCTGTTTGGGTTAAAAATAACGAAGCTTTATGTGATGACCTGCCATGTCATTATGCCATATAGGCGCCATTTGACATATATTAATGTCATGTGAAAGCTTACATAAGAAGAATGCTAACATTTGTGAGAAGATTCTAGAAAAGTATGGACATTTCCCTAGGAAGAACCTAGATCTTTATGAATTTGCTAGGAAAGTCCTTGCAATTTTCTAGACTTGTAGAGTATTCAACATAATGGACTTATTTGTAAATATGGAAGGACTTGTAGAACAATTATTATTTACATACTAGCCCCTAGATGATTAGTATAAATAGGGGGCATTCATTTGTAATTCATCAACTAAGAAAACAATTCAAGTTCTCTCTAATACAAAGCTTCCTTTAAAAATTCTCTTGTGTTCTTTCTTCCATTCTCTTAGCGATCTTGAGTGTAGTAAGGTTGACTTGGCATAGCAAGAACGTGAGCAAGTTGTGCAAGATCGTGAACGAATTGTCAAGTGCCGCACGTGTACTTAGTTAACAACTAAGGACGTGACATTTACCTCATCAAAACTCAGTTAAAAATAATGAACACTTTCTCTTTCTCTTCAACCATCGACTCCTTTTCCCCCAAATTTCCTATCACACTCAAGGAATTGTGCTCCATTGTGCACCTAACTATGGACTGCAACTTAAAAAATTCTGTAATACAAAAATTTCAGCAGTATAAAATTTTCTGCACAACGAAATTCTGCAATTCTAGAAAAATCTACAATATGAAATATTCTGCACAAAGGAGGAGTAACGCTCCATTGCGATACAATTTTTTATGTATAAAAATTTCTGCAAAACAAGATTTTTGCAAATCTAAAAAAATCCGCAATCTAAAAAATTCTGGAAAAATGAAGGAATTTTGCTCCATTACGAACCTAACAATGGACTGCAACACAAAAATTTCTGCACAACAGGGACACCAATTAGGAATTTTCCCTTCTCCTGCTTATATATTTTCAGTTTTTAGTTTAACAGTGTTTATTGTACAAAGATAAGAGATATTTATATTAATGGTATAGATAAGGGATAAAAATAATTTTATAGGCATGTTTAAAGGCCTACCTAAGCCTTTTTCTCGAAATATTCTTTAGGAGCTGCTCTCAGTAAAATTATTTTACTGTTTCAGCTTAAGAGTTATTTACTGCAGTAATTTAGTTTGAATTTGAAATAATTTTGAACTAGTCTTTATGAGTGAACTAGTCTCTAGGAGTTAGTTATTTTCAGCAGATTTTGTGCTGATTTTTAGGTCTTTTAAGTTAGTATTTCTCTTATAAATTGTAGTCCAAAATGCAGTAAAATAATATAAAATTTTCAGCTTCAGTTCTTTTTACATCTATTCCAGTATATTCTTTTTATTTTATTATCATCTTCCTCAGTTATTTTCCTTAATTATTTTATCAAGAACCAACAATTGGTATCAGAGTCATCTTCTTAAGGGACCTAAGTAAAATCTTTTTATGACTGAGATAGAGACTAAAATGAGTTTTTCTCAATTGGCTACTCCAGTTTTTGATGGTGAAAATTACTAATTGTGGGCAGTGAGAATGGAGACTTACTTGGAGTCTTTAAATATTTGGGAGGCCATGGAAGAAGATTATGATGTACTTCCGTTGCCTAACAATCCCACTGTAGCCCAGATCAAGAGTCATAAGGAAAAGAAAATCAATAAATCAAAGGCAAAAGTATCTTTATTTGCTGGTGTGTCTGCAACAATTTTTACGAGATTTATGGCTCTCAAATCAGAAAAAAAAAATATGGGATTATCTGAATGGAGAATATACAGGAGATGAAAGAATACGAGGCATGAAGTTGTTGAATTTAATAAGGGAATTCGAGTTATAGAAAATGAAGGAATCTGAGATTGTCAAAACATACTCAAACCGATTGCTTGGCATTGTTAACAAGGTAAGATTGATTGGTACTAATTTAAAGATTCAAGAATTTTTGAAAAAATGCTTGTTACAGTGCCTGAAAAATATGAAGTATCCATTACCTTAAAAAATACAAAAGATCTATCCAAGGTTACCTTGGCAGAATTGTTAAATACACTGCAGGCACAAGAGCAAATGAGGCTTTTGAGACAAGATGGTATGGTTGAAGGAGTCTTCGCAGCCAACCACAAAACTCAAAGCAAGGGTAATAATGTAAAGAAAAATTACTCATCTTGTCAGCACTGTGGCAAAAAAGGTCATCCACCATTCAAATGTTGGAGGAGTCTAGATGCAAAGTTCAAAATTTGCAACCACCTTGGTCATGAAGCTGTAATTTGCAAAGGCAAATATCAAAAGCATGAAGCAGATGCCCAAGTCGCCGATGAAAAAGAAGAAGATCACTTGTTTGTGACAACTATTCTTTCAACCAAAAAAAATTGATTTTTGGTTGATTGACAGTGGTTGTACAAACCACATGACATATGACAGAAATCTTTTCAAAGAGTTCACGTCTATAGGAAATAAGAAAGTCAGAATTGAAAATAATGATTATATTCTTGCTAAAGGAAAAGGAAATGTTGCAATCCCAACAAATTCAGGTACTAAGAAAATTTCATATGTTCTTTATGTTTATGATATTGATAAAAATTTATTAAGTGTTGGACAACTAATGAAAAAGGATTTAATGTATCCTTTGAAGAAAAATATTATTTCATTTATAATGCAACCGGACTTGAGATTTTAAGGGTTAAAATGAGAGGTAAAAATTTCTCATTTGATCCAATCAAAGATGCAGAATGGAGCCAAATGAATCTACAAAGTGCAGATAATCCTCCAATTGAGGACATATGTGAAAATGAGATAAGGAAAAAGTTGTCAATATTTCAGAAAATGCAAATCTGGAAGAAAGTTGACAAGTCTCAAGGCAGGATGCAAATGAAGCTGAAAAATGAGCCAACTTATTTCATTGACAATCATGAGATGCAGCAAAATACAGAAGTGAACTCGATTCACTGCAAGTCCAAAGATCAGTTGGCAGATTTACGTACAAAGTTGCTTCTAGTTAAAGGTTTACAAGGCACAAATTCAGATTTTGCAGCTTCAAAAGCAAGGAGGAGTGTTAGAAATATACTATAGAAGCTGCTCTCAGTAAAATATACTTTACCGTTTCAGCTTAAGAGTTATTTACTGCAGTAAGTTAGTTTGAATTTGAAATAATTTTGAACTAGTCTTTTGGAGTGAACTAGTCTCTAGGAGTTAGTTATTTTCAGCAAATTTTATACTGATTTTTAGGTCTTTTAAGTTAGTATTTCTCTTATAAATTGTAGTCGAAAATGCAGTAAAATAATATAGAATTTTCAGCTTCAGTTCCTTTTACATATATTCCAGTATACCTTTTTTATTTTCTTATCATCTTCTCCAGTTATTTTCCTTAATTTCTTTTATCAAGAACCAACAAAGTGAAATAAGAAATACAAAAGAAGAAGGAAAGGAAAATGCAGAGAAAAATATTAGATTTTCATTCAACAAATTGTATAAAGATGTGAAGTGGATAATAGGGCAACTAATGAAAATAACATAAAAAGTTCGACTAAATTATAAATACCGAAACGACATCATGACTTAGCACTTCTTGAACACAGAGGCGGCTCAACTTTTAACCAAAGTTGTGGTCAAAGCCAAACCTTAATAAGAGGTCTTAAATTATTTAATATTTTTTTTGTACGATTGTGCACGAATCCTTTTGTACGTATCTTGATCAGTCACTCGGTTAGTTATTAGGTCCCACCACTGAAAATACTTGGTAACTCAATCTCATTAAGGCTTATATTATATTTTATAAGAAATATATATTGACGGTTAAAATATAGTTTTTATATATTCTCATAATGTAATAATCTCAATTTTTTTACCATAAGTAGATGTTAAAAAAATTTCATACACTAATTCAAGACTATTTTGAAGTGAAGAAATATGTTTATCTACTTTTTATAAGAAATATTGTCTCCAAAAGATACTTATTTTTTTAATTGTCAAAGTAATCACCAAGTTATTCATTTTCATGTATTGCATGTTTCTTATGAAATTCAGTTATTTATCTGAATAACCTCTATCACATTCCTAAAAATAAAGTATAAAATCTAATATCTTTATTAATAAATTTATAATATGTATAAAAAATAAACAATTTTGGGGCCTTCAAATTTGGAGGGCCTAAAGCAATTGCTTTAGTAGCCTCCCCATTGAGCCGGCACTGCTTTAACGCTTTAACATCAATGTATTACTTTAGGAGCTCAATGTACCACTATTTTGCTACCGCAAATGGATTCATTTAAAAAAGGCGAAATACATAAACGACCCCTTCAAGTTGTCCTCAACGATCAGCCAGATACCTCAACTGATCCTTTTATCATTTAAACACTTCAAGTGACTATTAATAACTGTAACAATAAACACCCGAGAGCAGCAGACTAGACACGTGAGTTACACTTGCTAGTGACATGTCAAATAAACCAATCAAACAATGACACATGTAATTTGTAATTAAAAAAATTGATATTTATTATTAACAAAGAAATACATTAAAGAAAAGAAAGAAAAAAAATCCCTTTTTCTAAATTGTAAGCACCAACACCTTTCCCAACGCCCAAACCTATTTTTCTTCTTCTTCTTTCTTCCGCCCCCATCTCCCTCTCACCTCTTATCTCTCTCTCATCCATGATTTAGTAGAGCCAATGCCATTTTAGAATACTAAAATATTCCAATAATTAAGAATTTATATATATGTAATAGAGCAACAGCCACAAAGAAAAGAAAATGGGACTTCACAAATTTCTTATTCCCCCAACCACTTTTCTAATTTCGCCTCTTTATCAGCTGTAAATTCTTCAAAAATTTTAGATAAAGAAAGGAGTTGATCTGACAATCTTAAGTCTTCACTATTGGCCCGTCCAAGTGAGGAAGAAGAGCTCGTATCTGCAGCTAATATCTTGCCATTTGAATACATTATAGATGGCTCATCCTTGCCCGATAAAGATGGTTCGCTCTTTGCTGGTCGAGATTCTTCAAACGCTAATGAAAGCCACTTGAAGTTACCAGCCTTTTGTTTTATTGACCTAAACACGGTTGAAATATAACTGGAAGCCTTTTCGATGATTCTTCTTTTTTTATTTTATTAGGTTTTTTGCGTCCAGGTTGAAGTATATGTGGTGACTTTATGGTGGAAGACATATGGCGGTTTCATGTGGTGGGGATAATGATGTTGGGATGAGGAACGTTCATATGAAACTTGGGTAAAAAAGCACTGGTTTGATCGTTCAAAGGTATGGGCAAAAATGATAATGTGGTGTGGACCCAGGTATAAAATTTAACTTAATTCTAAAAATAAGAAAAAACAAGTCTGATAAAGGATTCACGCGCTCAACTGTAACTAAAATGCACGTATCTTGCCATGTCATTATGAGGTATTTATGTGATATAGTTAATAGCCACTTGAAGTGTTTAAATGATAAAAGGGTCGGTTGAGGTGTCTGACTGACTGTTGAGGACAACTTGAAGGGGCCCTTTATGTATTTCGCCTTTAAAAAGTTCCAACAAACTGCGATTAAAATATTATTTTTACACTTATATTAGATACAAAGGGTCATTAGTAGATTTTAATTTGGTTTTAGATTTAGGTGTAATTATTTGACTAGCAAGGAGAAGGGAAGAACTAATCAATGAGGCTCAATAAGGTAGATATAGCTCCATTCTGCTTTTATGTTATGTTGTTTTCTTTATTAGTGTATTAAAAAAGAAAAATACTATTTTACAGCAAAAATATCTCATAAGTTTTATTTATAGATTTTATGTGTAATATCATGGACGAAATCTCACATCGACAAAACACACGAAAGGTGATTGATATATAAGTAAAAATATTTTTCCCTAGTAATGCATTTTGAAGCCATGCGGGTCTAGACCCAAAGTGTGAACAATATTACTAGTAGACTACACTATTACAATGTGATTAATATTTCTTACCTATTACATACCTAAAATAATTTTTGCAATGGACTACAAAATATCTTCTTTTTTTAAATATTAAAAATAGTTTAATTATACATTTCTCATATAATTACGAATGACATCTTTTTATAGTTACATTTCAAATATCAAAAGTTTTGTAAGTCCTTAATTTTTTGTTTCTGTAAAGTTTCATGTTTAGTCAAACTACGCCACATACATTTGAATGGAGGGATTACTGAAATGACCAAATTGGTCATGGTGACAAGAATTTTGAAACTTAGGCTGATCTATTTTGCGCCATCAAGAAAGTACTATTGCTAACCATGTCATTGTCTAATGCAGGTTTTGAGAGTTAATTTTCACGAGCATTCTCTGAAGTATCCTCCCAACTTCAGTCAGAAAACATTGAACATGTAGAAAAGCACATGGGCTGCTCTTTATTATTCAAATTATATGTTATACACCCCATTTCTTTTCAGAACAAAATCAAAGAACATTATTTTTTTTTAAAAAAAAGGACCATTGTATTAAAAGGGCGGTCAGTGTATTCATTAAAATTTAAACTCTAAGGAGAGGGCATGTAGAAATATTAATTAGGCATACATGGTTGAGCCGACCATGCACAAAAGAGGACAAGAATTCCTCCGACCAAACATTTACTAGTGTAAAATTTGGCTGGTAAAAATCATTTCTCGTGTTCAAATGTAAGGAGATGGCATTTATTTGTCTGGGAACACGAAGCATCAAATTATCTTATTCCATCTGTACAGTAGACTCTAGGCTCTGATTTTTTATTTTATTTAAGGAGTTGTCCCATTTATAAAATTAATTTAGCTCAAATAGTTAGGATGTGGGAATTGGTTCAAAGATCGTACCATCATAGTTCGAATTGTATCCTCTTAACCGCAAAACTTTCTTATCTAAATACTCCCTCCGATCCAAAATAAGTAACTTTTTAGTCTTTTTTTTTTAGGTCCAAAATAAGTAATTTTTTTTGGATTTCAAGAATGATTTAATGATGATTTTTCTACATTGTCCTTAAAGTAAATAGTATTAGAATATGTGTTATGAGTGTTTATGTGAGATACTAAGGTTAAAATGGTCAATTCTATTGTTAATTAATGCTAAAAGGTAACTTTCTTAATATGTATGAAAACATCCAAAAAAATCGCTTATTTTGGACGGGAGGGAGTAATACTTTAGATCCCATCAAGGAGAAAAGAGATAGCTTTTCGATGGTTCTTTTGGGAGGGAAGGACAAACCGGGTATAGAAATAGTGAGAATTGAACACTCACCTATTTTGTGAAAGTAACCACCAGTATAATTACTAGTACTTCTTATAATTACTATTACTTCTTTCGGTCCAAAATAAGTAGTTTTTTGGTACTTTTTTTATGATTTAAAATAAGTGATTTTTCAGATTTTAAGAATGAATTAATTATTTTTTTCTATATTGTCCTTAGAGTAAAAACTGTTGGAATATGTGTTAAAGAATATTTGTGTGAGATAATAAAATTTAATATAATTAATTTTATTGCTAATTAATGATAAAATATAAATTTCTTAATTTGTATAAAAACATTCAAAAAAAATTTCTTATTTTGAATAACAGGAACAAAATTGTAAGCATTTGTTATTTTCCTATAGTCGTTCACACACAAAAGAAAGGGCAGGGTTGAAGGTGATAAAAGAGGAATCTTTGGACTATTTTGGTTTATTACGTGGGGGATAGAGGAAGGGAAATTGAGAGAGGGAATTACAAGGTAAAAATTCATATAGCCAATCAAATAAGCTACTAAGATTCTCCTTTGGACTAATTCAATTTTAGAAGTTACTTTCTGTGTTCATTTTTATTTGACTCTTAAAAGATACTTTCTTTGTTCATTTTATTTGACTTTGCACACGTTTTAAGAAATACTCCTAATAAATAAAGTATATAATTTACCATAATACCCTTATTAATCGGTGTATAATCTTAATAAATTTGTAAAATAATTTGGCATGAGTAATTAATGCCAAGGGAAAAATAGAAAAAATAATTTTTTTCTTGATATGCGAAAAGTGACAAGTAAAAAATAAATAATTATTTTTAGCATACTTGACAACTAAAAGTGAATGGAGTAAGTTTAAGAGGTAATGGTTACCCAATAGGAGTATTACATAAAAAGAATTTTTACATACATATACCAGATACCAAACTTTATTACCTTCATTATTTAAGGATTGTGTTAATTACATTTCAACATACCAAATTACCATTTACATACCATAATTCAATAATTATTTAGTATTCAGATCTTAATATACATCTTAATATATTCAGATGTGTATTCAGATACGGATGTCTTAATCTTAATACACATCTTGATATTTAGATATGTATTCAGATTCAGACGTCTTAATCTTTAAAAAAAATAAGGCCTAAGTCTGAATCTAGTTTCTCATTCAACAAAAAGAAAAATGAGTGTTCTGGGACGAGTTGGAAGAGAAATTCCTAAATCTTACACGGATGAGACTGATCACACCTGATTAGTGAGAAATAAGAACTATCAAATGATTATTGAATGCTTCTACTAATGTGGATGGGTTCCAGAACGCTACTATATAACTTTGGCAGTCAGAAGATTTAAAGGAGGTGGAAAAGAGAAAGGAACTTGCAGTAGTTGCCCTTATGGAACTTGCAGTTGTCATTAATGGCACTCATGCTTGTAGGTGTGGCTGCAAACATTAATGAATTACTGCTCCATAAGTCAAATAAGTTGCAAGCCTTCCATCATAATTCCTTTTTGAACATTTAGCCAATCCTATTAATGTAGAATCTCACTTGAACATAATATTCTCACTAGAATATGAAAATTTTTATGAACATATTGTTTGATCCAGAATATTTGTGAACATTTATGAACTCAAAACAATTATTAAAAATAAAGGGCCAATCATAGCATGTCGTAATATATCTGAAATTCAGTAAGGGAAAAAGATAAGGGGGACATGTGTAGAGGTAACAGAAGGTATTTAGTGATCTTTATTTATGATAATGAGTTAATCTGCCTCTCCATGGAGAGGTTCAGATCTTTACAATCATGTTTTCATGGATCTACTAATTATCCTCTATTATTGATGGTGATTCTCACTCTGTATTGTACTCTGTATTTCTTAGAGCCCCATGGGGAGAGAGTGGAACCCTTTTTCCCATGATTGCTTCGGTATTTATAGGTCTTAAGTGAGATAGTTGACTTTCTTGGAGATTGGGTCCGTGTCAGGACATTATTTTGGGCGTACCTGGAAGGCGTCGACCTCGCCTAAAACTCCTGGGCGGACGCAGGTAGTGTCTCTTGGTCGAGGGCGGCCTTACCGCTTGTGGCGTTTGTACTAGTCGGGGGAGGCCTCGACGCTTGTTGCGTGAGCTTGGGTCGAAGGGGATGGTTAACCCACTTTGATTATTATGAGGTCGAATTATAGCTCATACAGATAGTCCCTCCGCTTATCGTGGTTACGTCGAGACGGGCCGGGATAAGCGAATATGATAGCTCGAAGGGCGTTCCTTTCCGGTCGAGGGGACGATAGCTTCTTATGGCGTCTCGTCATCAGTCTCTTTTTTATAGAGGAAATATGATCCCCGATCGTTCGCGACAACGACTAGTGGTTGGCACGCCGTAGTTATGAACTCAGATACATTTTCATCCATGCGAGCTTTAGGATGCAGGGCCTGATTGTTTCGGCTGACAAGACGTCGTCACATTTGGAGTACTCGAAGCGGCGGCTTAAATTCCGGCGCATACTCGCTGATTTTGATCGTGGCCGCGACGGTTTTGATGAAAATTGAACCGTTTCTGACGGTTGGGATTCACATTAAATGGCATCTATCGGTTTTCTGAGATTTGATTTAATTTACCTATAAGAAGACCTGGCATGTCAGACATCTAACACTCTTTGATTTACTGATTGTCTTTCTCTCTAGCAAATTCCCAAAGAATTCTATTTTTTCTGCGGCATACTCGTTGCTCGTTCTTAGTCATCTTTTCCGTTTTTCCTTTAGCCTTTCATGTGACCTAAATCAATGGTTGGCTCTTTCTCTCGCGATGGTCTTCCGGTGGTGCTACCAGCGGGTTCTACGGTGATTGAGGGGTTGTCCTCGGTGCTTCCGATCGGTGATCGGAATGATACTGAGAGAATGCCCTCAGTAGATGAGATACTCCCAGGGGCGGGAAGCTTGGCGGTGGATTTCACCACAGATGGAGGGGTTGACCCCGTCGATGAGGCCCCACTATGGGGGAAGTAGGTACGGCTCACCTGCGTGAGCAAGGGCTCATCCCTTCTCATGCCGATGTTGTGTTGGCTCTACCAGGGGATAGGGTTCACACCGACCGTGTCGGGTATTGCGTGTTTCACTCTTATCCGCTTAGGCTGGGGTTCAGGATGCCTCTCCCTAATCTGGTAGTTGATTTATACTGGTACTACAGTGTTTGCCCGGGGCAGCTCACCCTATCCGTGTACAAGCTCTTGGCCATGCTGCTGAAATTCTCGGAGCTGGCCGGCCGGATGGTCACACTGCAACACGTTCTTGCTCTCTATGCCCCTCAGCGGGTCCGGGGGAGCATGATCCGAATGCTCCCGCGCGGGTGGCAGGGCCTGGTGACTGCTTTGGACGACGAGGTCGAGCCTCATCAATTCAAATAGTTTTTCTACGTCAAGACCGGTCACCTGGTGGTGCCTTCCCCAGGGTTTCCTGAGACATGGAATCACGGCCGTAAGTCCCGCTTTGTCCTTTTTAGAGGGGTCAAACTTATCCTTTTTCTTTTTCGTTTTTTTATTGGTTGTTGCTTTTGTTGTTATTTTTGTAGCCGACAGGTCACCCCCGCCTTTATTCACTGGTCTGCGCGGGTGGTTGGAAGTTATTCTTCCGCACACCGAGGGGATCCGCTCGTGGGCGTCCTTCTCGAGGAGGTACAGCCAAGGTCTGGTCGTAGGTAAGTCGTTTCACTATTTTAGGACGTGTTCGACTTTTGGTCATCGCCGCGACTTGAGGCTGACCCAATTTCTATATTTGTAGGGCGGGTATACCGTGGCAGGGCTTCTCAACCAGTATTTCGGCGACCTGGGGCGATTTCCAGGTTCTTCACTTCGGCAGCAGCCACTCAGGTGCCCAGGTCCGCTTCTGTCGATTCCGTAGTTGCACCTTCTCCCGTTCGCCCTTCTCTTGATGGTGGGAGCGTGTCGGGAGTTGTCCACCCTCGGGAGGCGTCGCCTTCTCGAGATGAAGAGGAGAGGCCTTTAGCTAGGCGGAGAATCCTTCCACCTCCGGCTCCTTCAGCGGCACGGCCAGCTACTGATGAGGTGATAAATGTGGACCCTCTGCCTCTTACCGAGGCGAGGGAGAATGTCGACACGGCGCGCATTCCAACGGGCGGACCAGATGATCTTCAAGCTCGGGAGGAGCGAGAAGGGAGCGCCGCTCCTACCGCTCAGTCTTCTACCCACAGGTCCGAGGCGGGTGAGCCCTCTCGGGTAGTCGTGGATCTTGGAGATTCCAGCATCCCGTCGACGGGGGCGGCAGCGGCGGGAGAGGGTCTCCGTCTAGTTCTGACTTGGACTCTGAGGATGTTCGTATGTTTCGTGACGGGGTCACGAACGCGACTGTTCATCCATACGGGAGGCCGCGGGTGATCGAGATTCCCGCGGATGAGAATTTATTATTGAGAGAGTCCTCCCTGTTGCCGCTGCTGGGCCAGTTGTGTTCCTCCGTTGAAAATCAGTCGCTGAGAGAGGTGACAGATGTTGGCATAATGAATGAAGTGGTGTCGATGGGAATGAGGGTATGCATTTTGGACCGATTATCTTTCCTTGACCCTTTCGTTTCATGGGGCTCCTATCCCTGACTCCTCCATTCTTTTGCTTTGTTTCGCAGGTATTTCTGTTGCAGGTTGAATGCTTGCATCGGGCCAACGTTCGATCCGGGGTACTTCTTCGTGTTCTCGAGAGGTGTCGCCGGTATCGGCTCCGATGCAGGGAGCTTAATGAGCGCCCGAGGGATGATCCTCGTAACCAAGAGCTAGTTGGGGAGTTAGTGCGGACGGAGCTGCAGAGGAGCCAGGCGCTTGGCCGTGTTGAGGCCCTGGAGGAGCATCTGTGTCAGGTGAGTGACGAGCTGGAGGCAGGGAGGAGGGCGTCATTGGAGAGCGAGCGTCAATGCTTGGCCAGGGTGACGGCGGTCACCTCAGAGTGGAGTGGGAAAGTTGCCGCGCTGGAGGGGAGTTGGCCGACCTAAAGCGTAGGCTAGCCGAGGCTTCTGCCGGATGGCCGAACTTGAGGGGATCATTCGTACCAACGATTCCCAACTGTCGTTGGTGAGAGCTGCCGCCGCCTACAGGAAGAGTGGCCTCGAGGAGCGGATCATGATACTGTAGGGGAATGCTCAGGATGCCGCGGGGCAGATTGCACTACTTGAATAGGAGAATCGGAGGATCCAGGAACAATCTGCGTGCATGGGTAGCTCCCATGAAGCTTGGGTTTACGCCAAGGCCCAACGGGACATATACAAACATCTACTCGAGGCCGGCATGATTTCTGAGGATACCTTCGAGCAGGCGCGCCAGAGGGCCCGAGAGGCCCATGAGGAATGCAGATTTGACGCCGCGACGCACGGTATTGATGATGTCCCTGACGGGAGCTTGGCCGAGGCTGGGAATGATGGGGGCGCAGCGGAGGCCAGTGGAGGCGGAACTGGCGACGGCGCGGCGCATGCCGGCGATGGTGGGACTGGCGCGGATGGCGGTATTGGCAATCCCCAGGTTATTGATGATTAGTTGATAATGTCTTCTTTGACTGTTGCCGCGTGTGGCTATTTTTTTTCTTCGTTTTTTTTATTTGATTGATTGTTGTGGTTTGTTTCAGACAATGCATGCTTTGGAGCACGCGGGCATGGCCCGTATCTGCCTGTTTTAATTTAGGGGGAAAATTCCCCCTTTTCCTTCTGTTCGCTTATTGCTCGCTGTGCTTTGTGTTTTCATTTAACATGATCATTAGTCATCTTGGATCGAGGGCTCTAAGCTCGAGTTTTACTTCAACTGTCGTTGAATATTTTAATTGGCGAAGGCTCGTGTCCTGAGTCCAGTTCAACCATAGTTGAACGTTTTTGGTTCTTTTGAGTCGAGGGCTCGTAGCCCGAATTTTACTTTAACTGTCATTGAATATTTCAATTGGCGAAGGCTCGTGGCCTGAGTCCCAGTTCAACATAGTTGGACGTTGTTGATTATTTTTGAGTCGAGGGCTCATAGCCCGTGTTTTAGTTCAACTATCGTTGAATATTGTAATTGGCGAAGGCTCGTGGCCTGAGTCCCAGTTCAACCATAGTTGAACGTTGTTGATTCTTCCGGGTCGAGGGCTCATAGCCCGAATATTGCTTCAACTGTTGTTAAACTAATGTGGTGAAGGCTCGTGGCCTGAGTCCCAGCTCAACCATAGTTGAACGTTGTTGATTCTTTTGAGTCGAGGGCTCATAGCCCGAGTTTTACTTCAACTGTCGTTGAATATTGTAATTGGCGAAGGCTCGTGGCCTGAGTCCCAGTTCAACCATAGTTGAACGTTGTTGATTCTTTTGAGTCGAGTAGCCCGAGTTTTACTTCAACAGTCATTGAATATTGTAATTGGCGAAGGCTCGTGGCCTGCGTCCAGTTCAACCATAGTTGAACGTTGTTGATTCTTTTGAGTTGAGGGCTCATAGCCCGAGTTTTACTTCAACTGTCATTGAGTATTGTAATTGGCGAAGGCTCGTGGCCTGAGTCCCAGTTCAACCATAGTTGAACATTGTTGATTCTTTTTGAGTCGAGGGCTCATAGCCCAAGTTTTACTTCAACTGTCATTGAATATTGTAGTTGGCGAAGACTCGTGACCTGAGTCCCAGTTCAACCATAGTTGAACGTTGTTGATTCTTTTGAGTCGAGGGCTCATAGCCCAAGTTTTACTTCAACTATAGTTGAATATTGTAATTGGCGAAGGCTCGTGGCCTGAGTCCCAGTTCAACCATAGTTGAACGTTGTTGATTCTTTTTGAGTCGAGGGCTCATAGCCCAAATTTTATTGAGATGAATCGGGCTATCTCTCGTTGGGTTTACAGCCTTTCGTTCCTTGTTTTTCCATTGCTTCTGACTTCAGGAGAAGCTACGCAGCCCTGCTATGAAATCCCCACAGACGACGCCAAATTGTTTGACCCAGAATGTTTGTGAACATTTATGAACTCAAAACAATTATTAAAAATAAAGGGTCAATCATAGTAGGTCGTAACATATCCGAAATTCAGTAAGGGATAAAGATAAGGGGGACATGTGCAGAGGTAACAGAAGGTATTTAGTGATCTTTATTTATGATAATGAGTTAATCTGCCTCTCCATGGAGAGGTTCAGATCTTTACAATCATGTTTTCATGGATCTACTAATATTCTGTATCTTTGACATTGGGTTCTCACTCTGTGTTGTACTCTGTATTTCTTAGAGCCCCCATGGGGAGAGAGTGGAACCCCTTTTCTCATGACTGTCTTAGTATTTATATATCTTTTCATGCTGGTTGACTTTCTTGGAGATTGGGTCCGTGTCAGAACATTATTTTGGGCATACCCGGAAGGTGTCGACCTTGCCCAAAACTTCTGGGCGGACGCAGGTAGTGTCTCTTGGTCGAGGACGGCCTTACCGCTTGTGGCGTTTGCACTAGTAAGGGGAGGCCTCGACGCTTGTTGCGTGAGCTTGGGTCGAGAGGGATGATTAACCCACTTTGATTATGATGAGATCGAATTATAGCTCATACACATATATAATTACTTATTTTATAACTATTTAGTGGCTGAAAAGTCTAGACTAATAAATTCTTCTTCTTCATAGACTTCATTGATTTTTTCTTGTTATTATCTTAAAGAACAATGTCGAAGGGATTCAATACTAGCAATAGCATGATTCCTAAATTAATTATTTATCAAACTGAGCTGAATAATTCACCACAGTCCTAAGGAAAAATGAGCATGTAGTACAGGATTCATGAAGAATATGTTTGTTTGAGACCTATTGACCCGTTTGGCCATATATTTTGCCATAACAAATTTGAGTTTTAGTTGGCAAACACATGTTTGGTCATAAATTTTGCCCAGATTTTGGCAAAATTCCAAAGCTGGTTTTGGGCCAAAATATCACTATTACATTTTTTAAAAGGCAAAACACATAAGTTGACACCTGAGCTATGGACCAAATTTCTGTTACACACTTTCTGACAGCGAAAATTATCTTACACATTCAACCTTTCAAAAGTGTGTCAAATACACACCATGTTTACTAGGACAAGTAAAAACTCTATTTGTGTAATGCACGCATTTGACTTTAGACCGTTTATAATTATTAAACCCCACCCAATTATTTTTAACATAACCCTTATATTTAAGTTAACTCGACCCATCTGTCTCTTTTCTTCCCCACCCCCACATGTCCCCTCTTTTCACCTTCTCTACCATTTTTTCTTCTTCAATTAGGAACCCTAAATATCATTCTACTCTTAAAAGAATATCAGAATAATGGATGAAAATGGATACAGAGATTTTGATTTGGTATTATGTGATGGGTCTGCTAATGTCGGTGGTGTTTGGGCTAAATAAGCTACTGGTTAGAGTTTTGCTTCTGGAAAAATTGTACAATGATTCCTTTTCGAAGGCTCGGTAGCCATGGCAGATAGAACTCAGAAGAAAATAATCATCAAAAAAATGTGGCGATATACCCAAACTTTTTACAGGCCGGAGTTTCAATTTCCGACCAGCAAAAGAAGAAATAGAAGAGGGTCTCACTGAAAATCCATGGCATTGAAAGCACGGGTGAAAATATGAAAGACCGAGGCGCTTAGGAGTCAATCTCTTGCTCAAGCCTTCTAGTTGGTCTAGTTTGCCGAATATGAAAGACCGGGGCGCTTAGGAGTCAATCTCTTGCTCAAGCCTTCTAGTTGGTCTAGTTTGCCGAAAAGGGGTTGAGGACGATGGTATTAGTGTGTAATTGTTTAGTATTTTTATTTTTGTAGAAAAGTATAAAAAAGAAAAAAGAATTATTTAGGCCATTGGATCAATTAAGTAAAATCAACACCGTTCAAATAAAGCTATTGATTTTGATTTTTTATCTCTTCACGCGCTCCTTTCGCGTGCAACTTACTTGGTCAAAAGTAGTGTGTATTAGACACGCTTCTGAAGTGTGTCAGTAACATGGATTTGGTCCATAGTTCGGGTGGCAACTTATGCGTTTTGCCTTTTTAAAATTTCTTCTAAACTTTTATATTTTATAAAAGAGCCCATCATTAATTTTGTAAGAATATTGCTTCGTCTTCTCGGTCATCTAATAGTATATCATGTAGTTCATTATAAAAATGATAATCTTGTACCAAATTTATTTATGTTTAGGACTATGATTTACGATAATATAATGAATGTTGTTAATAATGGTACTATTTGATATTTGTAATAATTTTTAGAACTTGTGGGTATAAGTCATGTCTCATGTTTTTTCAAAATAAATTTGGAAAATATATTTTGAAAACTGATGTCCAAACACATTTTTATCTTCAAACCAAACTTTACCCAAATCAGTTTTTTCAAAACAAATTTGAAAATCTCCAGCCAAAGACTAGTGATAAGAGTTGAATCAATACCAGCTATACTACTGTAAAAAATATTTTTTATTTTTCCACGAGTCAAGGTTAGAAAACGAAGGGATATCAAATTTCATTCCCTATTAAAGCACAAATACATATATGCACATATATAAACCTGAAATTTGTTCTAGCCCTTTGACCTAGATCAGGACAAGAAACAACAGCTTCTTTTGACATTTTCTTTTTCTTCATTTGGTACATTAGATGTTTTAGGTCAGCACCTTTTGACCTCATCATAAATCTTAAATGAGCTACTAACTCGCAATCTACAATCTATGGCACCACTTTCATTTTCGTGCACGCGCGTAGAGTTATGAATCCTATCTACTATGCAACTTGAACTCTTGGGGTGTTGCTCAACTACCTGAAGGGGCATCAAATCAGCATTTCCATCTTTATAATTCATGAAAGCTCCTAGAGCTCCAAGAAACCCCTCATGCCGCAAGAACATTGCTTTAGCCTCACCCTTCGACCTGCACATTGAGCAAATGTATTAACTTGAATTGAGGAGAGATTACCTAGTAGGAGTCAGGTAATAATTGCGACGATAACACACGTTTTAGCTTCCTTCTTGTGCCGAGAGTCTACCGGAAACAGCCTCTCTACTCCTCTGGAGTAAGGGTAAGGTCTACGTACACACTACCCTCCCCAGACCCCACTTGTGGGATCTTACTGGGCTGTTGTTGTTGTTGTAAACCGCGTTTTAGCAGCAACCAACAAGCATTATTTATCTATTATGTTAAAAGGGTATGCTAACCGATGAATGTATCCCAGAAAGCACACATCAATTCATCACTAAGAACTGAAGTTATTCTAACAGAAAAAAATATGGGAGCTTTATTTTCTTAGTTGGAAGCTTGGCAGTAAGGAAAATACCAATTTTCTGGCTTTAAGGGGATATAACAATTACCAGAAATCAACTGCAACGGAAATTGTGTCCATTGTATAAGCATGGTCACGGATGAAGAAACCTCCCAAAATAATGCGCTTGAGCCCAAAACGAAGAGCATTCAAGTATGCAATCTAGGAAAGCAAAACCAATTGAAGAAAAAAGTCAGCAACAATAAGAAAATGAATTTTTGACAATTTAACAACTACATTGTAGGAAGGAGAGGCCCTATATTTCTTCCTTTTCATGAGTGCTGATTACTAACTCTGACTTCTCAACTATTTCAGTTCAAGTTTGCCATTCTAATTCAGCAAAGCATCACTTTAAAGCAAGATAACTAACAGAATAAACCTTAGACCAACTCGGTGCCACTTATATCAAACAAAAAAACTCATATAATGAAGAGCACTATAGCGAAATGTTTTCACGACAGAAGAGTGCATCCACTTAAATAAAAGAAATTCTTATAATGAAGATCACTATACTGAAATGTTTTCATGACAGAAGAGAGCATCTTAAAATTAAAATAGGAAGTACAACTTCATTGAGTAGAGTAGCAGATGCACGTCTGTAACACCACCTAAGAGTTTCTAGCAAGGAAAAGAATAAAGACGCTTAAAGACAAGCACAGAAGTCATATAAGATTTTAGTATCTTCCAATATTTAATGGTTTTGACAACTTATGACATTTAATGATAAAATGTTGTGCAATATGAGATATCCAATAAAATGTTGTGCAATATGAGATATCCAATATGAGATAAAATGGATGGATTATCTATCTGCCCTTCTCGTATGTTTTATTTCAATTCTTTATTTGTATCCTTATGAGAGAGGAGAATGGTAAGCAAAACATATCGAATGGGAACAGTACAAAACTACAGTCTGGTGCTCCTCTGAATTAGAAATATTCCCAAAGGAATAGATCATGAAGGACAGGTATTTCCATTTTATTGGAGATACCAGTATTATTCTTAATACAGAGATATATATATATATATATATATATATATATATATATATATATATATATATATATATATATATATATATATATTCCAGTCAGGAAACATACATTGTGATGTATCTATAGATGCTGCTGAGAGAAACTTCATGACCCACATAATTACCTGTCCGATGTTATTTGAGATCATTCTTAAAAGGGACCGGGCGATGTCTTCTGGTTTGTAGTCTTCAAGCTCTCTGTTTTCTGAGACCGGCTTACCGAAGCTAGAGGCAATGGCTGTTGATGCAAGGCCGATCTGTCATGTATCATTAAATTCTTAATCACCCTAAATATTATGAAGCTTCTGGTATTTGAATAGAGCATTTAGAACAACTGAACATATGGGAACTAAATTTACAAAATTCATCAACTCCTCTTATGATAGATTTCAATTACTTGGCCAACATACAACAGCAGAAACGTCGCTACAATAAGGAACTGTTGGTTGTCAAGTTAAGGAGTTCATCTATAACAACTAACAACTGAAATGACTTGCTAATGAAAATGGTGGGAATGGCATCAAAGTATTACAGAGGATAACATTAAGATATTTCGTACAGTAGAGTGGTAGTTTAGACCCTTTTCCTTAATGGCTTTTCTGCAAATTCCCACCTTGTAATGGGTAGGTGCATATATATCAAACAATACCAGAGAAATACTCTCGAGCTGGGTCCGGCATTGGTCCAAAGTAAACATCAGGGCTGGTAACTTTTTTTCCCTGTGTTCTAGTATCGACAGGGAAACTAAAAAGAACATTTTGAGAAGTGGGAACGACATTGTGACTCCACCCATACTATGAGGATGAAATAAGTATTTCAGTATACAAGAAGCCCACAGCTCGAACTCGGTATATGTCACAAGGAGACAACTTTAACGTTTCTCCAAGGCTAGCCTTTATTAGCAAGAAAATACAAGACAAAAGAATGCACTCCGGAGGATGAAATTTAACAATTGGAAAAAAGAGTATACACAGAATAACACAAGAAGACCATGATTTTGAAAACTGTAACAAGCTAGTCTTAAATTCACCTGCATAAAGGTCTAAAAGTGGCAGAGCATATGTGGAGAGAAACAGAAAGTAGATTGGAGGAAGGTGAACAAGAAGGAGAAGCAGAACGAAGAAGAAAGGAGGCTAGAGGGGGAGGTCGACTGGACTTATCTTTTCTTTGTTGTTCACACTTTAAGCCATGACGTGACACAAGCAGAGCTCACTCTTACTAGTGTCATCCACTTTCTTGTATGATCAAAAACGAATTTACTTTCACCTAACTCGATATATTAAGAGAAACTTTATAGACAAAACATAGTGGATTGTGCCTGATGTGATGGACACAAATTGTAAGTTGGGACAAAAATCGCTCAACATGGATTGAAGTTTGGGGACCAACTCCTTATTCTACTCCACATATTCCTCCCATTACTCATCTAGACTCTTCTATATCGAAGATGTGACATATTAGACCTTGGAATAGTTTAAACTGCAACTTATCCAAGTGAAAAGAAGGAAATATATTACACAACAAAGTTTATACCTTAGCATAGTCCATTCCACCATAAATATCTCCAACGAGCATGTCTATCACTCTGTTGTTTCCCTGATGGCTCAATTCCAGCAACTCATCAAAACTGTAATACAAACACATAAGAAAATTCTGCAAAGAAACCAATTGACTAATTGAAAATCATATACTTAACAGAAATGAAAATAACCTTTTGCATTTAGTCAAAAGTTTTCCTAGGCCCCAGAAAGTGCCACCACCAACGCTAGTTCCACTAACTCTCTGAAATTTTTCATCTCCATCTACCTAAAAAAGGCTTAAACACAAAATATTGATATGACAAAGAGGGAGTCATCTATGAAGTGCCAAAATGCATAAAATTCATAATTAATTGCACATATCACTGTAGTCTTGATAAAAATAAGACTGAATCTCTTCCATCTATAATGGAGATATATAAAAGAAGCTATGACTTATAAAAGCTTCTTGACTCTTGGCTTCAGCCAGATAAGGTTTCCAGCAACTCACTTCACAAGTGTGTATTACTCATGTAGAAATACTATTAAGTATAAAATCTTCTTACTTCAGGGACTTATACTACTGTTCTAGTTCTTCTATATCACTCTGCATCTGACAACCCATCAAAGCTCACCAGCCCTAGATGACTATGAAACCTAAACTATCAGTACTTCTGAAATTCATTTAGTAGCCCAATGCAGAGCCTGCTTAGTGAGTCTTATCAAGTTCTTGGGCAATACAGGCCTGCGAAATGAATAAGTAGTCTACCAATGTTATCTTGCTGACATCAAAGTTAGTAGGACAATAACATTTTCGCAGGTGGGTATTCACAGATGAAAAAAAGTAAGGTAAATTCCTTATTCCAATGGACCAAATTCACAAAGAAAATAATAACATAGGGTTTCAGGTATTAATTTTCTAATTTATAGATTGTCTGCTAACTACTATGCAGGAGATTAACTTCTTGTCCTGAATGGTATAACATAAGCAATAAAATGCACCAACTTGGTACTGCATTTGGAAAACAGAGGACCAGTATGCAATAAAATGCACCAACTTGGTACTGCATTTGGAAAACAGAGGACCAGTATGAAGTTTATGGAATGTCACCTAAATCATGTGGGAAATATGATAAGGAGAGCTTTGGTAAACTCAACTTTTTATATTGTCCTTGCAAGTCCTAACCCTGAAGATCAGTGTGAATTGGCATTTATGCCGAATAGAAGGAATCTAATCTGTGAAGCTTACCTTTATCATGCTAACCCCAGACCCAATGTTGACAAGGAGGTAAGGATATAAGTCATTCTGATCAATCTGCACGTATTCCTTTCGACCTCCAATATACGTATAAGCTTCATGGTTGACAGCCTACTCGCAGAAGAGAAAGAGGAATATGTCAAATGAACTGTTATGTTATACTGTTTAGGAAAACTTAGAAAAGAGCAGGAAATTTTATGCAATGGAGAAGGTTTCTGTTGCCTCTGAGATCTTAGCCTCGCTTGTGAGTGTTGAGTCCTGTAGACGTCTTGGTCTCATGTTCAAGACCCAGTAAAGAGATTTTTTGTCCTTAAAACTAGTAACAAGTACTCTATTTACCTTAAACTATCGAAACGAACCATAACAAGCAAGAATGTATTTCATATGCTACTTGTACTCAATTCAGCTATATATTGGACAGAGGAGAGAAAAGAGAAACCACTATTTCTATGGGAAATGTGCCTTCATCAATCTATTACCAGCCTTGAGGGCGCAGCATTCCATCAAGAAGCAGCAGAGAATCATGATAAATTAATATACACCTAGTAAATTTGGCTATACACACACAATCACATCCCCAAGCAAGAAATTAACATAGAGAAAGTACATACGTATTCCTGGAACCAGAAATACTGTCCAGGACTAATTCAGAGTAAGTAGATAAACAAAGCTGAAGATTGGCAGAAGAGAAAAATATGAACTATTTTTAGAAAGGAATTCATGTGCCTAGACTTAAATATCTGAAGAAAAAAGTACTAACCGAATACAGATTTCTGCTACAAAAAACCCACCTTAAGCAAAAAATTTGCTCCAGCAACAAGAGACTCCATTTCCTCTACCTTGTCCAGAGTTATGCCAAGTTTTTCTTTGAATAGATCGGCAAACTTGAAAGCTCCACCACCTGTTGCCTGTTCAAGAATAAAACTCATCAAAAGGTTACAGGTTGTTTTCAACTTTAGCATTTCACCATATAAATATACTATAAATATTGTGAGAAAAAAAAAAATTCTACTACAGCAATGGTATGACCATGGGTGTCTTGACCCCTAAAAAAGATACTATGTTCCAGTCATGGGAAGAGGGACATCTACCAGTCCTGATTAATGTGTTTTCAGAAACTTGTAATACATGCAAGGGTTTCAGTGCAATATTTTAACCCTCCACCTCAACCCCGAGGTTGCAGGTTCGAATCACCAAGGGAGCTAAATGAGGAGCTCCTGCGGAGTACATTTTTATTTATCTATTTTAGGTCTTCATCAAGCCCCTCACATGTGGCCTCTTCTTCTTTTGTTAGCCAAGCATGTGTGTAATTTTGTTAATTGGTGGTGAAAGTCAAATTGAAGAACTCTACTTGCTCTAACACCAAATTGATAGATGTAAACCACCTTATGTACATGTTTATGATATATTAGAGAGGGAGCTAATTTATTAATTTGTTTACTTATTTATTAATTTGTTCGAGATCTTCTAGATGGAGAAATGAATTTCCACAACTGGCAGTTTGAGTGCCACAATTATCAAAGCAATAAATCGTGTGTATAGTAAAATGGAAAAATATAAAGTAGCAGAAATTTAGAGAAAGAGGAAGGTTGTACATGATTGCTCGTGCTTTATGTTCCAATGTGTCACAGCTTTTCTGGAGCCAAAAAGGGTCCAAGAGAAGAAATAGGGACAAGGTGAAAATAATTTCCTAACTCCGTGATGGGACCATTTGGAGAAAAGACGGAAGGGCTTTTGAATGAAAAGGAACTAACAGCCTCCAAATTTAAAACATATTGCTTTTCTTTCCCTAGCTCCGGAGTGCATAAAGCCTAAAATGTTTAGCACAGGACTGGATGTATTTTGAAGGAAGCAATACATTCTCTTTGCTCCTTTTCGCTCAAAATATTTCCTTTACTCTATGTGTCTACCTTTTTTGGCTCACTAGAATGTCTAAACTCATACAGAAAAAAAGAACAAGGTAGAAACAACAGAGAGATAGAACAGGAAAATGACTAGTAACTATATATGGTAAACAGATTTTATCATTTAGCAGTTTAACTCGCAAACTTTAGAGGTTAATGGTGCCATGTAAGAAGATATAATGATAAGAAATTGGACCTTGCGTCTAACTCAACCCCAAAAGCTAGCTCATGAGGTGAGGATTGTCCAAGACCATATAAGAAACAAATGGCCGCCCACCCAGCCGATGTGTGATAGTAACACACCCTGCACGCCCAGCTGGAGCATGGGCAATATAATATAGGGGCCCAACATCGGATGAATCAGGAATTGGGTGGGCCTAGCTCTTACACCATGATAAGAAAATGGATCTTGGGCCTAACTCAATTCCAAAAGCTAGCTCATGTGAAGATTGCCAAGAAAATATAAGGAAACAAATGGCTGGGACACTAACATATTACTTTGCACAGTTCTAAAATTTAACTTCCGCTCTTCGATTCACATTCTTTACTTTCGAGTAAAAGAGTCAAAAGATGCACAGAAGCAGGAGAAAGGAAATGATGGGCAATCAACAGTCTATACGTGAAAACTTCTGTTTTGGAAGTCTTTATAAAAACTTAACTTTCAAGAAGTTTTAACTTGAAAAGTACATTCTAAGAAGAAGAAGACTGCAATGGGGACAGATATTATTTCTTCCCAATGAGGTCTTAGGCTATAAAAATTCGTCAGAAACCTATGAAGTACTTTAGGAAGGCTCTCCTAGAATCACCAAATTGAGCAAAGAAAAAAAAGGTGGGAAACAGAACCAACATCTTTCGAAATTCTCCTTTACCTTAATCTTGATCTTGTCAACTGCGTGAGAATGATGACATTGAGCACCTGTAATCACTGTAATCTATAAGAATTAAGAAGGGCATGGCATAATACAACCTAAAAAATAGACGTATAAGAACCTGTGAAGATAAACTCTAAAGCGAAGTTCTATTAAACTGGGCATATGATTCCTAAAGTGACGAGATACCTAAAAACTTAACTGCAACGACATATAAATCATATTTTCTATTATTACTAACTACGGTTAGGATAACGGAAGAAGTACTATTCTGTACACTTCACTTTCAAGAGTTCTAATTCTTTTTACCATCCTAAAGTATAAATTTTGTATTAATGTTTTCTGCAGCACGTTAACTTAGCGATTACTTTAATAATGTTCTTCCACTATCACTATAAAAAAAAAATTACTTATAGCCAAAGGTGAAACGATAAATTCTCTTCTTCGCTTATTGAAATAATTCTTCTTCATAATCAAGCTCCCTATAAGTTTACATGCATGCCGATTTGTAATTTAAGAAGTCACCCCAGAAAAATAGTTACATCTAGGGTGTAAGCACCACAAGAAACCTACCGCACTGTTGAAGTTTCTTGGAAGACAAAAAATTTATGCAGTCCTCAATCTTGCTTGTCTCAAACTTCACGAAATGAAGTCCGCCACTAAGAATGTGATGGTTAAGGTCTCCATTAAGAACTTCCTGTCTTTCTTTTGGTAATCTTGGTGCTTCATCATTAGTGCTGCACTTGCTGTTGGTTGAAAAGTATACAATTTTGATGAGGGAGCCTGCAAACGGAGAAGGTCCTTTCATTTAGCATTTCTATTTGGTCCTCAAAATATTGGTTGTTAACAGAGACATTCTTAAAGCCAGCAAAATCCCGAAAAGATTCTTATTTATCTGACTGTGCACATTGGAGATACTGATCAATTTTTTATCTAATACATATTGCATTGTGTGACCCCTTGGTCTAATGCTTATACTATTAGAGAAAGGGGAGCTTTATCTACTTAGTTATGTTTTAACACTAATAAAAGAAGTTGTGAGTTCAGCTCATTATGAAATCAGCAACAAACAATTGAGTCAGTGCCCAGCAGCGTTATACAAATTCATGTACTATGCAGCTGAAATCGTGGAGAAATTTTGCTGAAGTTTCTGGATGTTCTAATACACCAACCTATCCATCTTCTCTGTCTATGTCCACTAAAACCAAGCTCTTTTTTAATGACAGTGACATCTGGGTCGGCTCGTTTGCACTTCGACAATTCCACTAGGTTGCCAGCTACCTCCCAGCAGCACAGGTACAGGGAAACTCTATCCACCAAGGCACCAAGGCTTGGACAGATGGGAAGAAATCACCATGTCGTTTGTCTCGAGATCCAAATCACGGTCTCCAAGGTTCCACTCACCACATTAACTACTAGGCCACACCCTTGAGTGCCACTAGAACCAAGTAAAATGTACTCCTCCCATTGGCAGAGTTCAATCATGGAAAAGACCATATATATCTTTCTATTATTCCAGTAAAACCGAGACTCATGTAAATTCGTAAATTCAATTCATACACGTGATGATACCTATGGTTCTTATGAGGTCAAGTGACTTCTAAATCTAGCTAACAGTTCAACTTATCAAAATTCTAAGCTTGTTTCTTAGGAGGTCAAGAATGCAGCAAATTCTAGTACTAGCTTGGTTCATTTTGCAATTCTAGTACTAGCTTGGTTCATTTTGCAACTCTAGTCAAATGCCATTAAGCAATTAATCTATGAACCAATTACTCTACCATCTAATTCAACCCCCACGTTAATGAGTTTATAACTGAATTGCTGAAGTAATGACTTTCAGTAGATAAACAGGAATTGATATTTTCTTCTCCTTTTAATCTTTTTCATTTTTTCCTTAAATTCTGTTGAACCAATAAGAAAGCAGTGCCAACATAACTCTACAAAGCAAAACAGAAAAGCCACTAACATTTTCGAATTCCCACACCAAAAAAACATAAAAGTAAAAAATAAAATAATAAATGAACAAAAAAAATAAAGATCTCAGAAGAAAAAAGAGCAAATAAACCCAGCAATTTACCTCCAATATCGATAGCCAAATGAGAAATTTCATCAGCAGATTGCTTAATAAGCTCAGAAGTGGAATCAGTATTCTCTAATTTCCCATCAATTAACTTTCTCTCCATATCCGATTGGTATTTCTCCTTCAATTAACTAAGTGTAAAAACAAAACTTTTGTTGATGCAATGATTGAGAAATATGATGGGGCAAAGAATATAGTCGTAGTATATATAACAACATTCTCTTTACTTTTGTCAATAAAAGGCTGCTGCTACTTTTCAAGTCATAGGGGTTGTAATAACCCACCTAATCCATTTGAGGACAGAAGGCGTGAAAAACAAAATTTATGTTGGGTAGTAGTCTCTTTGATTTTGACCGATATATAATTAAATTCTTAACTATTTATTTAGGATAACAATGCCTTAGCATCTCAATTATGGGTGAACACGTAATAGGAATTAGGAGTGATATCATATTGCGGGGTTCACAATAGTGGGTGGAATTTAAGGCTAACTAGACTTTTTTTTTTTGGTTTTATATTTGATGTTCGGTATTTACATTCAAGTCCGATTATATTTGGATTCGCGTCGCATAGGGCCCTTTCGGAGGGAAGCGCTCCCTACCAATAATTTAGGCTAACTAGACATACCATCAAAGGAAGACACAAAACAATCTACATTGAAGCCATTTTCTTAAACTTCCAATTAAGTGAATTAGCAAATTATGGATATATTGTAGGTTTGTAATTGTTAATTGAGTATGCGTAGAAAATTATATACACGACATAATAATGGTATATCATATATATTAGTATTTGTTTAGTTATATATGAATATATAATTATATTACATCATATATTAAGGGTATATTGTCGATTTTTATTTTTAGTTATGTGTAATAATTATATACACACTATAATAATGGTATAACGTACATTTGTTTATTATGTGCGTGTACGTAATTATATACATGGTATAATAAAGATATTTACAATATAATAAAAATATACATTGTGTAATAAAGATTAACAAATTAGGTTAAGAATTTCAAAGTCAGTATTTTGATTGAGTAACTATCGTTTTGGTTGAAATTATCTAATAATCGATTATAAATACTAAGAAAGAAGAACTAAAATACAAACCAAACCTGCATGGTGGTCATCTAGCCATCGCTATTGGGAAGTACTTTTTTAATATTTAGTAATAGAGAAACAGAAATGTATTAATGAGGATGAAAGAGAAATGATATGCATTTATTAGAATATAAACTAATTTCTTAATTAGTTGGTCTTTCATTGACCATAAGTACTATTGACATAATAAATATAAGAATAGAAATGGATTTGTGGGGCAATAGATTTTTTAATTAACGACATCATCTTTTAGTTCTGCTAAAAAGGTAAGAAGAATGATCATATTTGAAATAAACAAAGAAGGCTATTGTTTATGAAAATAATCTTTTTTTTTTTAATTTTCCACCGGTGTTCGATACCCATATTAGAGCCCGACTATATCCGGATTCGCGCCGCGTATGGTCCCTTTCTGGGAGAAGCGCTCCCTACAAAGGACAAAGGATTTTTCAATGCTCAGGGCTCGAACCCGAAACCTCTGGTTAAGGAAAGAGTAGTCATATTCACTGCACCACATCCTTTAGTGGTACGAAAATAATCTTTGAATTGTAAAAATCACTTTTCTTGTTTTTTCACCGGTGAAGGGCTCGAGTGGGGCGTGTTTTTTGGTTTTGGGCCTGGGCTAACCGTTGAGACGGTCGTCCTTCCTAGTGTCTCCGTCTCTATTGGGTGAATGACAGAAATAGAGAGTCCAGAAATAGAACACTTTGGTGCCACTATTGAATTTATGCCACCTTGGTAAAGAGAATTCAATTGCAATTATGAGAACAGATTTCATTGTGACCTCTTATTTTTTTCTCAGGAGATTCATATTTAAATAAAAATAAAACTTATTCCACAGAGCTTGTTTTACAACTTGGAAGAATTTTTTGCAAGAAATTTTCAAAAACTTGAAACGAAAAAAAAAAACAAACTTTGAGAGTTTACTCTATTTCTATTGATATATC
>JASVEL010005495.1:0-216306 GCA_032618575.1 Nicotiana noctiflora
GAGCTATTTCTAAGAAATAATACAATACAACATCCTTCCGGAATACAAATCGACAAAAAGTAAATACAATATACTAGAAGGGGCTATACTAGATGTGGGCCACCTCGATTAGTGCAACTCACCTAGTCCCAGTATCATCCGTACCGCTACGCCTAGTAGGCTACTAGTAGTACACGTGCTTGTGCAATAAAAATACACAGAAGTGTAGTATGAGTACAAAACCACGTGTACTTAGTAAGTATCCCGCCTAATCTCGAAGAAGTGAAGACGAGATGGAAACTTCGACATTTAATAAAGGTCCAATGATAGTAATATTAATGCGATGACTCACTGATTTATTAAGAACAAAAGTAGATTCAAGTAAATTACTAAATATGTAAAAGTTCCTCTCATTTAAAGTCTCCGGATTCATAATTCATTAATTAACAATTATCTCAAATCGGGGGAGCAGATATTAGTATCAATAAACATCAAAGCAAGCAATACAAGCATGCGTAACTCATGCCGAGGTCGTACGGACTGATCGAGCAATATTCAAAATGTGCATTGTTGAGGGTCGAGGGGCCCAAACCGTAGATGCATCTATTATCCCGCTCGCGAATCACCCATGCGACGCGGTCAAATTTAAATAAATAATCACCCTGCTTGCGTATCATACATGCAACACAGGTACACACAGAAATACATGCTCAAACAGTGAACTAAAAGTATATCGGGGAACATTTATCCAAAAAAAAAAGCCAAATTCTCGTTTAACAATTTTTGAGAAAATAAGGTTTAATCTTTTTTAGAAATTCATTTACCAATTCGATAGGATTTCATCAATTCATACTGTCAATAACATTACAAGTATTCCAAGTACAACATGTTTTTGGGTCGTAGACTACCCGAACAATAACATAATAGTAGCTATGCACGGAATCTCGTCACCTCGTACGCACGTAGCCCCCACAAATAAGAGCACATAACCAGTTAATTCACATGTGGGGACAATTCCCTCTCACAAGGTTACAAATGAGACTCACCATGCTCCGAAGATCCATAACCGGCATTCCACGCCCTTTCGAATACTTGAATCGATGCTAAATACTCCCAAAACTAGCCAATAATTATGAAAATTCATTAATATACAATAAAATATTAATATTAATCCAATTTATAACATTTCCTAACCCCGATCGGAAAGTTGACAAAATGCCCTCGAGCTCACGTGCCCGGACATCGGAAATTTTTGAAGATTAAGCTTACTAATGACTCCATGAACTCAAATATATGATTTTCTCTCAATTCCATACCCAAAATCGTTGTCAAATTCCAAGATGATGTTTTAAACGTCAATATCACACAGGGGGGGGGGAGGGGGGTTGATTTGTGTGGTACTTAATTTTCGCGTTAGAAGAACCTTGTTCTTCTAAGTGTTCTACCTACAACAGTTTGAGGAATAATAATACTGAAAGTAAAGTACACAGAGATTTTTACGTGGAAAACACCTATCTTAAAAGGTGAAAAAATACGACCTACTACTCATTAGGATTTTCCAAGCGTAACACCAGAACTAATCCCGAAGCGATTTAAGATGCTCGATGTGCCAAAGTATAATGAACTTCAGAACCTCAGGAGATTATTACCACCTATACAATGGCGGTGAAGGAAAATGATTTAGCTCTTCATGAAGTTGAATCTATTTTTCTGAAGAAATTCGGAGAGAATCTCATGAGGGGAGCCTTGCCATGGCAATTATTGTTACCCAAGCATTTCATAGACTTCTTTGAGATGCTCCCGGATTCTTTCATCAAGGATCATGCCAGGGTCAAAAAGGTACATGCCCGAAAGGTCGACATATTTTGGATGTTTCAAGGAAAATACGAGTTGCTGTAAGGAAATTCTTTATTCTTTTGACTTGTCTTTTTTTTTTTTGTAGTGCATTCCCTTTTAAAGTGACCAGTTTTTACCTCAATATGTACAAATTTTATTCTCAGAAAGTGTGAGGTACTTGCTTTTGGGATCCCACTTAGGTGCAGGGTTCCCAAACCCAAGTCCTCTTTTGTTGCTACTATGGTATTCTTGTAGCCATGAAAGTGCATCGGAGGACCTGTTCCATTTACAAGTTCTGTCTAGCTCATGCTCGACCTTGCTTAGATACTCCTTTAGGATTCTTAACTACTCATCTCTTTTGTACAATTCATCTTTCATTTTCACGACATTTTCTTTTAAAGTGAGTTGTGTGTGATCAACTGTCTTTTAACCCATTCTTAATTTCAATTTTAGACATACAAATCTAAGTTCTAGGACAGTTGTGTCAAGTTCATGAACTTGGTTCTTCAACACAACATTTTCACTTTCAGTTTCATTAGCCCTATATTCCAGGTTTTTGCACTGAGCTTTTAAAACTACACACTCTTTTGACAAATGTTCCTTTTCATTGTTTACATTCCCAGATTCATCAATTAGCTCTACGAGCAACTTAGATAATTTTCATTAGACAAAGATTTGATCCTGTCTTTGAGATGAGAAATACTTACCTCAACTTCTTCGTCAGACTCTTTAATAGCCATAAGTGCTCGTTCATCATCATCATCATTTGAGCTTTCATCTGAGTTATCTTCTTAAGCAGCGACCATTGCCTTTGTTGATCCTTTGCTGTTGCTTTTCTTGGGTTGAACCCTGTTCCTTTTTCATGTTCCCCCGTTCAGCTTTTTCCTTCTTCCACTCAATTTCCCACAGAGGACAGTTCTTAATATGGTGATGAGTCTTTCCACACTTGTAGCAGCCATTATTGGTTTGTTTCTCAGGAGCTTTTGATTTGCTCTAGCTACCACTTTTTGAAGAACCCTTTCCTCCCCTTAGGTACTTCTTGAAGTCTTTGGTGATCATGGCTATTTCATCATCTTCTAGATTAGAACCTTTTGTGATTCTGAGAGCCAAACTTCTTTCCTTCTTTGGTACATCCATCTTCATGATCTGTCTCCTAAGTTCATAGGCAGTAAGATTTCTAATCAATTTATCCAGTGGGAGAGTGACAATATTCTTTAATTCCTGGATGGCAGTGATTTTACTCTCCCAAGTGATAGGCAAAACCCTAGTCAATATCTTTTTGACCCTTTCTTCTCCAGGAATAATCTTTCCCGGAGATTTCAGCTCATTTATTACTGTAGTGAACCTTGTGTACATCTCTTGAATGGTTTCTCCTTCCTTCAGAGCAAAACTCTCATATTAAAAGTACAATATAGTTTCTCTGGATCTCTTCACCTGATGTGATCCTTCATGTGCCACTTGAATTCTACTGTACTCATCTGGACCAAGTCCACAAATAAGTTATTTCTTGGCTTTAGCATTCTTCTCCCACTTCCTCAAGTCCTCAGCAGTACAATCAGCTCTTGTCTTTGGCACATTTACTCCTTCAACATTTTTCTTCAAGGTAGCCAATGGTCCATCCATGAAAATATTCTATAGCATAGTCCTCTCCTATAATGTGATCTCTCATCATATTTTTTCACTAAGAGTAGTACTAGCCATTAAAGAGTGGTGGCCTAGTAGTAGATTGCCCTTCCTAGTTTTCAGGTGATTCACTCATGTTGATCTTCTCCTCAGGTGTTAGATTCTTCAAGGATAACCCGCTCTGATACTAATTGATATTTTATACTTCAATTCCACACAAGAAGGGAGTAATTTGTATGGTATCTAATTTTTGCATGTATTACAGGAATAATAAATACGGAAAGTAAAGAACACAAGTATTTTTACTTGAAAAGCAACCGGCTAAAAAGGTGAAAAAATCATGACCTATTACTCAGTAGGATTTTTCCCACTACTTTACAAAATCACTGAGCCAAAACAACAATTACAAAAATCCTTTATAAACCTAAGGATTATCTATAATCCTATTGAGGCAACTAGCCTCTAACTGTTGCGACAACTTCAAATTAACTCAAACTTGAATTCCCAAAGTACCTAATACAATTGCTTCTATATAAAACTGAAAGGTACAAATCGAAAACACCTAACAACGAAACTAGAAAAAAAGACAGACACTTGGAACTGGTTCTTCTATCTGGTTCATGTAGCTTCAGGTTCGCACACTTGAATAACACAAGAATTGCTTGCAAAATACCTTACTATTTTTCTCTCAACTGACGTTTAACTTCAACTTTTGTGCGTACCTGTAAAGTGAGAACATCCTGTAATTTATAGAGTTAGTAAAATAGGAAATAACTAGAGTCCCAATGTATTCTCTTCCTTGGTGGAAGAGTTCAAGTTAACTTTAACTTTAACTCCTTGCTTGGATAGTATTCTCTTCGAGTAAGGAGTCTTTCTCTGTATCAATTTTACAACCTTTTCGATCAGGAGATATCATATATAACAAGTTAAGCTTATCATACTCATGTGCATTAAATCTACCCGTGCCTATGTACACTGTGGATGGACTTGGTTCATGCTTGAGTTCCTTTATCAATCATGAAAACAAACTTCACTTGGGCCAACAGTCTCTCTGCCAAATTAGGCATTTATGTACATATTTTTTAGAGTAGATATAATATTATTTGTTGGCCAAAGGCAGAGTTCACTAAATGCTTTTTTTTTCTCTCTTTTCGTTAGTGGTACACCCATGTTCTAGATCCACCTTTTAACCCACAGTACGAAATGTTAGCTTCTTTCGCCAAAAAGAACAAAGAGAAACACAGTAAATCATCTTAAAATATTCTGTAATCATTGATCTAGGAAACCAACTCTACAACATTGAATATTGTCAAAGTCATTGGATGTCTATCATTAAATTGAATCAATAATCATTTTTATTGTGCGCGAGAGTTTCCAGCCTCATGTTAAATTCGGCTGTTAGATGACAATGCATTTGTACCTGAAAAATAGTGTGTTGAATTAATGAAAGATGAACTCTGTGGATAAATCATAAATGTTAGTACTTAAAGTTAACTGAGTAATCCAGGCGCGAAAGTTTAGTTCCAAAGGTGAGTCTAGATAGTCAGATCGCTTATAGAACTAGCCATTCCACTAATAATTATAAGATTGAAGTATCTTCTAGACAGAGACGGAGCTAGAATTTCAAGCTTACGGGTTCGGTTTTCTAAGCCTTTTAAGTTACTGGATTCTAAAATATTGATTTATAGCTAATTAATTAATTTTTCAAGACAAATATAAAGTTTGAACTAAAGCTACTGGCTTCGCCGAACCCGTAGCCAGAATGCTGGCTCCGCCCCTGCTTCTAGAACTAACTACTATAATTGCTGGCCTTCCTTAAGTGTGTTTTGGTATAGCAAAGAAATCTTGTGAAATCTTGGGCTAGTGTATACTTTTCAATATTGAGCACAATGCAGCTGAAGCTTATCATTTAGTTAGTTTTAAGTTTATTTTCTTTACCATCGACTGCATGTTGCTTCAATTTCTCACTTCCACCCAGAAAAATGGGCATTAGTCACCGCGCTGAATGTGAATAAGGTACTTAGGGATGGCAAACGGTGCGGTACGGTGCGATTGCGGGGTACACCCGCAAAGACTCCAACCCGCCCCGCAAAATAAAATTCACTATTTTATACCGCCCCGCCCCGCATATATATATTTTTTAATTTTTTTAATTTGGTATCTTTTAATAAACCAAAAGCTGATGAATAACACTTCACCATGCGCAAACCCGCCCCGCCCCGTAAACATAGTAATTCACCCCGTCCCGCCCCATTTGTCATCCCTAAGTACTTTTGCTGCTAGAATAGAAAATTCATAACAGAATGAGTTAACTGATTAACATTTACTAGTAAGTTCAACTTTAACAGAAACTGATACTTATATCATGTACTAATATTCATGGTAAAGTTACAAGATATCTACAATTGCTTGACAATGCAAAGCCTCAACTTTTCTAAATTGCATGAATGGCAAAGGAAGAGAAGACGGTGAATAGATATATATATAATTAGGTGGCACAACATGAGAGTGAACAGGATATAATTTGAAAGTATAAATTTGTTAAGTTAGACGTATACAAGATGTATGCCATTTTACTGCTGATTTGGTAACCAGACGAGATAATAGGGACTGATCGAACCTTTCTATCTTCTTCTTTCTCTTTGTTCCCTCCTGCTATCTATATTTCAATAAAGAGGAAGGTTATTAGAAGAGAATATTTAATTCTATAAGAATATTTAACTTGGAGCCCGGTTCATTGGTTTGGTTTGTTATTGTATATTACTTTGAGATAGTGTAGGAACAAACTTCTGGATCCGCCTCTGTTGCCGAGGACCTATATTTCAATAACGATGAAGGACGAGAAAGGGGTTTAGGAGATATGGTTAGATTGGATGGGTGTAGTTTTGGTAGCTTGTGTAGTTAGTACAAATACTCTAAGCGAATTGAACGAGAACCGAGACAAAACAGTTGGTGAGTGTTAGAATCGAAGACCCCATTCATCGTTTACATAAATTCACACACTTGAAATTGTATATTTAGATTCCATAAATATCACTGTAAGTTTGAAATCAAGTGTTTCTGCTTTCTCTTTCTGGTCATGTAAACAGCAGCTCTATTAGGGTGATATGATCCTCTTGATTGGTGCAAACATCTCTAACTAGGAACAAAATGATTAAAGCAACTATCTGATATGATGCTTGAGATGGAAACTTTTTTATATCAGTTTCAGGAGATCATCTGGGATAAAAACCGCTGTTAGATAAGGTGGCAACTGAAGCAGAATCGCCTTCTCTAAGCGGGTCGTTTGAGTGTTTCTCCCAAGGATCATGAAGTTCCATTGTTTTCTCATCTATAAAAGGTGGATTAGTAGGTGGAGGCAACTCTTCTTCTTTCTTGACAAGCATCTGTAATGCCCTAGACATGTATGGCCTTAACGTCGCGATTTCTTGAGTGCATAGAAGTCCTACATGTAGCACTCTCAGTACCTCATTTTTCACATTGATTGTATGGTAGTTATGCAACATGAGATTCGGATCGAACAGTTCCTCCGTTCTCCCTCGTTGAAAGTGTTCCCATGCCTGTTTCATCCAATAGCTAAAGCAGTGAGTAACAAGTTTTCAATTGAGCAGAAGAGGATTGAAAAAGTGATTCATAAATTACAATGGAAACTAAGCTGTCCGTATATTCTGCGTTTTTGCTCTTGTTATTTTGCTTTCCGGTAACAATCTCCAGTACAAGAACTCCAAAGCTGTAGACATCTACTTTCTCTGTTAATTGGCCATGTGCTAAGTATTCTGGAGCCATATATCCTCTACATATTAGAAGTGTAAATCGTTCATTATATTGCATCAAATTTCTGAGGTTGATCCATTATAGTTGCACGAAAAAGATTAGTCGCTATAAAATAGAAGATGAAAGAAAGAAATACTAACAATGTGCCAGCAATAACAGTGCTTATGTGACTCTTGTCTTCTTGGAATGACCTAGCCAACCCAAAATCAGCAATTTTTGCACGGAGCCTCGAGTCCAACAGTATATTGCTTGCTTTTATGTCTCTGTGAATTATTCGATTCTTTGTGTTTTCGTGGAGGTATACCAAACCTTCTGCAGTTCCTATAATTATCTCAAATCTTTTCTCCCAGTTTAAAGCTTTACCTTTGTTAGAGTCTGTCAATATTAAAATAAGAATCAAGATGTGTGACAAGTCATTGTGGTGTTTAATTATATGAAAATACAACATTTAGTCTTAATGCAAAATCGGTTACTCACCAAAGATGAAGCGATCAAGACTCTGGTTAGGGAGGAACTCATATACGAGAAGGCTTTCGGGTCCTGAGCAGCTGCATCCCAATAACCTTACCAAGTTTTTGTGCTCAACACTGCTAATTATGTTAACCTCATTATAGAAATCTGCAGCTCTGTGTTTGTTGTTGAAGAACAGTCTTTTGACCGCAATCTCTCTCCCATCTTGCAGAACACCCTGTAATGAGTTCAGTGGTGAAACTAGAATTTTTTCCAAGGGTGTTCAAATTTAAAAGAAGTGAAAAAGATTTCCGACAAAAGGTGTTCAATATGTGTTATATACCTCTAAAACGTAATATTTTACCCATGTACACAGTGTAATTTTCCGACGAAGGTTGGTCAGTTGACCACCCTTATCACCATGTGGCTTTGCCACTGAATGAGTTGACCTCAGACTTGGCTTAATGTCGACACTCATAGTACTGCATTACTGTTATGGACAATCTACAACTTTGAAGATTTATTATAACTGTACAGCATTCTGCCATTACCTTATAAACTGTGCCAAATCCACCTTGCCCGAGCTTGTTGGCCTCGTCGAATGACCCTGTGGCTTTCTCAAGTGTGGAATATTTGAAGTTCAAACTGCTGTCGTGAAGGATCTTAACTAGTTTCTCCGCATCCTTTGCACCTGACAAGTTCAAATTGGAAAAAACGCGAGTTGTTGACCGTTATTCAAGGTAAATGCTCGGCTACAAAATGTTGCTTGTTTCTGATTTTACAAACCAGTTAATACCATACGATTCCATATATGTTCATTATAGATATCCTAACGATTTTAGCAATAATTTGTGGACAAAAGAATTTACCTTTTCTCTTCTTCTGGATTTGTTTGTTCTTCCAGATATAAATACCAACGACAGCACCTACTGCCAAGACTACCACAGAACTAACAACAACAATTACAATGACTACAACATTTCCTGCAATATGATCAATTGAGAGTAGAAAAGACCATTATTCAGCGTAATTACTTTTTCCCTCAACAAATAACAGGTGAACCAGGACGAAAAAGTGTAAACATTACCTCCTGATGATGAGCCTCCGCTTATAGTAATAGCATTGAGAAAATTTATATCAGAATATCTCATGAAGCATCCAGTGTACAACGCTCGACCTTCTGACCAAGGTAAGCATCCCAACATGGAAGCAGATGCACTTTGTAAACATGCTGTGCAGGCGTTTGCACTCAGTGTCTTCCAGCAATCAGCAAGAACATAAGCTGTCTCGTTGGAAGCCCCAGGAACTGGCGCTTCAGCACGTGCATAGCCATTATTACTCGGTGCATTTGCAACCGCTTGCTGAACAGCTCTCCGGGCAGTCTGTTGGAACAAAGAACCTTTTGTGGTCCTATTTCCACATACACGCCTGTCCTCTGGACCTAAGTACTGGTCATAGAATGTGTAATTCTCTGCTCGCATAAAGCAGCCATCAAGATAGATTCTCCCTCCGTTATAAGGGAAGCACTGGGGCAGAACGGTTCGCGCTTCAGCATAGCATAAGACACAGTCAAGTAAAGAAAGATCGCCATAGCATTGCGCCAGTCCATAGTTAGTGTTCGGTCCAGTTCCATTAACTGCTACTCCATATCCTCTAGTCCTCATTTGCTGACTTATTGTTTCCATTGTGGCAACAAAGTTTGGGACAAAAATAACTGGATTTGCCTCGAGTTGGTTTCCACATATGATCTGGACTGTCTGAGATCTTGGCTCACTCACTGAAAGTTCTGGTAGAAGTAGGATCAATGCAATGAAAAAGAGACTACACAAAATTGAAGGGGTTGCTCTCTCCATTTTGCCAGATGTGGTGAGACCTAATTGCAAGATCTTATATCAATCTTGAGCCTGTACAACATAGAAATAATGTAAGAGAACTATCTGAAGTACTATTAAAATGACATAAATGCATAAGATTTTAATTTGTGCATTAGGAATACACCTTCCCAAATGGTAAAAAAAGATCTATAAGAGAAAAAACAGATTGCAAAGACAATTCATAAGGTTAAAGGTGTTTGTAGATGGACAAAAAGGGAAGAGAATTAGCCAACTTAATTGACCTACTGGAGTTTAAGGAAAGGTACAACTTATTTGGAAAGAATAATTTGCTAGTTTCCTGAAAGTCTATGCAAATTCATTAGAAGTGGCATATCTAATAGAGAAAGGCATCAACCTTGAGAATTAACTCTAGCCTTGCTGAAAAGGATGAAAGGCACAAAAGATATACAATACCTGAATTCTTAGATTGCAGAACCTATTTATACAAAACTCATCTTTGCAAATCTTTTTCCTTTCCCTTCTGTTTCTTTGTTAAGATTTTGGACTTAATTAGGCATGGACAAAAGCTGAGCTGGTCGGGCCTCGGCTTGATCGGGGCATGGCTCAGCTTAGTTCAATTGAAACTCGGCTAAGATCAGCTCGACTCGGTTAAAGATGAATCAAGCTTGCTCGCCGAGCCAACTCGACTTGGCTTAGTTGACTATGTTGAGTGATGTAATTAATGTTTTAAATGCAACTTCATCTTTGATTATGTTGCTCGAATTCTTCAAATCCTTGTTGCATTTATGTCCACCCGACACGTGGGGTTGGATCCGCACTGGATTTGGTCAATCTAACTTGAGTTCTTTGAGTACGCTTATAACCAATTGAGAATTATAAGTTGGTTGAGTATTTGGTTTAATTTTAGTTTTATCTCATATAAAGTACTAAAATACTATGCTATTATATGAGATTACTTATGAATAAAATATTAAATAACAATAACAATATTCGCAGTATATTTCTACAAGCGGGATGTGGGTAGTGTGTATGTAAACCTTGACCCTACCTTATACTGGTGGAGAGGTTATTTCCGATAGGCCATCGGCTCATGTAAGCACAATATTAGTAGTAAAGAAATACAATATAAAAATTGAACATGTCATGGAAACATAGCAACAACGGGATATTGACAAACCGAAACATAAGCAATATCAAATAATAATATGAGTCCAAGAATATGCCAGAACTAGAGTAGTACTAAAACTACCGGTACATAAGGGGATACCCTTTATTACTCAATAACTCTTTATCCTAATTTTCAACCTTCACTACCTCATATTAAGGGGCATGCCCTCTGTAAGATGAAGAAGCGACATACTATGCCTAATCAGCTATCCTCAATATTTCTCAGGTCTACCCTTAACACTCCTTAGACTCACCGTGTGCAACCTTTCACACTTCCTTACTAGGACATCATGGCATCTCCTCCTCACATGCCAGTACCATCTCAATTTCACTTATCGCAGCTTATCCTCCACGAGGGCTACCCCTACCTTGTCCCGAGTATCTTCATTATTGATTATGTCTTTCCTAGTATGCCAACATATACACCTCGACATCCTCATTTTCACTTCTTTCAACTTGTGGACATTAGAGTTCCAAACTAGCCAACACTCCGCTCCATACAACATAGTCGGTCTACCCATTACTTTGTAGAACTTATCTTTAAGTATTGGTGGAACCTTCTTATCACACAATACACCAGAAGCTAGCCTCCATTTCATCCATTTTTCTCCAATACGGTGGACATACTCATCTATCTCCCCGTCAGTTTGGATTCCTGACTAAGATACGTGAAACTATCCCGCTTAGGGTTGACCTGAGTATCAAACCTCACCTCCACTTCATCCTCATGAGTTACGCTACAGAACTTTTACTCCGTTGTATACTGCTCAACTTGAACCCCTAGCGTTAACTCCATATCGCATCTTGTCAATCAATATTACGTCATATGCAAATAACACACGCCAAGACACATCTCCATGAATATGCCACGTTAATACATCTATCATCAAGGCGAATAAGAATGGGCTAAGCACTCACCCTTGGTGTAATACCATCATGACCGGAAAGTATGACGATTCTACTCCTATTACCCTTACCCGGGTCTTAACTCCTTCATATATATCCTTAATCATCCTAACATATGCTACAAGGACACCTTTTGCCTCCAAGCACCTCCGTACAACTTCTCTAGGGACTTTGTTATATGCTTTATCCAGATCGATAAACACCATATGCAAGTATGTGCTCCTCTCCCTATATTGTTCCACCAACTTCCTAATTAGATGAATGGCTTATGTGGTGGATTGGCATGGCATGAGTGCAAGCTGATTCTCGGATATACCTACTCCCCTCTTCACCCTCATCTCCGCCACTCTCTCCTAAAATTTTATAGCGTGGCTTAGTAATTTGATACCCATATAATTATTGCCGTTTTGGATATCCCCTTGTTCTTATATACGAGGATCATCATACTCCGCTTTCATTCTTCAGACAACTTGAATGTCCTAAAAATGACATCAAATAGGCTTATGAGCCACTCCAACCTTCTGTGCCAGCGCTCTTCCAAAACTCAACCAGAATCTCGTCGGGCACGGTCGCTCTTCCCATGTTCATCTATGCATTGCCCACTCTATCTCCTAGACCTTTATTAGCCTACATTACCCAGAATCTCGGTGACTCTCTGAGTGCTCCAGTTCACCCAATATAATGTTTCTATCTCCTTCATCGTGAGTTTATGAAAGTACGCTTGCCATCTCTGTTGAATATGCGCCTCTTCCACCGATACTTTTTCTTCCTCGTCGTTGATGCACTTCACTTGATCCAGATTTTCCCCTCTCTCTCACCTTGGCTAGCTTGTATAACTTTTTATCCTTGCCTTTGTCTTCAAGCCCTTCATACAAGCGCCCAAATGCAGCTATCTTCGCTACCGTGACCGCTATCTTTGCTTCCCTCTTAGTCGTCCTGTATTAATCCATGTCCGTCCTCTTTTCCTCACCGTCTTTGCTCTCTATCAACTTCAGATATGCCGCTTTCTTAACCTCCACTTTCCTTTGGACCTCTCTACTCCACCAACAATCTCCTTTGTGCCTTCCAGAGTGGCTATTCTAATCCCCTAACACTTCTCTAGTTGCTTCCTGATGCAATTCGCTATCTTGGTCCACATACTACTGGCGTCATACTACTCATCCATGCCCCCATTATTGTTAGCTTCTCCGCCAACTCCTGGGATTTATCATTACTTAAAGCTCTCCATTTGATCTTGGGTTGACCATACACAACCCTTTTGTTCTCTCCCTGTAATCCCCAAGTCCATAACCAAGAGCCTATGTTGAGTCACGAGATTCTCGCTCGAGATAACATACAATCCGTGCATGCCCTTCTATCATACTTCTTGAGAAGTAAGTAATCAATCTGGATCTTGGCCACTGCATTCTAGAAGGTGATCAAGTGCTCATCTTTTTAATATTAATTATTTACAACGAATTTAATTGTATTAACTTTAATTTAATAACATGAATTGATCGTCGAAATATATACTTATGTATATCATAACATACATTTATCGGATGTATTTTAACACAAGTATCCATACTCCTATCCGTATCCCTGTATGCTAAAGTTTAGGTGATGCCACACCCATATATCCGAAAAAAATAGATTATTAATATAAATTTGCAATCAACTTAAACTTTAGGTGATGCCACACCCATATTAGCTTAATAACAGGGTAACTTAAGCCTAATTTATGTTTGACATGAAATGTAATGAAATACCTTATTTTAATAATTGAAATTGTTATTGAAACTCAATTTAGTAAACCATCTTGATGTGCTGTTTTTGTTTTAAAAGTTCAGTTTTGATGTATTGAGGATCAAATTTTAAAGGGTTATGTCCATATAACAACAAAACAACAATAACAACCCAGTATAATCCCACTTGGTAGGATCTGGGGAGGTAGTATTTACGCAGACCTTACCCTTACCTGGGGTAGAGAGGCTGTTTCCAAATAGACCCCCGACATCCTTTCCCTCCAAGAACTTCCTACCTTGACTCAAACTCACAATCTCTCGGTTTGAAGTGGGAGCTACTCACCATCAGAACAACCCCTCTTGTATAGGATATGTCCATATAGTGAATTAGAATTTGCAAATATTTGTTCTATGAATATCATCGAGTATCAATATAACATATCTCAATATCTTGTCAATTGAATTCATTTGTGATTTCATAGCTTTATCTTTTAAACGTCAAGTCGTTATAGTACTTCACTACATACTTTAAAGGGTAGCTATAGTCCGATGTACAAATCACCTCGCATTCACAATAGAGTCGGGGAAGGATCGCGCATCCCTAAGGGGTGTGATATAAACAGCTTACCATAATACAAGTATTAATAGCGGCTTCCACGGCTCAAACTCATGACGTATAAGTCATGCAGAGACAATTTTACCGTTGCTATAAAGCTCCCCTACTCTTCATTACATTATCGCTTTTAAGCTTTCACTCGTGACTTTCAAGGTTAGGATACCTTGAATGTAAGACTCGAGACGTATAAGTCATACAGAGACGACTTTACATGTGCTCTAAAGCTCCCCTACTCTTCATTACATTATCGTTATTAAGCTTTCACTCGTGACTTTCAAGATTAGGATAACTTGAACTAGTAAGACTTGAAACATGAGCTAACTATTTAACATTTATTTAGAAATTATTAGCTTATAAATTCATCTGCCATAACTATTGTCCTTCTTTGTTTTAAGTCAACGGTAACATAGTTAATCATCTTTCTGCAGGTTTTATACAAATCTTCAAGTGAACTTTGCAATCATTTTTCATACTGCAGAGCAACTTTATTTTTTGTTCATATACTCCTTATCAGAATTCCCGGTAAAAAGAAGAACAAAAACAGATTGAAGTAGTGTTCTGTGCTGAAACTAACACAAAATTGCATCTAAGTAAAAACAGATAAAAAAAATTCTTGGACCTTCTTAAAAAACAGCAGAAGAAAGCTATCAGTAGTACTAAATCAAAAAATTCCTCAAAACGATTACAGGAGGAATTCTATATTTGGCAATTAGAACACCATAATCATAATTCTTACCTCTTCTTTACATAAATTTTGAGTCCTGAAGATCGACGCGCCCAACTAATCAGCTGCTTATTTCATAGTTGTAGAAACAGAGTGAGGAAGAGGGTGACAGGGAGAAATGGAAAACAAATAAGGAAAATTTCTTAGATGAATGAAACTGGAAATGATTTAAATAGTGGGCAGTATTGAGAGAAGTCAACAAGAAGAAGCATTTCTTGTCTGAATTTTCAAAAGAAAGACTCAAACAAATCAGCAGGGGATGAAGACTTTTGAAACGACGCGCCTCTTTTAACAGAAACTTCCTCCTTAACATATTGGTAGGGCCGTTTTTTGATAGATAATTAATTGGGTTTTAATATGAAGTTCTTATAGACTTTATCGGGCAGAAATTTAAAAATATCCAGATTTATAAGTGTTCATTTAAAAATAGTCACAATTTCAAAAGTAATTAAAATTTAAAAACTTTTTATGTAAATATAAATCTAAATGAAAATAAAATACCCCAGTATAATATACTAGAGTTTCAGTATAATATATCGGTCAAGCATAATATGTTGGAGCCTGGAAGTTGATACATATGTGCTCCAATCTCCAGTATATTATGTTGGAACTTTCCGCGTGTCGGAATTCCAGCATAATATGTTGGAAGTTCATACACATGTGCACTGACCTCCAATATATTATGCTGGAACGTTCCGTGTTGCAGCAAAATAATGGCTATTTTTTAATAATTTTGCAAACGTTGGCTATTTTTGAATGTTCAGTCCAAAAATTAGGTAGCACGTGCTATTTTTACACTTTACTGCCCAAACCAAACTTGTATTCTTATAGATATATAATACTTCAATTAAAAAAAAAAAAGTATTTCTTGGTCGTTCTTCACCTACAAGTGTTAAACTGTTAAAATGTATGTAACTATTAACTAAGACTGATCCTAACAATTGAAATATCATAAAGTTAAAGAGATGAATGTAATCTAACTATTATTTAGCCGTACCTTCTACTCATACAACAATTCCCCTACTTCAATGTTATCGGATTTAGTATCATCTATATGCAATTTATGCCATCTATTTATGTACCCCCCCCCCCCAAATGCCATCTATTTGATAAGGAATTATTTTGAGATCAAATTTTCCTTAAATATCGATTTTATCTTCAACATATTAAAACATTATAATTCAAATAATATTACAAATATTATTTACTACTATGAGACGACCATCATGGTATCCCAAATTGTTAAACTACATATTTTATTTGAAAAACTAAGCACTACTACTCACAACAAACAACAATAACATACCTAGTGAAATCTCACAAGTGAGTTTGAAGAAAATAATATGTACGCACACTTTACTCCTATCTTTACTCCTATCTTGTGAAGGTGGAAATACTAGTTCCAATAGACCCTTGGCTATAAAAAAAATATAAAATACTACTCACTAACTATATAAAAAGTCAACACGAAGCGCCAGGGGCAGATTCATCCTTTTCATATCGGGTTCATCTGAATTCAGTACTTTCAACGAAGAACACAAATATATATGAAAAGGTTTATTAGAAGTATAATAAATAGTATATATGAACTCATAACTTTAAAAATATCACGAGCTCTATACTAAAAAATTTAAAGGTTCAATCCATAAAATTTAAATCCTGAATTCGTTTTCGTCGATCATTAACCTAAAAAGTGGGAAAGAGGAAAGAAAGAGGTGAATAAAGTTTTAACAATGTTTTAAAGTGCGGGGGCGTGAGGCGAGGCGTTCTACCTCTCACGAGGCGAGGAGTAAGCCCTGAGACATGAGGCGTAAGTCCCACGGATATTTTAAATTTTACTAATTTCAAGAATTTTAAGATAGTATAAAATACAAAATAATTATAAAAATTACATCAAAATAACAAAATTATAACAAATAATCTATTAAAAATATTTATAAATTATAATTCGACTTATAAATAATACGAAATATATGACCTATATCATAATATGCAAATTAGTTGCAATGATGTTATAACTCAAACATCAAAAGTAATATATTCGATATAAAATCTTATATGTATATCCTAAGGAGTAATAAATCTTGAAAGAATTTCGATATTATAAGTTGATATTTTACTTAAAATACACCTTTTATTTTGATATGCTTTCTATTTGAAAGAGAATTTATATAAAAATATAATTCACAATTTGAATAGATTCTCTAGCATCATTTATTTTTAAGTTTCAACAAGTTAATAAATTGACACATAATTTATCATATAATATCATGATAACTAATTATTTGTAAATAGTTACTACCTAATATTGAGATATTAAATTAAATAAGTATTGTACCTTGTAAACGTCAAAAAAATAATATTTTAAAAAATTAGTATAAAACTTTAAGGACTATTATACAGTAAAGGCATAACAAAAGTTAATAAATAAATACTTTTGAAATGAAAGATTTATTTCAAATTTACTATCATAACAGTCTTAGTGGATAACGTACAATAATTTTTATTTTAATTATCACATAAAATACTCTAAACTTAATGATTTATGATTAAGAAAAAAGTAATTTTGAATAGTCAATGATTTATTAAAAAAAATTGAGGATTTACAAGGTTAGTTACATACAATTGCATAAAGTTTTATTAGGCGAGTCCATTATCCTGGGTGTTGGGCGTGTCCGGGCCATAAGCCCCGGTGCCAAAGTGTAAGTCACACGGAATTAAACCCCACACAGAAGCCCAGGGATATTTTACGAGTGATCCGCCCCGGGCAAGCCCCGATCGAGACCCAATTCTACTTTTAAAACAGAGAGTTCTAAGCCCAATTTGTGGACGCTGGAATTGTGTAACCATAAAGTCGTGAAACCAATAACAGTTTTCAATTTGTTTTTATTACTTTATTTACAATAATGAACCTTCTACTCTTCCTTGGCGAAATACATAAACAGCCCCTTGAAGTTGTCCTCAACGGTCAAATAAACACTTCAAGTGACCCATTTACCATTTAGACACTTCAACTGACTATTACTCAGATCAAATAGACACCCGAGTGGAACAAATGAGATACGTGAATTACACTTGCCAATGAAGCCAATCAGTGAACGACACGTGTAATTTAAAATTAAAACTTAACACTTATAATTAACAAAAATAAATAAATAAAAAACATAACTTCCCCCCCAAAGCAGCGCCCCCCACCCACCCCCCACTTCATCCTCTTCCTTTCACAACCAAAACTAGCGTCCCCACCCACCCCAACTTCATCTTCTTCCTTTCCAGCATTTTATTTTAGGAAGAATTCTTTCTTTTATAAAAGATAACAAGTCCTTTTTAGATTTGCCCTCCATAGCTGGAAAGCCAAGATAAATCCCTCGTATGCACATCACAATGTTTCCCAGAGAAGAACAAATGCTTGACTTCTCACTCTCAATTGTAATTTTGCTAAAAAAGATAGAAGAATTCCCTAAATTAATAACATGTCTAGAATATTGAGAATAAGTGTCCAAGATAGTATTAATATGAGAGATACTACTCATATCAGCTTTAGAAAAGATAAAGGAATCATAAAAAAAGAATAAGTGATACACGAGAAGGGTTATTTCTACCAAGTTTAATTCGTTTCAGTGTTCCTTGGTGCTCTATTAAGTGCAACATTGCTGATAAAGCCTTCGCACAACTTAAGAAAAGATTGGGTGATAGTTAATATCGGATACAAACTCAGGAGATAGTTACTGTGACGAATCTTCGACGATCTCAATCGCTTTGGGCTTGACTGTAAAAATGGCTTTACTCCGTAAAAATATTGTCCCTTTCAGATTTTGCAATTTCATGAGAAATAGATGCTGAAATAAATCCTTGAAATGCTTGAGAAGTATAAATGAAAAACAAGTTTTGTACTTTAAGAAGAAAAATGAAAAATAAATATAATTTTTTTAGTGATTTAAGGTGGCTTGGTTGGAACCTTAGTGACTGGTTTTCATGGAAGTTGGTGGCTTCACGGTAGTTGGCACTTGAAAGAAGAAAGAGGTATTTCATGTATTGAAAGAGGCTTCACGATTTTACAGTGGGGGTGAGGTGGTTTAGTTCATAAGAAATAGAAGAAAGGTTTAGTTGCAGCTGACTATTTTTTCCACATCAAATCAATGCCCCAAATAATATTTTGCTATTATAAAATAATAATATACTGTGGGACCCACTTACAAATTTTAATTCAATTCTAAAAGCAAGAAAGAAAAGTCTGCCGAAAAACTCACGCGCCCAAATGTAACTGAAATACACGTAATTTTCCATGTCAGCGTGAAGTATCTACGAGATACACTTAATAGTCAGTTGAAGTATCTAAATGGTAAATGGGTCACTTAAAATGTTTATTTGACCGTTGAGGACAACTTCAAGGGGCGATTTATGTATTTCGCCCTCTTCCTTTGATATCCAAACCCCAAAATGTGGTGGGCACAGTTTTAAATTTCCACGGGGCTTTCCCATATACTATAGGGCTTTCCCAAAATGCGGTTGGCTTTCTATCGAGATGCGGGAAGCAAGACTCAGATGGTTCGGGCATATTTAAAGGAGGAGCACTGATGCATTGGTCTGAGTGATTGACTGACTGTGGTGGGCACGAGGAGCGGTAGAGGGAGAACTAAGAAGTATTGTGGAGATGTGATCAAGCAGGACATGGCACGACTTAGGATTACTGAGGACATGACCCTTAACAGAGAATTGTGGAGGTCGAACATTAAGGTTCTTGGTTAAGTAGAAGTTGTAAATATTTCAACAGCGCACTAGAGTGAGATTAGCCAGTTAGGAGTTAGTCTTAGGATGCTATTGAGCAGCTACCGATGATGGGCTTTATCTGTTGGTTATTAGTATACTTTACATCTTTTTCGTATTTCCTATATTTTTTATATTGCGATTATTTTGCTATTTTATGGTATTTTGTGTTATGCTATGGGTTCTATGTTATTTTATGTTATTTTATTATGAGTCTATTGATAGTACTAATATATCGTCTCTTGGGGTAGGGGTAAGATCTGCGTACATATTATCCTCCTCAGACCCCACTTGTGAAATTATACTGGGTTGTTGTTATTGTTATTGTTGTTTACCATATACTTTAGAAAAAAATTAATTAAGATAATAATAATGAGTCGCATGATATCTCTAGAATTACAAATAGAATCTGTAAATTTGAGAGCAATGGAGTATAATCACAAATTCCCTCCACTTAAGAGTTAAATAATTCTTGTTTTTATTAAACTTTTCTATTATATTAATGTCATGGCAATTTCTTCCCTAATTTATTTTTTCACTATATAAAGTAAGGGGTAACTTAATTAATCTTTTCTCTTCTAGTGTTGACGGAGACTTGAGCACCTCCAAGTTTCCAACCGCGTTCATCATTGGAAAAGAAAAAACGGAAGAATCTTATTGGATTACAGATCTTGCTTCCTTATTATTCAAGGCCTCCTTGCGAAAGGATTTAACCACCGAACGGTACGTCGGGATTCCCTCATTATTTATCAAATATTTCGAATGAAAGAAATGATTATGGTCAAAACTATCCGTATCGTTTATTATATGGTTTACAGTTGTTCTCCATTCACTTATTCGTTCAAAAAAGTATACGACGTCAACTATAATAACAAAATTACACCGCGACTAACGGTAAAACCTGTGGGCCTTCTATTTAATGAGGTGACATATTTTAAATGGGTCACGTGGCACTTTGGATCCGACAACACATATGAATTTAGTACACGTCCCATAAATCGAATCTGCCATACTCTTTTACAACCCGGGTTAAAAAACATTTCAGGCTTCTTCTTCCTCCTATGTTGCATCCTTCCATGGCTTGTATGGTCTACCCCTTTTCTTCACTGGTATCTTTTCTTCTTCGCTACATCCAAGATCCTCGCGAACGGATTATAGTACAAAAGATGAGGTTTTAATTTGATACTTGAAGAGCTTTGAGTTATACAAGTAGAGATATGGACAAAATTGATGTGTGATTTTTGTCTAAAAAAATCATGTTGTTTTTCGCTATTTCTGAAACATTGTGTCTTTCTCTCCTTAAGATATTTTTTCTCTCTACAATCCCAAATGGTTAACCCATCGAAGGATTCCTCGAATTTTCCTTCAACAGCAGCCCGAATCTCCATTAAACGATGACCAAAGTATTTATTTATTTCCTTAAAGATGAAATCTCACATATCCCTGTTTTGACCAATTCCTTATGCAACTGTTTGTTTATGTATATCAACATAAAAGTAAAAATAAAATAAATAATTGAATTCTCTTATTTTACTTTCCTGGATTGATTTTTAGATTTGGGTTTTATCCAATTCAACTGAACCCAAATTTGAACCCATCAGATAATGAAAACATTGAAACAATTGATGCTAGTTTTATTTTTTAGTTCTACTCAGATTTGTTTTTGGACAAAAGTGTCACGTGACCCAGTAAAAAGACGCTAACACGTTAATTTGAAGGTCCAGCTCGTATGCCGCTAAACATATGGGTATTTTAATTAATAAAACTAATATAGTATATACTTTTGGACTAATAGATGAACGGAATATGCATTTTTGGACTGATAGATGAACAGAGGCTATAAATAAATTATTTATCAAACAATAAGGGTAATTTAGGCACTTTTTCCTTTATTATTATTACATTATTATTTTTTCCACTATTTGTTGAGTTTTTAAGCTAAAATAAGCTTAAAAGAGGGTGAATAGAAAATGGGGGAAAAATAAAAATTTTAAATTTTTCTCCTTGACAATGGGACATTGTCCCATATTGGAAGAGGAAAAGGTTTCTGATGGGTATATATATAATTTTTCTTCTTTTAGATCTTAAAGAGTTAAGAAGAAGGCAAGTCTTGCGCCATCGTTGCTCGCTCGCTCGGCTTCAAGTTTGGTCAAATGATCGATTGATTGATTAATTATTTAGACCAAATTTATTTGTTAATAGTAAATATTAAAGTAATATTATTAAGTATCCATTTTTTATAAACGAAAAATTAATATTAAATCCAACAAAATATTAATATTAAATCCAACAGAATATTAATCATTTTTTCGTTATCCGTTATCCGTTATTCATTTTCCGTTTTTGTAACGGATAATTAAGTTTCCTCCTCGTTATGAATTCCCGGTTTATTGTGACGTAGATAGCCATCTAAGTTATGGCCGTTTTACGTAAACAACCCTTCTGAAGAGATGCACCTCTTCAATTTGAGCTTAATATATTGGCTATAAATAGCAGTCCATTCTTATAGATTTTCTATATGAATTTCTGAGTTTTCCTACTTTCTTCTGCATTGTTTTAACTACAAATAAAGTAACAGTAAGTGTGATTTGTTACCGATCTTTGTGTTCGCTGAAACACTAGTGTTTGAAGTACCGCTACATCAATGTGTAATTCGCTACAACCTTGGGTACTTAGAGGGGATTAAATTCCTTAAGGAAATACTGTGAATTCAGTGGGCTCAAATAAAATTTTGTTTCGTTTACATTTATGTTTATATGTTATTTTATCTTCTACAGAATTTTTTTACAAATACATTTTACTAACAAGCTTAAAGAATTTAATTTATTTTCTATATTTGTGTTATACTCGCTTTTTCTTAGAGTAAAACCTTTGTGATTTATCAATCCATTGGAGATTAAAATCTACATAATTTTAATGTTTGTTTGTGTCATTCTTTTACAGAAATGACGAATGACAACAGGAACTAGACTGTTCCTATGGTGACTGCCAATGCATCGACAAGACGAACAACACTAGTAGTGGCGTCGGTAGAAAAACCCGAAAAATTTTCCATGTTTGATTTCAAGTGATGGTAGCAAAAGATGTTCTTCTACTTGACTACTTTAAGTCTACATAAGTTCATTAAGAAAGATGTTCCAAATTTGCCCGATGAAACTCCAGAGAATGAACGCTTTCTTGTGATTGAGACGTGGAAGCATTCTGATTTCCCGTGCAAGAATTATATTCTTAGCGGACTGGAGGGCGATCTGTATAACATCTATAGTAATGTGGAGACGTCAAAAGAAGTGTGGATTGCGGTTGAAAGGAAATACAAAATTGAATATGTTGGGTTGAAGAAATTTGTTGCAGCTAAATTTTTGGACTACAAAATGGTAGATAGCAAGTGTGTTATTACCCAAGTCCAGGAATTGTAAGTGATTATTCACGATCTCCTTGCTGAAGGTATAAGTATAATTAATACTAATGTTGAATGTATTTTTATTATGTTTACTAACATAATTTTCATTGAAGGTCTTGTTAACAATGAAGCATTTCAAGTTGCAGCGATGATTGGGAAGTTGCCTCATTTCTGGAAGGACTTCAAAAACTACTTGAAACACAAACACAAGGAGATGTCTTTTGAAGATCTCATTGTTCGGTTGAGAATCGAAAAGGACAACAAAGCTGCTGAAAAGAGAGGCCGTAGAAACTCAACAATAATGGGAGCAAACATTGTTGAGGATACTCTTCAAAATAAGAGAAAGAGGAAGCAAGCTTCTAGACTGAAAAGAAACCCAAGAAAGAAGCGATTTAACGGAAATTGCTACAAATTTGGGAAAGCTGGACACAAATCCAAAGATTTTTATGCTCCGAAGAAAGACAAGAAGAAGGGTCAAGCAAACATGGTTGAAAAGCACAAAGATGTTGATGACTTGTGTGCTATGCTTTCTAAATGCAACCTGATGAAAAATCCTAAAGAGTGGTGGATTGATTATGGAGCCACTCGCCATGTTTGTGCCGTTAGAGAAGTAGTTGCTACATATGCTCCCGTTGGACTCGAAGAGACGCTTTCTTGGGAAATTCTGCAACGGCCAAAATTGAAGGATATGGGAAGATATTTTTGATAATGGCTTCTCGCAAGGTGGTGACTCTAAACAACGACCTTCATATTCCCGAGATTAGAAAGAACTTAGTCTCTGTTGGACTTTTTGTTAAGAACGGGTTTAAATGTGTCTTTGTATCTAATAAGGTTGTAATAAGTAAGAATGTTTGTAGGAAAAAGTTACACCACTGAGGGCCTTTTCAAGCTAAATGTAATGGTTGTTGAGAATAATAACAAAATCTCAGCTTCTTCTTACTTACTCGAGTCAAATGATTTATATCATATACATTTGGGACATGCCATTTATAAAACCTTGCAAAAAATGATTAACTTGGAAGTATTGCCTAAGTTTGAATGTGACAAATCAAAATGTCAAATATGTGTGGAATCTAAGTATGTACAACATCCTTATAAGTCAGTTGAAAGGAATTCAAATCCTTTAGACTTAATTCACATAAATATTTGCAACATGAAGTTAATACCATCTCGCGGTAGAAAGAAGTGTTTCATAACTTTTATTGACGACAGTACTCGATATGGTTATGTTTACTTACTTAATAGTAACGATAAAGCAATAGACGCATTTAGGCAATACAAAAATGAAGTTGAAACGAAACTTAACAAGAAACTTAAAATGATAAGAAGTGATAGGGGTGGTGAACATAAATCTCCTTTTGAAGAAATATGTTTAGAATATGGAATTATTCATCAAACAACAACCATTTACACACTCCAATCCAATGGGATTGCGGAAAGAAAGAATCATTCATTAAAGGAGATGATGAATGCATTATTGATAAGTTCTAGTTTGCCACAGAACTTGTGGGGGAAAAAGCGTTCTTACGGCTAACCCGACTCTAAATCGAGTACGCCATAGAAAAACGCAATCCATTCTATATGAAAAATGGAAAGGAAGAAAGCCCAACTTGAATTATTTTAAAGTGTGGAAGTGTTTGGTAAAAGTACAAGTTCCTAAACCCAAAAGGGTAAAAATAGGATCAAAAACCGTTGATTGTGTTTTCATAGGATATGTGACCAATAATAAAGCATATCGATTTCTATTTCATATATCAGAAAATTCCGATATTTATAATAATACGGTTATATAATCAAAAAATGATGAGTTCTTTAAAAATATATATATTCATATAAAAAGGAATGCGAGTCGATTGGTGAAGGATCTAAATGACCTCGGGAAGAAACAAAAGAAAGTACATTTAATTAGGATGATCCAAGACGTAGTAATCGTCAAAGAGCGTCTACTTCATTTGGACCAGATTTTGTGACTTCTTACTGGAAAATGAGCCGCGAATATTTAAAGAAGCTATGTCTTCTTCGGAATTACTATTTTGGAAAGAGGCATTCAATAGTGAAATAGAATCCATATTGAACAACCATACATGAGAATTGGTTGATCTTCCTCCTAGAAATAAACCTTTGGGTTCTAAATGGATTTTTAAGAGGAAAATGACAGATGATGGCAGTATTGATAAATTTAAGGCAAGACTTGTAGTCAAAAGGTATAAACAACGAGAAGGTCTTGACTATTTTGATACATACTCTCCAGTTATAAGAATTACGTCCATACGAATGTTAGTAGTATTAGATGCAGTTTATGGTCTTAAAATTCATCAAATAGATGTTAAAACGACCTTCTTAAATGGAGATTTGAAGGAAGAAATCTACATGGAACAACCTAAAGGGTTTGTGGTTCCAGGCAAAGAAAATAAGGTATGTAGACTTGTTAAGTCCCTTTACAAACTAAAACAAGCACCCAAACAATGACATGCGAAATTTGACCAAACAATGTTGTCAAATGGTTTTAAGATAAATAAATGTGACAAATATGTGTACATTAAAAGTGATCCAAATCACATAGTCATTGTTTGCTTATATGTGGATAATATCCTGATAATGAGTAATGACATTGCCAACATAAATGCAACTAAGCGTATGCTAATTAGCAAGTTTGATAAGAACTTAGAGGGATGCTGATTTGATTTTGGAGATTAAGATCCATAAGACTCCTCAAGGTCTGGCATTGTTGCAATCTCATTATATTAAGATAGTACTTGAAAAATTCAAGCACTTAGGGTTTAAAGTTGCAAAGACACCAATTGACGTGAATCTTGCATTAGCAAAGAACAAAGGCCAAAGCATATCCCAATTGGATTATGCTCGTGTGTTGGGATGCTTAATGTATGTCATGAATTGTACACGATCAGATATAGCTTGTGCAATAAGTAAATTAAGTTGATACACGAGCAATCCAGGTCAATCTCATTGGATGTCAATGAAACGAGTTTTGGGATATTTAGAACATACCCATGATTTTGTTTTGCACTACAGTAAATATTCTGTGGTGATTGAGGGATAATGTGATGCACATTGGATCACTGCTTCAACCGATTCTAAGTCCACAAGTGGATATATATTCAGTATTGCTAGAGGAGCGGTATCTTAGAATTCGTCCAAACAAACTTTTATTGCCCGCTCTACAATGGAGGCCGAATTTATAGCCTTAGATAAAGCTGGTGAAGTAGCTGAATGACTTAAGAATTTCTTGGAAGACATTCCATTTTGACCCAAACCGTTGGCACCGATATGCATACATTGCGATAGTCAAGCGGCAATTGGAAGGGCTAGGAGCATTATTTATAACGGTAAATCTTGTCATATACGACGAAGAAATAAAATCGTTAGGCAACTATCAATTAGCAATGATCACGGACAACTGCGATGGAAAGAATTAAGCAAGCCTAAACTTAAGGCATTAATCAAGACCAACACAATCAAATCCGGAAGATCGAAGATTCTTTGAAGAGCAGATGAGTGGCTAATTTCAGAAGGACCAACAATCAAGAAGTAAACATTCATCTTAAACAACTGTAGAAGGAAATATGTCAATGAAGAGCAACGACTAGCAATCTTATTCTTAGAAAGAATCAATCTCTTTCCAAGGATCAAATCTCTTGGATTGTCAAGCCTCGTCAACAAACAATCTTCACCAAAGTATTTATACTAAGCTTCAAGCCTTTGACAAATATACTTTGATCAAACCAAAAAAACTCTCTCTTTGTTCTACTGCAAACAAACATTGTAATTCTCTAAGATTTGTTGTGTAACAAGTCAGAGAAAAAGGAGACTACAATATTGGTGAGGCATCGTATCAAAACAGACGAGTGTTATAAGAACTGAGCTATCACGTCATTTTAATTGTACTCGAAGAAACGTATTTACTAAAGAGAACTCTGTTGCAATACAAGGGGACTAAAATAAGATTCACATTGAATCCGAACCAGTATAAAATTCCGGTGTCTTTAATTCCTGCACTTACTTTCTGTGTTTTACATTATGCTACTGTAAATGTTTGGTTATTGCATCTAGTCGACTAATTGACAAACTAGTCAACTCATAAGAGATTAAGTTTAAAAATATACAATTCACCCCCTCTTATACTTTCACATTTTTCATTTTATTAATTCAATATATGTGGATTTATCAGCTAAAGTTTACTAATGACACATTCCTGTTCTTGTATTACGGTTAAGCCCCAACCATCATCTTCAGAAAGTCATCTAATCAAACAACTTCTTCGTCATTTTTTTTTTTAATAAATGAAGGTTAATACTATTCAAGTGATCAACCATTTTGTGGGGGAAGTGGAGAGTTAGATTTTCAAAGTCTTCCACTTTAGGGCGTTGGAAAAATATGCTAGTTTTTAAGTATATATTGAGATATTGGTCCAAGCTATTGGAATTATGTTACCTCATGTTGCAGAAAGTCAAGTTTTGATTGATAACGAAGTTTCTTTAACCAACTTAAATAGCACGTACATCAGTTATAGGCAATACAGCTGCTTTAGTATTCTTAGAAAATGAATTGAATTTTCTATTAACTAAACGCCAGTTCTTAATCAATACAACTCCTTGAGCCTCCACTAATTCTTTCAAGAATTCGTACCACTAGATTCCTCTGGCTATTTGCGGGAGATGGCCCAAACAGTTGCAGATACTGGCCCAAAGCAAATTGAAGGCCCAACATCCTAAATTTCAGTTTTTCAGATTAAATTTTCAGGATAAAAATGGCTATATGTGCAGTTTTCATAAGAATGGCTATATGTGCAGTTTCCATAAGAATAGCTATATGTGCAGTTTCCCCTCTAGAAATAGACACTAATTACCAACAATCAACCATTAAGTCATGCTACCAAAAATAGCAAGAGAACTTATCAATAATATACGACATATAAAAAATCTATGCAGTTTTTTTTTTTTATTCAATTGGTGTGGTTGAAATTCGTTGAAAATAAATAGATGGGATATACAAAGTTTAGATCGGAGGTAATTTGGACTGGTTTGGAGTTAAAATTCGTAGTTGAAATCGAGTATAAAAATTTATCTGCAACACGTATACTTACGCACAGGTATACACGGATATACGAAAAATACATATGAGATACATATGTTTACTCGTAAAACAGTATAATTGAATTTGTCACATAATTTATAGACAAGTGAAGTGATTTGATCCAAAAATGATAAATAAATAAGATTAAAAGTAAGACTTAGCGATTAAAATTGAAGAAGATGACAAGCCTAGCTTCGAGAACAGTGTTTCCGGGGACAGAAATGAAAACAATATAAAAGAGCAAATAAAGTTGTCTAATTTAAAGCAAAAATGGAATACAACATATGTTTTACCAAGAATTTCGGATGTTACAATGGCTGTTGAGCCTACTATTTATAGTTAAACTTAGGGAAAGAAGATACTATGATCAAGCCCAACTTAAATGATAATAAAGGAGTCTATGAATATGTAACAGCAGGCTATGAATACAAATATTCTCTGCAACTGTTGCCCTCTTAATGTTAGAGGATATCCTTCGTTGAATGTTATCCGCTGGCAAATATACGATTTACTCCAGTTGACCATACTCCCTTCGAGTTTACCCGATATTGCAACTGTTATTCCCGGTACTGATTGTTACTTGATTCGCCTTTCAATTATCTGTCTTTAATTCCACGTGTCATACTATCGTAAACCAATTTTACCCTACACACCCCTTAATTAATCCAATTATACTTGCCTCTTTCTAAATTAACTTTAGCTTAAAAAGCGAAACAAACTCTCAAGAACTATTCACCTACAATTACACTTTTTAATAAGTAGAATAGGTTACAGTTTAAAAACAATAGACCCTAACTTAAACAAATAGAGAACTTCAGCAGCTTCGTCTTCTAGACCTTACTCTTCAGTTGAAGAGCTTAAATCCTTAAAAACAACTCTTACTATGAAAGCTATTTGCCTTGAACAAATTCTATGTTTGTGCGAAATAACGGTACTCTTGAATAACAAGAATGTGGCACTTTATATAGGAATGAGGCTTGGCCGAAATTCTTTTCCAAGATTAGCTCCAAAACTTAAAATAATTCAATTATTTCTTATGTCGGTCATATAGAGCACCAACACATAGAAAAAGGGCTGAAGAAACCCGTCCATGACGAAAAACAAATCATAAAATCAATTCAGGTTCAACACGAAATTCTTTAGCTAATATTTTCTTTGTAGCCCAAGAATTAGATCTTTTCATTTATCAAACAAAATTATTTTTCAAACCAACTTGCACTAGGAGACAGTCTTCAGTCTTCAGCTTCTCAACAACAGACTTCATACAATATGTTTCTTTTGCAAGCATTTATTAACAACCATCAAAACATATTTACTTTCGGCCCAACAATCTCAATCATGAGTGTATGGCGTTGGGACTCTCTTGCACGTCTGACCAAAGGAACCAAATGAATAGCAGATATTTTAATAAAACCAGAGTTATTGCAGATTAACTTGATTTTGCCGATGCTCCTATTGGTGACTCTGACCTTGTTATCAAGATCCTTGGTGGTCTTAGTCCTGACTGTAATGACATCAATGCTTAAATTCATTTAAGAGACATTCACATCCCTCTTGAGAAACTATTTGACAAATTGAGAGGCCACGAAGTATTTCTTCGTCATAGACCAGAAACTCCTACTATTACTGCTTAATATAACTAGTGGTCCAACAACTAGAACTGCAATCTGATGAAGATTGAGATTTGGCTCAATCAATGATGAAGAACAGAAGAAGACTCTAGAAGATTCTAGAGAGAATTTTACAGAGAAGAAAAATGAGCTAAGCTCTTTCTATTTATGATAAAATGATGATCAGTACAATACCTACTTCTATTTATACTAATCAGCTATACTCTTCCACTAACTACTTTAACCACTTATCCAATAATTAGTTATATCTAACTATATAACTAACTACAGTTAACTATTGCTAACTACACAGTCACGTAGCTATCATGTGACACTGCTTTCCTCAATACTCCCCTCAAGCTAGGTGGTGCAAATAGATTTAGCACTCCTAGCTTGCCCAACAAATACTCATGTTGTGATCTTCCCAATGCCTTTGTGAATAAGTCTGCCTCTTGATCTTTTGACATTACATATCTTGTCTTCACAACTCCTTGTTGTATCTTCTCTCTTATGAAGTGCAAGTCTATCTCTATGTGCTTCGTGCGTTCATGGAATATGGGATTGGCAGCAATTTGAATTGCAGACTTGCTGTGACAGTGCAGCTCCACTGGTAGCTCAATCCCTGCTCTTAATTCCTTACAGAGTCCAGTTAGCCAAGAAATTTCTGCAACCCATGCTGCCATGCTTCTATATTCTACCTCTACTGAACTCCTTGATACTGTGCATTGCTTCTTGGACTTCCATGATATTAATGAGTTTCCCAATTTCATCACATAACCTGTTATAGATCTCCTTGAGACTGGGCATGATGCCCAATCTGCATCACATAATGCTGTCAGCTTAGCAGACTATTCTGAGCTCATCATTAGGCCCAGTCCTGGGGCTCCTCTGATGTACCTCACAACCCTTACAGCTGCTTCCATATGAGACTTCTTTGGACAATGTATAAATTGACTCAGGACATGAACTGCATAACATATATCTGGTCGAGTCATGGTAAGGTACAATAGCTTTCCCACTAGCCTCTGGTAGGGTCTTGGATCTCGTAGCTTCTTATCTTCTATAAGGTTCACACATTGATCATATTCTACTGTTGTGAACCTTTGGTTACATTACTTTGGTGTAGTCACTGGCTTTGATCCTCACAATCCAAGATCAGTGATAAGTTCTACAACAAACTTCCTTTGACCCATGCTCACAATTTACCTGGTGCAATGGATTGTCTCCAAACAAAAAAGTCTTGAAAATGCTAGATAGGGTGCTGGTTATCCAAGAATGGATGAATATCTATGACTCTACTAGTGTCAATCATTTGGTTAGAACATGCTCTAATCACTTACCCCTCCTCACTATTTCTAAGAATACATCACAACCTACTATCAAATATTTCAGATTCTTAGATTTCTGGACTAACGAAAATCGTTTCAAAGAGGTGGTGAAACAGGCTGGGGATATAGAGGTTCATAGCTCCCATATATGAAAATTCCACTTAAAACTAAAAAATACATGCAAATGTTTATCCCATTGGTCTGAGACATCTATTGGTAATATTTTTGACAACGTCAAGGACCTGGAAAAGAAGATGGATGATCCTGAACAAAAGTCCATTACAAACAATACTGCTATCAACATGGCTGAGCTTAACCGCATAAATGTGCTTCTTATCAGGGCCTATAAAACTAAAGAATCCATATGGAAGTAAATTTGGGATCAAGTGGTTTATGGAGGGGGGAAACACTAAATGCTTCCACTCCATTGTCAAGGGTAGAAGAAAGAGGCTAGCTCTTAAAAAGACCAGGCTAAATGATAGCACCTGGATTGAAGGAAATGAGTATATTGCAAATGAAGCTATATCCTTTTTTCAAAAGTAATTCACTAGAGAACATAAAGACTCTAATTTTTCTATCCTTAATTGTATTCCTAAAATTATCAATGAAATGAATAATGATGGCTTTACAGCCATACCTTCTATGGAGGAGCTGAAAGCTGTCATTTTGTCCATGAGCCCATATAGTGCACCTGGACTGGATGGTCTTTCTGGAAAATTTTATCATTTTTGTTGGGATACTATTAAGGATGATCTTTTACTAATGATCAATGACTTCTTTGCAGGTAACCAAATTACAAAGGCCATGATCACACATGCCTAATCCTCATCCCTAAAGTGGATAATCCTCAAGCCTTCAATGAACTAAGGCCTATCAGCCTTGGCAATTTCTCATGCAAAATCATATCGAGTCTTTTGAACCAGAGATTAAGCCCCCTTATGGACAACTTATTTCTCTTTACCAGGCTTTATCAAAAGAAGATCCATAACTGAAAATATCATGATGACTCAGGATATGGTCCATAATATTACAAAACCTTCCACCCGTGGGAATGTTGTGTTAAAAGTGGACATGGCTAAAGCATATGATTGAGTCTCATGGTAATATCTTTGTAATATTATGAGGCATTTTGGTTTTAATTAATCTTGGATTGATATGATTTGGAGACTTATGTCTAATATTTAGTATTCTATAAATATCAATGGGAATAGACATGGGTTTTTCAATTCCTCTAGGGGATTAAGACAAAGGGATCCTTTATCTCCCTCTCTCTTTTTCTTATAAGGGCTGAACTTTTTTCAAAATTAATGGAGTCTTTAAATAATCATGATTTCATCCCTTTTTTCTATAGATCGTCATGGTCCTGTTATATCTCATTTATGCGATGCTGACGACACAATTCTATTTTCTTCAGCTAAATCTGAATCCTTGAAAATCATGATGGAAAAAATGAAGACTTATGAGAAAATCTCAGGACAATTAGTGAACAAAGCCAAATCTAGTTTTTATGTCAACTTCCAAGATGGTGATATAAGAATCAACCAAATCAAATAGATTACTGGATATAATTACTTCCACTTTTCACTGCAATATCTTGGATGTCCTATTTATATAGGAAGGGAAAAAGTTGTTTATTCTAACAACATGGTGGCTAACATAGCCAAAAGGCGCCAAGGATGGGAAGGTAAATTTTTAACTTATGATGGCAAAGTTGTTCTTATTAAATCTTTTTTGCAGGCCATTCCACTTCACACTCTATCAGTGTTACATCCTCCCAAGGCAACTTTCTCCCAGATTGAAAATATGATCTCTAACTTCTTTTGAGGAATGGATGGCAACAAAAATAAGAAGCAATGGATTGCTTGGAAAGACATGTATTTCCCAGTCGAGGAAGGGGAGCTAGTTTCAGATCTCTTAAGATGCCTTTTCTGCTAAGATATGGTGGAAATTTAGAACTAAAAAATCCCTTATAAAAGATTTTCTTGAAGCTAAGTATTGTAAAAGGGTTTCATCTGTTGCAAGAAAAAAAGCTCAAAATCATTCTCATTCTTGGAGAAGAAAGATGGACATCATAGAAAAGGTGGAACCTTATATATCATGGAATCTTGGAAGAGGGGAGATCTCCTTCTGGTGGGATTATTGGACAGAATTTGGGCCCTTGGCTCAGCTGGCGCTCAACACCAAGACTCCTAAAAGAACTATGGTCAGGAGTTCTACTATCGAAATACTTGGAATCAAAGTAAATTGAGGAGAATCCTCCCCGTGCATGTGGTCAACTATATCAAAGAATCAGGTTCAATATTGATAACGAAGATAGACCCATATAGACCCCGGATCCTTCAGGGGACTTCTCTTGCAAATCTGCATGGCACACTTTGAGATTAAAGAAAGAGACTACTTTTACAGGTATGACGATTTGGCATAAGAAGCTTCCCTTTAAAATTTTCTTTTTATGATGAGAGTGCTAATGGATAAAGTAGCAACTGATGTTTCTATTAAAAGATTTGGGGTGAATATTGCTTCTATATGTAACTGCTGCCCCAATAAATATTATGAGGAATTTACTAACCATCTGCTCAGTGAAAGTCATATTGCCAATCTAGTTTGGTCTTTATTTTGTAACTCATGTGGTATCAGATTGGTCCAAGACCTGGCAAGGAACATAATTATGAGGTGGTAGTTAACTAAGTCTAAAAATGAAATTCTTCAATGCCTGTCCTCAATCATTTGCTAGCAAATTTGGAAGAACATATGCTCTGCTAGGCTTAATGAAAAGCGCATGTCTCATCATTTTATCATCCAACAAGTGATCAAAATGAAAAATATGCTTATCCAGATGAGGTTCCCAAACTTCAGCTCCAGCACCTATGGCAGGACACGTACAATAGAATTGAGAAGCTTTCCCTTGCTATCGGTATCAGATTGTTTATTGGCGAAAATTCCGAGTGGGCTGGGTTAAACTTAATGTCAATGGCTTTAGCAAAGGTAACCCTGGCCCGGCAGGTGGTGGTGGTCTTACCCGAGATCACTATGGTATTTTAATTGGCACTTTTACAGAATTCTATGGAAATTGTAGCTGTAATATTGCGGAAGCTAAAGCCATGATGCGGGGCAAAATGTGCATTTCAAAGGGCTTTACAAATGTTATAGTTGAATCAGGCTCATTGATTCTCCTTAACTTGATTAGAAGGATAAGGAAGCCTCCATGGAGATTTAAAGATAACAAATCCACAACCTGACCAAGGATGCTAACTTTCTTTTTTGTCACACATTGAGGAAGGAAACAACTCTACTAACAAGCTTGCTAACCTGGGCAAAGAATTCAAAATTGATTCTATCTTCCATGGGGCTGTATCATTACCTTCGAATGTTAGAGTTTCAATAGAGTTAGAAGTTGACGGGGTCCCTAACATTAGATTCAGACAGAAGAAAAACAAGTTTGTTATCAATGTCAACAACTAGCAGCAAGTTTTCTTCTCACACCTTTTTGTACATAGCATCCTTGAGTGTTACTACAAATTATCCTAGGATGCAGAACTTCCTTCACACACAACCAAAATACTTTTGTTCAAATGTGTATCATAGGATGTATGTTATCACCTATTACATTGTCTTTGAGGCCAAGGTCTGTGTCCTCCTCCGTGTAATTATTATTTTTGATATATATATACAGGTTGGAGTCACTCTTCAACTCCTCCCTCATGATGATGGAACTATAATTTTTTTTTTTAAAAAGATTAAAGATACAAATAGCTTTATTTAGTCCATTACACTTTTAGGTGTTATTTTAAAACTTCCTTGATAAGTAACAAAAATTTCTAAATTTTGAATGTCAGCAAAAATCAGTCTTCACCAACTATTCTCCAAATATTTTGGACCATATTGGATTATGCACGTTTATATAATCTTAAATCCATCTTTACACTAAATTTTAGGCATAGTCTTGGATTATTTCTCCAAAATTATATTCACTCTGATCAACAATAAATGATCAATTTGCTTTGGACACACGTATTAATGAAATATTAAATTCTAGACGAAAATAGTTAGTTTAACTAAACTAGCCTTCACTAAATGTTGCACCATAGTTATAGTAACACTTACTTCTCTTCTTTGTGGTGAGTAAATGACTTTTCAAGGATACGTACATAAAGGTAATTTTGAAAAAAAATTAAATTTTTTCTTGATTATATAAATGGACACTTATTTTGGACCAAAATAAAAAGCAATTTATCACTTATTCTTCACGGGAGGGAGTAACGAATAAAATTGAGGCAGATGATTTGATTCTCTTTTTTTTTTTGTTCTCCAAGTCCTAATTACATTTCTAAAGTTTTATTGTGTATCTCACACAACTGATATTAATTGTGTGATACTCTTTTTTCTCTCACAAATTTGTGGACCTTAATGTTATATTGTAAGAAAATTACCATATTTTCTAGAATTTCTAGTGTGGCCCACATATATGGTAATAAATTATTTACCTTCTCTCCCAAAGGAAATAATATATCAGATAATATTCTGTGGTTATGCATATATGGTAGTTTCTTTGATGGAAAGAAATTACCATATATTAGTAGTCCCTAGGGTAATTATAATTTATGAAGAAGTCCCTAGGGCTAAAGTATTTGCCTAAGAGTCCCTAGCCTACCTATAAATACGCCTGTGACTCCATCAGTCTGGCATCCAACGATAGGCTTAGGCTAGAAGGCTCTAGGTTTTCTGTCAAAGTTTTACGAGGCGATTCCACAACACTTGAACAATCATGGCTGAAGGTACGTTCCTTGTTTAATTTCCGCTGCGTTGGCTCTGTGTATGTATTCGAATTTCAACATGTGGTATCAGAGCCGTCCTTTAGCTATGTTGTTCAGTTTTGGATTTGCCCGTCATGAGCAATCTGATAACTTTGTTGTGATCTTTGCAAAAGGATATGAATCGATGTTGATTATCAATATGTACGTGTTCTATGTATAAGTTACTTTTCTATTTTTTTTTTTTTTAAAGTCTAAGTGTATTACATAGATCTCAGTAGTTAAGAGATTATAACATGACAGATTCGTGATATTTGAATACACGGTTAAAGAACAACGAACAAAAGTATCCGTTTAATCCTTGACCCATATAATTTTGTTGTTTCTGATCATTTGCACTTCTCCCTTGCATAAAGAAACTGATTGTTTGGATAATTGATCATTAGACTGTCTTTCTTTGTTCAGAATTATTTTCTTAATAATACCGCTCAAAGGGAGATATATTTAATTGATAATTATAAAATAATCTCTTTACTTGTTTTGAAACTTGTGCTTTTCGTTTCCTCCGTATGGATCTTGACGAGTGACGAGGTTAATTACCTAATTTGCTAACCTCATTCCTTGGAACGTGAATTTAGTTGTTGTTTTTTTAAGCAATGAATTTATGAAAGGTCTTTGTTTCAATTTTGATCAAGATTGTAGTTGAATTATTTAATTAGATGGTTCAATTTAACGAGACTGCCTATTACTTAATTGTTTTAGTTGTCCTTATATATTAATTGATTCTCTCTGCAATTATCTAAAAGTGAAGATTCTTGTTTATTCGGGTATGAATCAACTTACTGTCCCAGTAAAACTTTAGAACCTTTTAAATATTTGTAAAGCCACTTCGCAATCAAGGCTTTATTCCCGACGCACTCACTGTCTAACCGATTTGCATAAGATTACAAATTATGTTTCCATAAATTAGCTACAAGTTCCTATAATATTCTGATTATTTATAAGAGTTGAGTTACTTTTGTGTTTGAGGTTTAAAAACATTTTGCTTAAGTAACGTGTGTACTCATTGTGAATCTTATCAACGTACTGTTTTAGTTGATATGTAAAGCTAAATATTCTAAGATGTCATTTGTGTTTTCTTTTGTGTCATGTATTTGGGAGTAGCCACAGCGTCTTGAGTACTTGACATAAAAAAATTAAGTTATTTAATCACATAAAGGTTAGTGATTAAAATTATAATGACATCTGCTTAGTCCAATTATCTCATTAGAATAGTAACTCGGCCCTACAGGGAGGTAACTATACTGGTGAGATTAATTGGAATGAGATAGTAAACCTTTAAGTTGAAAATTATCTTATGCCCACAGGTACGGATAAATTTCTATGTGTTTTGGTTTACTAGTCTAATAAAGTTAGTAAATTCTATGCATGGGTTGCAACCTCTGCCCACAGGAAGGTCGAGAATTTACTATGAATCGGTATTTTACGCGATTCACTTTTGATGGACTGTACTTTATAGCTTATGTATGTTTATCCTTGTTTTGCGGTCTTTACCGCTTTTCCTACCGCTATTTTTAACGAGAATGCTCGAATTCCAATGCTTTCTGGTGACAATTATACTGAATGGAAGGAGAAAGTCCTTCTCACTTTAGGGTGCTCGGATCTGGACCTGGCACTCCGTGTGGATGAACCACCTATCCCCACGGAATCAAGTACGCCAGTTGCTAGGGCTAGTTATGAGCGGTGGGAGCGATCTAATCGCTTAAGTTTAATGCTCGTAAAAGCTCACATAAGCCAAAGCATTAGGGGTTCTATCCCTAATAGCGATAAGGTCAAAGCTTACATGAAGGCAATTGATGAACAATTCGTAAGCTCTGACAAGGCATTGGCCAGCACCCTTATGAAGAGGCTCTCAAGTATGACTTTTGACAGAAGTCGTACAGTGCGTGAGCACATTATGGAGATGAGAGACATTCCTGCTAAACTCAAGTCCCTTGAGGTTGATATGTCTGAACCATTTCTTGTGCATTTCATTCTCAACTCACTTCCTGTGGAATATGGTCCGTTTAAGATTTCTTACAATACACATAAGGATAAATGGTCAATCAATAAACTTTTGACAATGTGTGTTCAAGAAGAAGAGAGGTTGAAGCATGAGACACTTGAAAGTGTTAATATGGTGACTCGTGGTAAGAGAAATGCAAAGAAGGGCAGAAGTGTTCCTATGAAGAAGAAAAGCACATTTGACAAAGATGTTTGTCGTTTCTGTAAGAAGAAGGGACACTGGAAGAAAGATTGCCTGAAATACAAGAAATGGCCTGCAAAGAAAGGTAATTTTACCTTTGTATGTTATGAATCTAATTTTACTGAAGTTTCTGATAATACATGGTGGATTGATTCTGGTGCTACAATTCACATTGCCAAAATCATGCAGGCTTTCTAACTCAGAAGAAGCCGATAGGAAGTGAACAATACGTCTATTCTGGCAATAGGACGCGTTCACGTGTGGAAGGCGTGGGGACTTATAGGCTCATTTTGAAAGATGGTTTTTACTTAGATTTAGAAAATACTTTTTATGTTCCAGAATATTCTAGAAATATAATTTCTCTTTCAAGACTATCGATTAGTGGATATGATTTGAATTTTCATTATCCTTCTGTGAAACTTTTGAAAGATAATAAAGTTATTGGTTTTGGAAATTTGAATGAAAATTTATATAAACTTGAGCTAGACCCCAAATTTGAATGCAATGTTTTAACTTTGCATGATAAAGAAATTGGCACTAAGCGATGTATTGTCAATGAGAATTCATCTAGTCTTTGGCACAAGAGATTGGGACACATCTCTATTGATAGAGTCAAAAGGTTGGTTAATGATGGAGTTCTAAAAACTCTTGATTTTTCTGACTTTGGGACTTGTGTGGACTGCATAAAGGGTAAGCAGACCAATAAATCAACTAAAGGTGCCAAAAGGAGTTCTCAATTACTTGAGATCATACATACAGACATATGTGGACCTTTCCCTACCCCTTGCTTGAATGGTGAGAGATATTTCATCTCGTTTATTGATGACTATTCAAGATATATGTATCTTTATTTTCTGTTTAATAAATCAGAAGCACTTGATGCTTTTAAAGTCTACAAAACAGAAGTAGAGAAACAAACTGGTGCTCAGATCAAAATTGTAAGATCTGATAGGGGTGGAGAATATTATGGTAGGTACACAGATAAGGGACAAGTTAAGGGTCCATTTGTTGAGTTCCTTGAAAGTGAAGGTATAATTGCTCATTATACCATGCCAGGAACACCACAACAAAATGGTGTGGCGGAAAGAAGGAACCGGACATTAATGGACATGGTAAGAAGCATGATTAGCAGATCAAGTTTACCTTTATCCTTGTGGAGTGAAGCCTTAAAAACCGCTGTGTATATTTTAAATAGGGTTCCATCCAAGGCTGTCCCCAAGACACCTTTTGAGTTATGGAAAGGATGGAAACCTAGTTTAAATCATTTACACGTTTGGGGATGTCCAACTGAAGTGAGGGTTTATAACCCACAACTAAAGAAGTTGGATGAAAGAACAATAAGCGGTTATTTTATAGGCTATGCGGTTAACTCTAGAGGATTTAGGTTTTATTGTCCTTCTCATTCTCCTAAAATTGTTGAAGCTAGAAATGCTAAATTTCTTGAGGATCATGAAGAGAGTGGGAGTGGTTTGACTCAAAGGGTGGAATTGGAAGAGATAAGGGAACCACCCGTGGTACCTTTATATATTAGGAACTTGAATGTTTCTCAGAGAAATTCTCATGAATTATCTGAACAACAACAAGTTCAAGAGCCACCACCACTTGAGGAGCCACAGCAAGATCAACCCACTTTACCTGAACCCACTGAAGAAGTGTCAGAACCAGTGGGAGTGAGAAAATCCTCAAGAATTAGAAAATCAGCAATTTCTAGCGACTATATTGTGTATCTCCAAGAGTCCGACTTTGATATTGGACTAAAAGATGATCCATGCTCGTTTTCACAAGCCATGAGTGGAGAAAACTCCACATTTTGGTATGATGCCATGAAAGAAGAGTTAGAATCTATGGCTAAGAATAAAGTCAGGGATCTCGTCGAATTACCAAAGGGATCCTCTACCATAGGTTCCAAGTGGGTCTTTAAAACTAAAAGAGACTCATCGGGTAATATCGAACGATATAAAGCCAGACTTGTAGCCAAGGGTTTTACTCAAAGGGAAGGCATTGATTACCATGAAACCTTCTCTCCGGTATCAAAGAAGGATTCATTGAGAATAATCATGGCATTAGTAGCTCATTTTGATTTAGAGTTACATCAAATGGATGTGAAAACAGCTTTTCTGAATGGAGATCTTGAAGAGGAGGTATACATGAGTCAACCTGAGGGATTTTGTGATAAGGACAAAAGTCACCTTGTTTGCAAGTTAAATAAATCCATTTATGGGCTAAAACGGGCTTCCCGCCAATGGTATATTAAATTCCACAATGTTGTTTCTTCATTTGGATTTACGGAGAACGTCGTTGATCAATGTATATACCTTAAGATAAGTGGGAGCAAATATATTTTTCTGGTCCTATATGTGGATGATATTTTGCTTGCAAGTAATGATTTGGGATTGTTGCACGAGACTAAACAGTTCCTTATCCAGAATTTTGAGATGAAGGATATGGGTGAAGCCTCCTATGTCATTGGCATAGAGATTCACAGAGACAGATCCCAAAGATTACTTGGACTGTCTCAGAAGGCCTACATTGAAAGAATTCTGGAAAGATTCGGGATGAAGAACTGTTCACCTATAGCAGCACCCATAATTAAAGGTGACAAATTCTCATTGAATCAATGTCCATAAAATGCATTGGAAAAAGACCAAATGAAAGACATTTCTTATGCTTCGCTTGTTGGGAGCCTTATGTATGCACATGTCTGCACTAGACCTGATGTTTCTTTTGCGGTAGGAATGCTTGGCAGATATCAAAGTAACCCTGGTCTTGACCATTGGAAAACTGGTAAAAGGGTCTTGAGATATTTGCAAGGAACCAAGGATTTTAAGCTCACATACAAATACTCTGACTCATTGGAGGTGATTGGATATTCAGAATCTGATTTGGGTGGATGTAAAGACACTGGTAAATCTACTTCAGGATACATTTTTCTCCTTGCTGGAGGTGCTGTATCTTGGAGAAGTGTCAACCAGACCATTGTTGCAACATCCACAATGGAAGCTGAATTTATAGCATGCTATGAAGCTACATCACAGGCGTTATGGTTGAAGAACTTTATTTCCGGCCTTAGGATAGTCGATTCCATTTCAAGGCCATTGAGAATCTTTTGTGACAATTCAGCTGCAGTTTTCTTTTCTAAGAATAATAAAAGTGGCAGCCGAAGCAAGCACATCGACATAAAGTACTTGATGGTTAGAGACTATGTGAAGAAGCAAGATGTGAATTTTGAGCATATTAGTACTACTTTGATGATTACTGATCCTATGACTAAAGGTCTGTCGGCTAATCTTTTCAAGGATCATGTAACCCACATGGGGCTTAGTAGCTCAATTTAGTCTTGCTTTGCTCTCTAACAGTTTGTCTAGACATTATGTTTATTTTGATATACATGACAGTGCACACTTTTGGTTTTTCATGTATTATTTGTGATCATTAGATCAATAAAGTTGGACTCTGAATGACTTATATTAAGCTCATTCATAAAGTTGTTAGACACTTTATTAGAATATGTTATGCATTGTAATACATGGAAGGAAGTGTTTGTTTAAAAGCATGACCGCCATGATTCGTGTAATAATATATTCTAGTTAAAGTGATTGTCGCATAACCTTTAGTTGAGTGATAAAGTTTGTGGCCATATTATATGTTTATCACTTCATAAAGGATTATCTGATTTTAAATATGTGGGCCAAGTGGGAGAATGTAAGAAAATTACCATATTTTCTAGAATTTCTAGTGTGGCCTACATATATGGTAATAAATTATTTACCTTCTCTCCCAAAGGAAATAATATATCAGATAATATTCTGTGGTTATGCATATATGATAGTTTCTTTGATGGAAAGAAATTACCATATATTAGTAGTCCCTAGGGTAATTATAATTTATGGAGAAGTCTCTAGGGCTAAAGTATTTGCCTAAGAGTCCCTAGCCTACCTATAAATACGCCTGTGACTCCATCAGTCTGGCATCCAACGATAGGCTTAGGCTAGAAGGCTCTAGCTTTTCTGTCAAAGATTTACGAGGCGATTCCACAACACTTGAACAATCATGGCTGAAGGTACGTTCCTTGTTTAATTTCCGCTGCGCTGGCTCTGTGTATGTATTCGAATTTCAACATATATTTCTTAAATTACAAAATTTAGATCCACAAAATTATAAGGTAAAAAAGATAATTAGTTGTACGAGACAAATAAATTTTTTCTCTAAAACCATGTGTACTAAGAAAGTGGGATCCCATTAACGAATGGCAGCGGCCTAACCTATAACAAGTGACAATAACAGCCACCAACTTTGGTGAGATGTGGGTCCCTTTCTATCTGTTTCAAAACACGGAGTCAGATAAAATACAGTACGGCGCTTTGATTGGTCAATTAGTGGGAATGTGAAAGTGGTGGAAACTATTTTCGAATTCTTGAATTTTCTACAACAAACTCTATAAAGCCAATAGAAAATAGGACCCAAATTTAGTGTAAACTTAAAAAGGGAGAACTCCACGTTTTTCTTCTGCCTTTTCCAAGAATCATCAAAAGGCTTTTAATAATTGAGGAGTTTTATTGCTATTCCCAAAGATTGAACATTTACTAACACTTATATTTGATCAAAAGAGACTTCTTTGAGAATTTGAACTAGAACTAAATATTATCTTCTTTTTTTATCTCCAAGAAAATGGTAGTAGCAAGATGGTGGATGACAACATTCCAATTGACAGAGTTGTTTGTTAGTTCTTTAGTTCATTTGACATATGGGCTTTACATATTCAGCACAGCCGTGGCCGGTGATTTTTCCCAGACTCTGAGCAATTGGCTTTTCAAGCCAAATTTGGAAACTAGCCTTAAAATAGAGGACACAAAAGAGGCTACCAGTGCAAAAGACTTGCTTCCTATCGTGTTGGTTCATGGAATCTTTGGTTTTGGCAAAGGGGTAATGGCCCTTTAACACATTTTCACGTTTGTGTTTTAGTCTTGTTGGTTCTTGTGGCCTTAAAAATGTAATAGTATTTTCTTAATTTGTAGAGACTGGGAGGACTTTCGTATTTCGCTGGTGCAGAGAAAAAGGATGAAAGAGTTCTAGTGCCAGATTTGGGTTCCCTTACTAGCATTTACGACAGGTGGATTTTTCAGCTCAAATACTGTGATACTGTTGTTTCCTATTTCTATCTATTTTTTGCAACAATTGATGAATTTTAGTTTTCAGGGCACGTGAATTGTTTTATTATTTGAAAGGAGGGCAGGTTGATTATGGGGAGGAGCACAGTAAGGCTTGTGGGCATTCCCAATTTGGACGAATTTACGAACAAGGTCAGAACCTTTTCATTTTTTATAATCGGAAACAAAATCTATAACTTTACAAGATAAGAGTAAGGTCTGCGTACACGTTACCTTCCCCAGATCACAGTTGTGGGATTACACCAGACTTTTTTGTTGTGGGATTACACCAGACTTTTTTGTTGTTGTTATAATGTTGGTCTAATGTCAGTGAGGATTCATATAGTCGAATCCAACTTGTTTGGGACTGAGGCGCAATTATTGGTGTTAATCGTTATGGATTAGTTACTTGCATTTCAAACTTTATGAATTCAGTGTCTAACTTAAACTAGCCATTTTACTTACCTGGCAAAAAATGAAGCAGGGTACTACCCAGAGTGGGATGAAGATCATCCTATTCATTTTGTGGGGCATTCAGCTGGAGCACAGGTTGTTCGAGTCTTGCAACAGATGCTGGCTGACAAGGTAAATTAATGCACAATTAGTTACAAAATATTTGACGCGATAAATAATCTGTTCACGGTTAACATTAAGCTGACTATGATAGGCATTCAAGGGTTATGAGAACACTTCAGAGAACTGGGTGTTAAGCCTAACATCATTATCTGGTGCACTTAACGGGACAACCAGAACATACTTTGACGGAATGCAGTAAGTTTCTCAAAATCTTTACTTACTGTAGTTTAACCGTATTTGAAGACAAGAGGGGTTGCTCTGATGGTAAGCAACCCCCACTTCCAACCGAGAGGTTGTGAGTTCGAGTATCCTAAGAGCAATGTGGGAAGTTCCTAGAGGGAAATGACGCGGGTTTATTTGGAAACAGCCTCTCTACCCTAGTGTAGGGGTAAGGTCTGCGTACACACTACCCTCCACAGATCCCACTAAGTAGGATTATACTGAATTGTTGTTGTTGTAGTTTAACCGTATTTGGTCAATTCTTGCCATGATTAATTGATGCCTTTAGCTTTGACATCGGAGTCCTAGATGATTTTCGAGTACTTAGTACTTGCGGAGGCACGCATAATATGCATAAAACTACTGTCAAAGCTATCATCTGTTTGTAGCTTTCTTTAATTTTATGTTTTAGCCAGTTTCCTGAGAGTTGTAAAACTTCATTTTACTGAGTTTGATTGAATTCTCCGACAGACCTGAAGATGGGAAGTCCTTAACGCCCGTATGTTTGCTCCAACTTTGCCGCATTGGGGTTATAATTTATGACTGGCTTGACATTCCATGGCTGAAGGACTATTACAACTTTGGCTTTGACCACTTCAGTATGTCCTGGAGAAAAAGTGGTATCCGGGGTCTTGTTGATTGTCTTTTAGGGAATGCAGGTCCATTCGCTTCAGGAGATTGGATACTTCCAGATCTTACCATCCAGGGGTCAATCAAGTTGAATAGCCACTTACGTACATTTCCGCAGACATACTACTTCAGCTATGCTACCAAGTGGACCACGAAAATAATGGGTCTTACAGTTCCTTCGGGCGTTCTAGGGATACATCCTCTTCTACTCATCAGAGTCTTGCAAATGAGCCAATGGCGGCATCCTCAAGATGTTTCTCCTCCCTATAAGGGCTATAGGTTCGTGTGTATTACCCCTCCGTTCCAATTCTACTTAGATAGATGACGATTCTTTATACTACATGTGCTGTTCACCTGAGTTTTATTTCCAATCAGTCAGCTAGATTTTGAAACTCCGTAGTCTAAATTTCTCAATATTGACTATTTTAGTTGAGTGACTGTGTTTTGAGCCTCATTGATTTGCATGAGATCCCACATCCAACCTGATTATATTTTGGGGGTTATTGTTGTTCATGACAAGTTATTGCTGATAGTTAGACTACGTCGTGGATTATGCATGGCTGACATGCACTGCACTAAATTAGGGATTTTGTAACACTACTTTTGATTGATTTCCAGTTCTCCTAATTTTAGTGTCACCTAAACAATCTGTTTAATCTCCTTTGTAAGATGTGGATTTCCGTTTGTGATCAGTTCAGAGTCGTAAATTTTAATATGTCGCAAGAATTTTGAAATCAGTAATCCAAATGCACCATTAAGTTTTCTCATTCAAGATTACAACAACAACAACTACCCAGTATAGTCGCACAAAGTGGGGTTTGAGAAGGGTAATATGTACAAAGGTCTTACCCCTACCCGAAAGGGCAGAAAGGCTGTTTCCAATCGACCCTCGCTAAAAAAGAGAAAGAAAAAGAAAAACAAAAAGAGCATTAGTGACACAAGCAGAAATCGCATAAATAATTATCTAAACATAAAACCATAAATTAAATGATATGCAATAATATCGACCAGTAACTACCATAAGGGGCACAATACAATAAGCAAGTCATCTATGGAAAGGCCTACCAAACCCCACCTAGCCCCGGGAACGAAGTAGGAAAAGTTCTAAAAGCCCCTATCCTATAACCCTGATACTATTGAGTACGGATTCAATGCAAACAATAACTAGTTTCATCATCTCATTGTTATTATTTCATGCAGGGATGAAGATTGGTGGGACAATGACGGTGCTCTGAACACCATATCTATGACGCACCCACGCTTGCCAGTTGAACACCCGAGTCAACATGTCGTTAAAGATTCTGATTGCCAGCGATTGCAACCTGGCATCTGGTAGGGTGACCAGTTAGATAGAGGAACTTATCTCATGGAAGAGTATTGTGTTCTATTCCAAGAATTAAGTATTAATTTTCCTCTTCTGTGCAGGTACTATAAAATTGTTGAAGGTGACCACATTCTTTTCGTTCTGAACCGGGAAAGAGCTGGGGTTCAATTTGATTTAATCTACGACAGCATATTTGAGCGCTGCAGGAAGCATGTTGTAAGAAAGACTCCAACACTCCCAAACCATATTTAATTAGGAAGATATATATAGTACTGCAGTATCACATTCTTCTAATCTTTTACACAACAACAACAACAATCCAGTATATTCCCACAAGGTGGGATCTGGGAAGGGTAATATGTAAACATGCCTTACCTCTACACGAGAGGGCAGAAAGGCTGTTTCCAATCGACCATCGGCGCAGGGAAAAGAAAGGCTCTTCTAATCTTTTACACAATGATCAAATATCAATTTCGCCTTCGAAATGGATTTTAAGTCAATGTCTCTGATTGTTCTTTTGTATGGACTATGGAGTAATTGTTATTACCTCCATTGGCTCTTAGGGTTTCCGTGGGGAAATATAGTAGAGATTTGGTTCGTTGCACTGTCAAAAAAGATGAATATAGAATTCCAAAAGAATACACAACTTTCTGGTTTGACCATGATGATCATCAACTCAATGATTTTTTATGTTGATTGACTGATTTTTCAGCTCAATATAGTAGTAATAGTTAGGGAAGTTGTCTCAAAAACTCATTTACATATTCTAACATTATTTGGTTGAAATCACTGGTAATAGTACTTTTGTGTCTCTCTTTCAATTCATTGAACAAAATCACATATTGGGTTTGCAGTCTCCATATATCCAAAAGAGGTCCACAAAATTAAACTTGTGAGGTATAAATTTGTGTTTATGGATATAAATTTGTATTTTGGTTATTATTATTTCTCATCTATGTTACTAAACAAAATCAACTCTAGGGCATTTGTAACAACAACAACGACAGCATACCCAATATTAGCTCACGCCATAGGGTCTTGGGAGGGTAGTCTGTACTAGATCTTACTCTACCTTGTGAGGACAGAGAATGATGTTTCCAATTGAAAATTTGTTCATCATTGAAGAATGTTAGGTCCAAACTTGAAATAATACATTAAAATATAAAACTGTAAAAAAATTAAAGAAATATTTATAAATTACATTACAATAAATATTTCTATGTATAATATATTTTATAAAATTGTATAAATGTACTATAAGGTTGGTTTGGTTTCAGTTTGACTTTTTTTAGTTAAAATCAAACCAAACCAATTATGGTCAGATTTTTTTCCAATACTAAACCAAATCAAACCAAACCACTATCGGGTTTTTTTTTTTTCGATTTTACTCGGATTATCGGTTTGGTGCTTTATCAGTTTTCTTTGTACACCCTATATGCATCCGTACATAATATTTGATGTAATATACGTATTAGAGAAATGGCTGATTTGACACAAGGACCTTTGTATTTTGAGTTATTATCTTTTAATTATTTGATGTAAGTTTAGCTTTTTTTAGTTAAAACCAAACTAAACTAATTATGGTCGGATTTTTTTTCTCAATACTAAACCAAATCAAATCAAACCACTATCGTTTTTTTTTTTCCGATTTTACTCGGATTATCGGTTTGGTGCTTTATCGGTTTTCTTTGTACACCCCATCCGTACTTAATATGTGATGTAATATACTTATTAGAGAAATGGCTGATTTGGCATAAGGACCTTCGTATTTTGAGTTATTATCTTTTAAAAATAAATTTTATTCAAATTTTGTGGTTAAAAATTGTAATGAAAATGCTTTCAGGAAGTTTGTAAGGACCTTCGTAATTTGAGGTTAACCATTAATTTTCTTAACTGAAATAACTACCATACAATAGCTTTAACTTCTTTTTTTCCTTTACAATTTATAAGCACCCCCAAAACCTCAATTCACAAATACATATCATCAAAATCACCATTGATGATGGCAGCTAAGGCTAGGATTTCTGCAACTATTTTACTAGTTTGCATTATCCTTCCTTTGCTAGCCTCAGCATTTCTTGATCATCTTCCTGAAGTTCTAGAACATGATTCTAGAATTAAAGATGTAACAATCCGTGGTGATAATAATATTGTCCGTGCCAATAACAATGACTTTACTCTTCCTAGCTCACATGAGAGAAAGAATGAAAGATCCTTAAAAGAAAAGAAGTCAAAGAAGAAGAAGCATAAGAAGAAGAAGAACAAGAAGGGAAAGAAATCACATAAAGATAAAACTTTTGATTTTGACCATATTTTTGGAGGAAACCAACAAGAAGGAGATGAAGTTTCCCCTTATTTACAACCATTTGATGCGCCTAAAACAATAGAAGAACAAGAACAGACAGAGAATTATGATGGATTACGTGAGGGATTTTACCAGAAAACATGTCCTCATGCAGAAAATATTATAAGAAATGGCCTAATTAGAGCCTTTCAGAATGACTCTACCATTGGTGCTGCATTTCCTCGCCTTCTCTTGCATGATTGCTTTGTCAATGTAAGTCCTCCCCAACACTTTCCAAATTGCAACTTTTATAATATTTATGCTTTTTATGTCGGGCTTCAATGTGCTACCGGACACCGGGTAGAGGGAGTAATATTTATGCTTTTTAGGTCATTTAATAAAGGAAAAAAACCAAAGTTAAAAGATGACATTTTAATTGGTCCTTGCTACAATTGTCTCGTACTTGCCCTTTGGCCTTAATGGAGCTCTAATCTGTAGTATTAAGAACTGTAATTTTAACTATAGTAAAAAAATAAATATAGAGCATCAAATTTGGACCTTTTGTTTTTCGACACGTGAAACCCACCACATTTGGAGTTTTGGCAAAGTTTAAGAGAAACTACGAGATGATTTGTTAATGATAAAAGTATGAACGACTTCAAAGCAAAATGGATGGTAAAAACATTTTTGAAGCTTAGAAATTGTATTATTTGTTTGATAGCTAAAAAAGGAGGCCTGGTGCATTAAATTTACGTTATATGTTGAGCTCGGAGAAGAATTGAACTACAATAGTCTATTGTACACAATCTTACTTTGCATTTCTGAAAGAGACTGTTTTCACAACTTGATCAGGTCACATGACGACAACTTCATTAGTTATAGATCCTTAAGGGTTTATGCGATTATGGAGAGGAAGAAGTGGTAGGAGGAGGTAAAATGGGGTTGGGGTAGTGAAGTGGCATTGCCACGTGGCATCTACATAATCGAAAAGTCACGCCATGTGTGATAATATTGGACATGGTGGACGATTTAACGAACTAAGGATATTTTTACATCAATTTTATAACGTCAGGGGCTGTAGTAGACCAATAGTATAACGGATGGTATATGTGATCCTTTTCACATAGTAAAAGGAATATTTTTTATCCTTTTCGGAAATTAATAAATTGTGTATATGATAAACCAATAAAATTCTTGAGACCTTCAATATTTTATCTAGATTCCAAGTATAACTCATACAATCTTCAATTTTGGTGGTATTTGCAACATACTAGTCTAACCAAAATCATGAATTTGATGTTCAGGGATGTGATGGCTCGATATTACTAGACACAACACCTAGTGGTGCAAGAGTGGAGAAGTTAGCGGGCACAAATGGTGCTACAGTCAAGGGATTTGAACTCATAGACGAGATCAAAGCCGAGCTTGAGAGACAATGCCCTGGCATTGTTTCCTGCTCTGATATTTTAGTGTACTTGTCGCGGGACGCCTTTGTTTTATCAGGCCTCCCCAATTACAACGTGCTAGGTGGTCGACGCGATGGCATGGAATCTAATGAAGCAAACGTTATTGGAAACCTACCACTTCCTGGGGACACAGTGGATCAAATGATTGATCTTTTTCAAAAGAAAGGCCTAAATTCAGAAGATTTAGTTGTCCTAATTGGTGCACATTCAATTGGAGTAGCCCATTGTTTCAACTTCCTTTATAGATTGGATGAACCTGAAAAGGCAAAAATGTTAGATCCAAGGCTTGCTGGAGTCATGAGATTTATGTGTACTAACCAAATGAATACCTTACCTTTTGATCCCACAACACAATACAAAATGGATTCAATTTTCTACAAACAACTAATGAGAAAGAAAGGGTTGATTGAATCAGATCAAATATTGGCTCAAGATATTAGAACGAGGGGTTTTGTGCAAAAGTTTGGTGATGATGAAATGGGATGGTTTGATAAGTTTGGTAAAGCTATGAATAAATTGGGAGCAATTGAAGTACTCACTGGAAACCAAGGCCAGATCAGGAGACAGTGTAGAGCTGTTAACTGAAAAATGGATTAGTTTCTCATATTTTTCCCATTTAAAAGGTGTAATAATTTGCTCATTTCAAGCAGCTTCCTAGACAAATTAAAGCCTTGGTGACATGAAATAACAAAATTTTACTTTCCCATATCATCTTTGGGAATTTATATATAACTACTTCCAACTACTAGGCAGGGAAATTGATGGTTTGTCCAACTGTTGGTATGTGTATTTAGAGTGTATGGATGATAACTATATTTGAAGTTGTTCGAGCAAACAAAATCATATATTCTGAGATGTTAAAAAATGTGCATGACATGTATGGTTTCAACAACATAAAGTTAAAAATATTTACTATTTAGTATAGAAATTTATGGAATACAATAATTTGACGACACATACACCCCAAACATGGGTTGTTGACCAGTATTTAGTACTACTATTTACATGATACCAAAAATTAAATTAAAGCAACGTCAGGACGAGATTGTGGTCGTGAAAAAGTTGTGGGTCCTACCCAGTAGACTCCGGGAGTTTGGACAGCATAAATTATGGTTGTCCGACTGGACGAGAAGGGGCAAAATTATTGGGACGGGACGGGACGGATTTTGACTGGGACGGTGATGTAACGGGTTTTAAACGAGATGATCCAATAGGCCCGTTCCATTTCACTAACAAACGGAATGGGACGGAACGGAATGGAACATGGACCCTAAGTGGGTATTGTTTATGGGATTTTTACTTAGCAATACTATAGTAAAAACTTATTTCACTACTAAAATCACCTATTTACTGACACAAATTACTGACGGATGTCCGTCGGTAACAAGGCTTTACCGAAGGAAGTCCGTCGGTAAGTGATTGGTAGGTAAATCCTTCCTCGGTAAAATATACCGACGGAATCCGTCGGTAACTTACCGACGGACCCCATCGGAAAGCCATCGGTACATTTCTGGTGATAGGGTCAAATAATTTTACTTACCGACGGATATCCGTCGGTATATTATAAAATAATATAATAATAATATCAACATCGACGGAAATCCGTCGGTAAATTAAAAGTAATAATTTAATAATATCGACAAACACACCATCAATAGGATTATAATTTTAATTTAGTAATATAAAATTAAAAATACAAATAAATTCATTTTCCGATGGCTATCCATCGGTATTTTCAACAAAATTTTAAAATTGTTCCGACACACTCTGTTGGTAAGTCCCTCTTTAAATCTGGTATATTTGTTTTTGCAGGCAGTGCCTATTTTTTATTGCACCACCTGCAAGCAGAATACTACAATACAAACTAAAATGCAATCAAAATAAAACTCAACTTAACAACAAAGAAAACTTTATAAACTATATCTAAACATCCAAATTATCCCATCAAACATCCAAATATCCAAATTATCCCATCAAAATCCAAATATCCAAGTTATCCCATCAATCATCAAAACTATCTAACCAAACTCCAAACATCAAAATGTAACATTCAAACTTAACATCCAACTAAACAACAATCCAACCAAACATAAAATCACTTATCTTCTTCCTCATTTGTATTATTTCCATCCCTTTCATCCTCTTCATAAATATGTATTTTTGGCGGAAAGTGGGGTAAGCCAATTAAGTGATTCACTTGAGCCTTGAGGGACTCGATGTCATTCCTAAGTGAATCTCTAATTTCCTCTTCATGCTTTCTTTTTTCTCGTTCATCTGCACAATTTCTCGAAAGCTATTGAATTGTTCGCTGCATCTCCTCAAGGTCCTCATTTTGCACGGTGGCGGATGTCCCAATACCTTGTAATCCACAAAAGAGAAATGGAAAAAACACACGAAGAGTTAGAATTGAATAATTCAACTTCCAACTTCATAAACTTCAACTAGGTAAATATAAACTTCAAAAGGCAATAGCAAAAGGAGATGTTTACAGCTTTAGAGTTGTTTTACTAGAGCTTCTAACTGGGAGAAAGCCAACATATGAATCATTTTTGGAGGAAGGAACCAAGCTTGTAACCTAGGTAAACTTTTAGTTCACTTTTTTTTTTCCTTTTACATGCTAGCTGGCTTTACTCCTTTTACATAGGAATATTTCAAAGTATTTACACTATCAGAATTGTAATGTACAATGTGCTTATCAGTGAGGTGCAAATAGTTTTTACACTATCAGAATTGTAATTCACATGCTATTCTTCCTGTTCTTGTTCTTGTTGTTCTATGATAATATATGATACTTCACTAATTTCTTCCTTTTTGTAAAACAAAGGTTTAGATACAAAAGTTGACTTAAGTGGATGTTGAGAATTATTTTTTTATACAAAAACAACAGAACTGGAAGAAGAAAATTTATTAGATATGAGATTATCATAAAAGCTGATAATACAAACAATCAAAGCAAAAGAAAGAGTAGAAAAAAGATGAAATTTTTTTGTTCTACTGATTCTGTAGTAGTCAAAAAACTTCACCATTGGAATAGTACTATTTTCTGTAAATTGCTATAAAAAAGTGATGTAACATATTAAGGGGGAGAAAGAAGAAATTAAAGATAGGAGAAGAATGAAGGTTTGAATTTGTGCAAGGAAGTTTATAGTTGTACGAATTTGAATACTTCAAAATGTTATTTAATCACCAAAAGTTTATATTGTCATCCTTTGCTTAAAAATTTCAATAATTCAAATAGAAGGTTAAGGATATCTATTTGAGTATCTCTAAGGGTTCCCAAAGACTTAAAACTAGGTGGAACGGATAGCCTATAAAGTAGAATTTGCAAACCTTAGAGTTTCTTAACAAAAAAAGTATATACCTTGTAGTCCACATGTGAGGCGATGAAAATTACGCTCGGAGGAAAGAACGTATGCTCTACCCTTAGGGTAAATTTCACAAATGGTCATATAACTATGACATTTTTTCACTAAAGTCATATAACTTTCTTTTCTCACACAAAAATCATAAAACTTTCACTTCTTTACTCAAAAAATCCTAGCTACCGGCTAAGACAATACTTCGGTCATTTTTTGATTTTTTTTTTCCACTTTTTTCATTTTTTTAAAATTAAAAATATTTTTTCTTTAAAATAAAAACTGAAAAACTAAGATAAAACTAAATTCTTTAAAAAAACTGAAAAAAAATATTTTTCAAAAATGAAAATATTTTGTTGAAAATATTTTTTTCAGCTTTTAAAAAATAAAAACATTTTATTAAAAATATTTTTTCTAGTTTTTACAAAATAAATGCTTTAAAAAAACTGAAAAACATTTTTTTTTTGTAAAAATTGAAAAAAAAAACTTTACTAAATTAGTGGACTATTAGTTTTTTTAAAGCATTACTTTTGTAAAAACTAGAAAAAATATTTTTAATAAAATATTTTCATTTTTTAAAAGCTGAAAAAAATATTTTCAACAAAATATTTTTATTTTTTGCAAACTAAATAAAGTCCAACAAAGATACATTTTCAAGAAATGCAAAATATTTTTCGTTTTTTAAACTAATGCAACAATAGTCCACTAATTTAGTAAAGTTTTTTTTTTCAATTTTTACAAAAAAAAATTCAATTTTTACAAAAAAAAATGTTTTTCAGTTTTTTTAAAGCATTTATTTTGTAAAAACTAGAAAAAATATTTTTAATAAAATGTTTTTATTTTTTAAAAGCTGAAAAAAATATTTTCAACAAAATATTTTCATTTTTGAAAAATATTTTTTTTTCAGTTTTTTTAAAGAATTTAGTTTTTCAATTTTTATTTTAAGGAAGAAATATTTTTAATTTAAAAAAAATGAAAAAGTGAAAAAAATAATTCAAAAAATGACTGAAGGATTGTCTTAGCCGGTAGCTAGGATTTTTTGAGTAAAGAAGTGAAAGTTTTATGATTTTTGTGTGACAAAAGAAAGTTATATGACTTTAGTGAAAAAATGTCATAGTTATATGACCATTTGTGAAAATTACCCTCTACCCTTATACACGCCTCCAACCACGTTCAACCATAATGGGAGAGTTTCTTTCTCCGATGGCATGATTGGCTGGTCTTGCTCATCGATCTTCTGACTCCTAACAAGCTCTTGCACTGCTTCTTTATACCGATTCTACATTAAAAGTAAATTTTAGTACATAAACAATCATTATAAAAAAAATTTAAGTTAATCTTGATCTTACGTAAGCCTCATCAGCCCGTGTCTACTTACTATTACCAAATTGGAATGGGAATATATATTTGGATGCCTTTCTTGAAGAGCCTTCAATCCATTTTGGCCAAAAATCTCTCCTGCAACTATGCAGATTTTAGTATTGGATGGATATCCCATTGTAGCCGTTTTTCTGTTCCATTTATCCTTTTCTCTTTCCAGTGCTTGGTTTTGTACCTTAATTTTCGAAGCTCCTCAGATTCCTTTCTAGTAAGGTTGTGATTGCAGCCTGTGAAAACCAGCATATCTTTCTCATATCTGTCATGAATTTAACTCTCTAGTTACTAACAAAGATCCATAGAATATATGTACCCTCAGGGGCGGACCTACGCTTGGGTGTGGGGGCACGAGCACCCGTTGACCTCGGTAAAAATATTGTATATATATATATTCTATATATATAAGTTAATACAGGAGGGACCCCTATAAATATATTATGCTGCACCCTCAATCACAAAGAATGGATAGAAGAGATGGTTTGTGGAGTAGTTGTTTTTTTCAAGACCCAAGTTCGAATCACACGTTCAAGGGTCTCAAATACTATAGTGTATTTGATTTAGTTTTTTCCAATGGACCCACCTATTTTACTTTTAGTTAAATTCCTCTTCTTCTATAATTATCTCTCTCCTCACCGAAAAAAACTTCTTACTTAATTTTCAAAGCCCATATGCAACCACTAGTTATTAGTCCGCCTAAAGCCATCGAGTAATTATTTCCGTCGTGACCCTACTGCTTATAAATATTGTTAAGGTACGGTTACAGTGCACCCACTACCTTTAAATTCTGGGTCCGCCTCTGTGTACCCTTACAACTTGTGCTCTTAAATGTGTCATGACATTTCTATGGCTATAAGAGCTCGGTTAAAGTGTTTCCAAAGTATAGAATCATGTCACTCTTCTTGGAAAAGACTAACTAGATAGAAAAGAGTATCATATAAAATGGAAAAGATCGAGGGGTGTGAATTTTCAAGATTCTTGTTTTTGTACCTCAAATGGAGAGCTATATACGGTTCACTATTTTCCCAGAGTCTGTTTACTAACTTTTTTCCAAGTTGTTCAATTTCCTCAGTAAAACGAAGTGCTTCATACATCGCATGGCAGCAGAGTTTTTGGATAAAATCTGGGATGCCATTGTTAGCGAGTCGTGAATCAGTATGAGTGAATTCAATTACTTTGTGTCTCTTCAATAGCTTCAGAATCTCTCTACTGTAGTAACTAGCCTGCACAAATTAAAACCAACAATTTTTAAGATATATATCAGCCAATTAATTTATCGGAAGCGTGCCTTTGACCAAGAAACAGTTGCCTTCATAAGAGGTTTCACATTTGCAAGACTTGGAGGCAGAGGCGGAGCTAGGATTTGAATCTTATGGGTTCGGGATTATAATACTTTTAAGTTACTGGGTTCTAAATTAATAATTTATACATATTTATTGAAATTTTTAATAAAAATACAGGGTTTACGCAAAAGTTACTCGATTCGGCCGAACCCACAGCTAATACTGTGGCTCCGCCCCTGCTTGGAGGAAGAGACTCCACTACTTCAATGTCATCTTCCAAAGCTCTTATGAAATGATTCCTGTTAAATATATCTTTGAATTCACTGTAAAAATAAGTCAGTGGTGAGATGCATGCAATTCTCTTCATTTGAGATGCAGTAGAACCTACATTATCAATTTACAGTCTAATCGAACCTAACATTACTTAAGAATAATACTAATGTACTTATACTTAATGTAATGTCAATCTATAACTAATTACAACTAATACACTTACTAATTACAAATAATACACTTCTGCTTAGTGTATTATCAATGTATAGGTTAATCAATATATTAACATTAGTTAAGCATACCACTACTACACTTCTACTTACTATTATCAAGTTTAAGATAAACAATCATTAATATTTCTTATCGATACGTGTAGTAATTATTAATTTACAAGCTAATTACCAGTATTATATTATTATTTAGTATAATTATTACAAATAAAGTTTCACTTAGTGTAATTAATCAATAGTTATTATAAGCTGCAAAGTAATCTTAAGACTATTTCTATGATAGAGCATCTAGGTAGGGTGATTATCAATTTAGAATAGATCATCAACCAATCAACTTATACTTAGTGTAATTATTAATTTATAAGCTAATTGTCATTAATACACTTTTATTCTACGTAATTATCAATTTATACGCTAATCAATCGCTAACATTTCTTACTGATATTACAAATACACTTCTACTTAGTGTACTTCAGTAATAGTTCTTAAACTATACCAATACACGTCTACTTAATTAGCATAATTATCAATGTATAGGCTAATGAATCACTAGCATTACTTCAGGATAGCACTGATATTACTTAACGATGCCATTAATAAACCTCTATTTACATTAATTATCAAGCTAAAGATAAACAATCATAAACATTTCTCACAAATAGCATTAATACATTTCTATTTACTATATAATTATCAATGTATAAGCTAATCAATCACTAACATTACTTATATAAGGATGCCACTAGTTCACTAATACTTAGTGCTATTATCAATGTATATAGGCTAATCATCACCAACATTACTTACAGATATATTATTAATACATTTATACTTTGTGTAATTATCAATCTACAGGCTAAATACAACTAATACACATTTGCTTATTATATTATCAATATGTATGGTAATCAATTATTAATATTACTTAAGGATACCATTAATACACTTCTACTTACAGTAATTATCAATTTATAAGATAAACCATTACTAATATTTCTTATGAAAACTACTAATACACTTCTTCTTAGTTTGTAATTATTAATGTATAGTTAACCATTGTAGTTAAGGATACTCCAAATTCACTTTTACTTTGTGTAATTATAAATTACTAAGCTAATTACCACTAATATATTTTAAGTAGTGTAATTACCTCCGCTTAGTATAAATTTTAATAAATAGACTAATGAACCACTAAGATAGTTAAGTAAATATTTACCGAGGGTCTTACCGATGGCCTCCCTCGGTATTGCGTAATAAAAAATAAAAAAATAATTATTTATAATGTTATATATTTTAAATTACCGACGGAAGTCCATCGGTACTATAAGAATAAAATTTAAAATATTATGTAAATGCAATAGCGATTTAATATACGTAGACAACTTTATTTTCTTTTTCATATTTTTTAAAGCACCGAGAGACACCGTCGGTATCAAAAAAAAATAATTCCAAAATATAAATACAAATGTTCAGAGGGAGTCCGTCGGTACAACCATTTAAATTTTGACCGGTCAAAATATCATTATTTACAGACGGACTTCCGTTGGTTCTTTTTTAAAAAAATTAAAAATTAAAAAATTCTAAAGTATCGAGAGACTCCGTAGGAAAGTCTTTCGGAATTCCGACGGAAAAAAGTCCGTTGGTAAACATGTGATTTTTAGTAGTGTTTATCATATTTATTTAGGTTCCTTATTAATTACCTTGTATATTCATATTTACAAGTTATATACAAAACTATTAAAAAGAAAAAGCAAAGATCATTTAATTTTAGCTTGTCAGTTACAATCCATTTTCAATAGCTCGCCCTACATGTAAGAATAAGTTCCCTTTTTCTCTCTTTCTTAATAATTACCCAAAACCTATCTTTAATTTTATATTACCCCCCCCCCCCCCCCCCGCATTTTCAATTCTTTTCTTTTCTAAAGGTTTTCAAATTTAATTTCTCTCTTTCTTACTAATCACCCAAAATCTCTATTTCTTATTGATACAATGCACACGAAATTTCAAAAATTGCTATGGAATCAAGTTCTGGGTAAGTTTTTACTCTTGTTTTCTTTTTTCTTAAAATTTTAATTGTAATGATGATTTGTATATGATATTTGAATACCTAAAACTATACTCGATACACTACTAATATAATTTAATACTATTATATTAAATTTTTAGTGTAGAGTTGTGATTGAAACTTGAAGAAGATGAAGATTATAATTGTATCACAAATTTTGAAAATTAATGTATCGCGATTGTATTATAATTATATATGTATCATAATTGTTGCAGGAACTGTATTATAAATATATGATAATTGTATATTCAATGCATATTGTACGAGTAGTTGTGAGGTTGTGACGAATTTCATAGTTGGTATTACAAGTATGATAATTGTATATTAATTCATTAGTATTGTTATCAGGTATTATTTTAGGTATTAATTTACCAGATACAAGTTAGATACAATTGTAGTACAAGTATGATACAATTATGTATTAGGCATTGGGGTATCTAATATAACTCAAATACAATTATGATACATTTATCATATAATTTTTGAATATTATTTTAATAATATAAACCTGTCGGAAATGGTGGGAAGAGAGAAGATGGAGATTCTTGATGTAGATTAAGAGAATTTGATGTAAGAAAAAAGAGAGAGAAGAGAAGAGAAGAGAGGAGAAAAGGAAAGGATGTAATTGAATCCCATAATTAAATACACTAATAATGGGGTGAGAACCTTTTAAGGAGTAATATATACAATTTGGAAGAAAAACCTAGATATTTTAAAAACTACAAAACGTAGAGAATATATGTAAATAAGTTTTTAATATAATATAACTAGGTAAAAATTCCTTTTTTTTTAAAAAAATTATTTGAATAATTAAGCATTAGATTTGACAACGACTATATTTTTTATGGATAACAACGATTGAATTTTTAAAGTTGACAGTGACTAAATTTTTAATATTTGCAATGACTAGTTTTTTGACTTTTTTAATAAACTTAAAACTTAATAAATTATAAAGAAACTAAGTAAATAATTATAAAATATTAAAATAAAAGACTTGCAATAAAATATTTTAGTAATTATAATAGACTTGTAATTTATTTAATATAATCAAGTTATAACCTAACTAAGTAAGACAATTCGTAAAAAAAATTCAAGTTTAAATCCTTTTATTTTATTAATACAAGTTTCGAATTTCACATACAAATACAAGTCTTTTGAATAACACCTAATCTACGCAGCCCCTTTCTAGGAAGAGTTCTGTTTTGAACTAGACCTATTAATAGCTAATTACTATTTTTCACACTAATATTTGTAAGATCCTATATAGCTTTGTTGTAACTGATCTATAATTTCTGTGGGGCATCGTTCTGGAATTGGCAATGTTGCTTGATGTTCCAAGAGTTCCATGTCGCCATCGCTCCCAATGCAAAGTATCTCATTGTATTCTTCTTCTTCCCTAGTGGTTAATTTTTCAAAATCATGATTCCATCTTTTTGAATTAATCCAATCTCTGAATAAGATAGAAATCTCTAGGTTTTCTTCTACTAATGAATGGCTATAATCTCGAATTTGAAATCTTGTCGCGCTAAAAGCCATCTCCGATACTATTAATAATGCTTAAATTGCCAGTATATCTCAAACCATTATTGAGAGTGTTGGATAGATTTTCCACGCTCCCTCCACCATGCCAAAAGTTGTTCATTACCTTCTTCGTCTTTAATATATTTCAATCCCTAATTAAGATACGAATCAAGTTCATTAATAGAGGAATCAAGACTTATTATATCCTCCATACCTTCCCATAGAACTGTAAGTTATAAGTTTCAATGATGAAAAAAATATATATTATAATTGATGTAGGATCACAATGACTTAAGGAAATAAAGAAGCAACACTGGTCAGAAATAGATCAAGCAACATGACTCAATGGTCCGCAATACAAAAAGGACGATACAATAAATGTGATGACCCAGGAGGTCGTCATTTGTTCTTAATATAAATTTTGCATTCTGAGGCCTTAAAACCCTCTTTCAGCATCATCTTGATTTGCGTGCGCAATCCAGACGTGTAGCCGAAAAGCTATTATGTGAAAATCTATAAAAATATTGAATTTTGACTTAAAATGCATTTAAATTGACTTCGATCAATATTTTGGGTAAATGAACCTGGACATGTGATTTTACAGTCCTAGAGGATCCATAAAAAATATGGGATTTGATCGAATTACGAGGTCCCAACCCCATAAATAAATTTGTAAAGAAAAATGTTATATGGAAATTTTTTTGAGTATTAGAAATGAAATGCATTTAGAATTTTATGATATCAGACTTGTATTCTGGTGACGAAGCCTGATACAGGTCTTATATATAAAATAAGATGAGTCTGTGAAATTTGGGAAGAAACGGATGTCGTTTAGGGTGATTCGGACCCGTAGTTGTGAAAATTCCTACGTTGAAGGTTTTGAAATGTTTCTTAGATTTCTATGTAAAATTCGTTGTTTAAGAGGTTATTTTGGAGATTTAATCGCACGGATAAATTCATATGATATTTTGAGTTAGTACGTATGTTTGGTTTGGATCCACGAGGGTTCAGGTGAGTTTCAGATGGATTTCGGAAGGTTTTAAACTCATAAAAAGTTGCAGGTTGTTCAGTTTCTGATATTCTGGTATATTCTTTTCCACGTTCACAAAAGGACCCTCATGAACGCGAAGAGTTAGTCAGGCTGAAGGAAATTTCCTTCTACGCGAACGCGAGACCCAGGATGCGAACACGAAGATTTAGGTGCATTTCCCTTCGTGTAGGCGGGACCGGTATCGCGAGCGCGAAGGCTTTTGGTCCTGGGCAAGGGAGGGGTATTTTACCCTACGTGAACGCGTCCACATGAACGCGAACGCGAAGGCTCAGTGGACTGAAGCTCCACGAACGCGACCCTTGTGTCGCGAACGCGATGGTTTATTTGGCCTGACCCAGCACGAACGCGACAGACCAATCGAGAACGAGATGGCTCGTCCAGTGATTTTAAAATAAAACCAAAACGAGATTTAGACACAATTTCATAACTTCTTCTTTCAAACTCCAACTTGGGCTATTTTTGAAATGGGATTTCACAACCAATTCATAGGTATGCAATCTTAGACTCGTTTTCTTCAATTTTCATTAACACCTATTAGATTTCTAGGCTTAAATTATGTTCTTAAGGGTAGAAAATTAGGATTTTGGGTTGAGTTAGGGCTTTTGTATATTTGGGATTTAGACCTCATTTTGGGGTCAAAATTTGGAACTAATTATATATTAGGGCTCGTCTATGATCGGGTTTTGGCCCGAACCTCATGTTTTGAGCAAGCAAACCCGGGGTCAATTTTTGACCTTTTCGGAAAAAATGATTAGAAAGCTATAATTAAGTATTAGAATTGGATTTTTAGCATTTATTGATGTTATTAAGTAGATTATGTCTAGATACGATTGTTTTGGAGGCAAATTCAAAAGGAAAAGCAATGTTTGAGGCTTGAGTTGGCCATGGAAGTTCGAGGTAAGACTTCGGTCTACCCTTAGCTTGAGGGATTATGAGTTGTGTCCTAATTGCTTCTTGCTTCATGTTGAGTACGACTTATAGGCATGGTGACGAGTACCTATACGTTGGTGTCGAGCATGACCGTGAGTCTTATTGTGTTCTTAAATAATACTACGGATGCTTAAATTGATGATTCTCTGTATTGAGCAAGGATTATGATTGTTCTCGTGGAAATTACTTATGATTAAGTATTGGTGTTAGCTGAGGTAGTTAGATGTTGGAACTAGTTTGGTTATAGCCGTTTCTCTCTTACAAGGACGTATTTACTTATGTTGTCGATTCCCTTGCGGGGTTAGTGTATTTCTTTATTGATCCCTTGCCGGGACTCCTGTTATGATTGTTGTTGGTTGTATATGTGGATCGGGTTGCGGGTCGCATTAATATTATATTTGGATCGAGTTGCACGTTGTAACAATGTTATAACTGGATCGGGTTGCACGCCGCAACTGTGATATAAATGGATCGGATCACCCAATTTTTTACTATATATTTTTAGTATGCAAAATACTTCCATAACAACATATATATGCATACATAAGCATGTCAAATGTTTTACTATTTTTTCATAATTATTAAAGGTTTTTAAATCGATTTATTTTCCTTTTTTCGTCCATAAAATCCCAATAATTATGTACAAAATTATTATTTTTGATGATTCATTTATTGTACCTTTATATTTATGCCAAAGTATGTTAGATATAATTTTTACATATTTTTATAATTTTATTTCGTATTTTCTATAGCTAATTGCATAAAATTACAATATTAGCCTTTTTAACATTTAATTGTGTTTTATATTCATAAAATTAAACCCTATATTTTTAAATTGTTATTTATATTCTATGAATTATTTTAGTGCTTTTAATTTATTTTTAAAAATTTATTTACTATTTTTTATAATTTAAAAGGAGGAAAATTGACTATTTAAATAACATCCCATTTGTATTTAATTTTTAGCTTAAATGTAACCCAAAATCCAACCCAATTTCCCCGATCCAATTTCAATTAAACTAGACCCTAGCCTAGTTTTTAACCGACCCAAACCCAGATCCATTCCTACCCGTTTAATCCAGGTCGTTGATCTTTCAGATCAACGGCCACCACTTCACCTACCACAATTAAACCTCAAATGACTCCTTACCCTAACCTATTTCTCACCACCCGCCACCCTTGAATCCCTCTTCTCTCAATCTTCTCTGCAACCTCACATAAAACCTAACTGCCACCACTCAATTCCACCCTAATCCACCTCAATCCCAACCCAATCCATGGTCTCCCATGGCCGTTTGAGATGTATACCAACCTCATACATTCTATGGTGGCCCGTTCATGTGATGACATGGACAGATCTCGAAGAAATCTTTTCAGTGCTTGTTCAACTTCTATTCATGGCCTTTCTCCGACCATCTATGGTCGTTCAAGTCAGATCCTTAACTTTTCTAGCTAGATCGGTAACTTTTCAAGGTCTTTATCACTTTTTCTGGGTTCTCTAAAAGATATACTGATTTACAGGATATTCTTGACCTTACTCTAAAAGAGTCAAAAAATGGTGAATGAACTAAGGAGACTTAACGGAGAAAAGAAAGACTGGGAATTTAAGCTTGAAGTATGCGAAATTGAAAGGGAAGTACTTCAAGATGAGTTTCAGAAATTGTAAATGCAACTCAATGGCATGCACAAATCCACCGGTCATAGTTTTGTCAAGCCAAACCAAGCAACTTACAAGTCAATTGAAAAAGCACGAGTTAGGATAGAGTCCACTACTACTAACACAAATGGAAGATCCAAGAGTGTATCAGGACATGTGTGTCACTACTGTAATAAAAGTGGACAAAAATATTCTTTTTGTCGATTTTGTAAATCTAATATTTTGGGGTGGATTTGAAAACACAAAAACAATCTTGAATCTAGTAGTACTAACTAACAAGGACCCAAGAAAGCTTGGGTACCTAAAAGGAAGTGATAATTATATTTTACAGGAACACCACAAGAAGAGCCACAAAGGAAAATGATACATAGATAATGCGTGTTCTTGTCACACGAAAGGTGACACAAACCTATTTAAACAATATACAAAGATAGATGGAGGAAGTGTTAAATTTGGTGATTATTCAAAAGGAAAATAATCGGCACTGGCCCAATTATGTTCAATAACAATTATGATATTACTCAAGTTTATCTTGTAGATGGACTCAACTATAGTCTTCTGAATATAAGTAAGCTATGCGACTTTATGAAGTAAAGTTCAAGAAAATAGGCTATGCTATTGAAGATGAGATGGGTAAAATAATCCTCCCAGAAAAAAGGTATGGAAATGTCAATATTCTTGATGATTTTAAAAATCTAGATAGTCATATTTGCTTAACATCCATATCTGATTATCCATGGTTATAGCATAAGAAATTTGGCCATGCAAGCATGCATCATATAGAAAATTTTCCAAGCATGACTTATTTACCGAGTTACCTAAACTCAATTTTTTTATAAGTCATATATATGATGCATGTCAGATTGGTAAACAAACCAGAAGCTCTTTAAAAAAACAAAGACATTGTATGGACATCAAAGCCTTTGCAATTTCTTTATATGGACTTGTTTGGACCTTCCAGAACTGCTAGCATAAGAGGAAAACAATATATTTTTGTTATTGTTGATGATTACTCACGTTTTACATGAGTACTTTTTCTATCTCACAAAGATGAAGCTTCGGAAAACTTTGAGATCTTCTGTAAACGAGTCAAAAGAGAAAATGGGTATCTTATTAGAACCATTCAAAGTGATCATGGAGGAGAATGTGAAAGCAGAGCATTCGAGGATTTCTGGAATGATGAAGGATACACCCATACTTTCTCAACTCCAAGATCACCTCAATAGAATAGTAGTTGAGTGGAAAAATAGAACTCTACAAGATATGGTGAGAACTATGATACTCGAGTACTCCTTGCCAATTCACTTCTAGGCAGAAGGAGTAAGTATAGCCTGCCATATTCTCAACAGATGTCTCATAAGACTTATCTTTAAAAGACTCCATATGAACTATGGTAAGGTAAACAACCCAATATAAGCTATTTTTACGCGTTTAGAAGTAAATATTTCATCCACAACAGTGGTAAGGACAATCTTAAAAAATTTGATCCAATAAGTGATGAAGGTATTTTTCTAGGTTATTCCATAAATATTAGATCTTTTAGAGTTTATAATAAATACACGCTATGTGTAGAAGTATCAGCGCATGTTGATAAAAATAACACTACGGCCGAGAAAGGAACTATTGCAGGTGCTGAAGATCATATTGAAGAAATTCCTAAGTCAAGCAAGTCTCAAGAGTCGACTAACAAACCTAACGGTATCATGGAGTCAACTAATGAGATTAGCGACAGTCATTCAGAATGACAGAAGGAGTCAACTACTCACATAAGTGAAACTCATCCAAATGAATGCAAAAGTGAACTAGAATATTCTCAAAAGTTTATCATAGGAGATCCAAGCGAAGGAATAAAAATGTAACGCCCCCATCGATCTTTTTGATCATTTGCACTTCGCTCGGTTGCTTGATGGCATGAGTAGCTCCATATGATATATTATGACTTATGTTAGTCATCGGTTTTGATTTTCAGGGTATTCGAAATTGATTTGGAAGAATGATTCTAAGCTTGAAGCTTTAAATTTGAAAAATTTGACCTAGTTTGACTTTTAGAAATTTACCTCGTATTAGATTTCTAATGGTTTTGTTAGCCCAAGTTCTAAAGGTTAAAACCTTTTTCTAAAACCTGTTGGGTTTTTCTTTCCACCAAAAAAAGGATTCCTTTTATTTCCTATTATTTAGGCAAAGCAGAAACCACAGAATTTAATTAACAAGGCTTCCAATTATAGAGTTAATTTCTGATTTTCGAAATTAATATCCACCATAATTAATTACAAATTATTCCACTAAAAATTCGTAATTTCACTCCTTATTCAATTTTGAAATTCATCCATTAAATCTTATTTAATTTCCCGGTAAGATTTAGATACTAATCAATTAAATTGAATTATTGATGATTTGATTTATTGATTATTTCCTTTAGATTTCCTCTTAACTTATTTCATGTGTTGGATACAAAATTCACCGGCCGGGTATACACATGAAAACTTATAAGCTTTCATAGAGGTGTATCATCGATCTCTAAACCGAGACATAGATTCCATCTACTAACTATTACTTCGCTAATGTACATTATTATTATCCAATTTACCAGGCATGTTCACCCACGAAAGAATCTTGCCTTTCAATATCTCAAAACAATAATAATATACACAACTAATAATAGTTATATCAAAATTAAGAGTATAAGTATATTTAATAGCTAGAAAGTTTATTTTATTAAGTTAGTATAAAATATTTATCTCAACTTGGTCCGTTCAATACATACAAAATGTAAAAGTTGAAATTAAACAATTCTCATAATTAGGATAAATTATATTTAATCTTCTGGTACAATTATTCCTAATGATTTGTCCAATATCATCACTAGATTATGAACTCAAATTTTATAATATAAAAATCAATGATTTAACTTTCGTGTATAAGTTAAACTCTATAAAATAAATCTATTATATAAGCTAATGACACATACTAATATAGAATCTATTTAAAACTTTATGCAAATTGAATTAATAATTATTTATAATAAATAATATATTTAAATCAAATCCGTAATTAATAATATATATCCCAACATTAAATCTGTATGATTTTTCATAAAAGGTCACCCACTACTAAAAAAATCTATAATTATATGTAGACTCATAATTGTTCCAACTACCAATTAAAATTTTGTTCGCATTTCGCACCCTCAAGAGCTAACACAGATAGCACATTGGAACAACAGAAAATCCCAAGCATAAACAACATAAAATTACTTTAAAAAAGATAGAGAGCACATTTGAACGGGCACACATTTCAAGGCAAGAGAGGAAATGAGGTGGCAGAGTGTCACTTGTGAGCCCATTACTTCATCTGATGCAATCATACTGCATGCCTGCCACGTGGCATAAATATGACAAAACTTACCCACGGCGTACACATGAAGTCATGTAACTATAGTTGTTGTCTTTCTTCTTTTCTTATCGACGAACTCATATTGTTCTTCTGATTTTGAATTCCTTTGTTCAAGAACTAGAGTTATTGAGGTAATTATTGTTTGAGAAGTGTTAGTGATGACCATTGCATTGTTGGTTTAATGATGTTTTTATAATCTTCTTATTATAATCATTGGCTGCTTTTCTTCATTTTACTGCTCATAATTGATTCCTATAATTGTAGGTTAAGGTACTGCTATAATTGTTTAAAATGTCGTCTAAGCCGTTGGACTATGAGAATCTGAATGAAAATGTGAAGAAGTGTCAGTATGCCGTCAGAGGTGAGCTCTATCTTCGAGCTTCTCAACTTCAGAAGGAAGGAAAGAAGGTAAGGATTTCTAGTTTTTCTCATGTTATGTTATTTATATTCAGACATTTTATAGCTTTTAATCCGTTATATTCAATCTCTCATAATTTGATGTTCCAGTAGGATTCTAACTTTTTAGTCTTAATTGGTTCTATTCATCCTTGTTAGTTATGTTTTTGTCCTTGAAATGTCTTTTGTGTGCGTGTGTGGCGCTAGAATTCTTGTCTACATTGGAAATCCTGATTTAGGCAATAGTTGGCATCAATACAGTAGGCGAATTTTCGGAATTTAGTGGCCCATGACCAGCTCTATTAAATCTCATAGGGTATCTGTAAGATCATAGAGTTGATCATATGTAAAATTTGGATCTAGTATATGCTGATACAGTACAAGCTCTTTTATGAATACACAATGCTGATATATGAAGCCATCAGTTGTCTCTAACCAAGAGAGTTGTATAATTGATAAATCGCTGTGTTTCGTGGGAGTAGTATAGATAAAACCATCCGGAGATATGTTGCTAGGCAAGTATTCCGCAGCTCAAAGAATCATGCAAACATGTTACAATTAGTTAATTGAGAGAGAGAGAGAGAGCTTGTGTAACTATCTGATGTATCCTCTTGCTCTGCAGATTATATTCACAAATGTAGGTAATCCCCATGCCCTTGGACAGAAGCCGCTGACATTTCCGCGCCAGGTTTGTTGAAGTTGCCGAATGTCAGTTCTATGAGATGATGCTTATGGTTTTGCACATGTAAAGCCTTGGGACTCTCTATATCAGGTTATTGCACTGTGCCAAGCTCCATTTTTGCTGGACGATCCTAATGTTGGACTCTTATTCCCTGCTGATGCAATTGCAAGGGCTAAACATTATCTTTCATTGAATTCTGGAGGACTAGGTATCATTTTTCACATAATATATATTAATGTGGAAAATGAGTAATTTCTTGCGCTTCTGTTACAGTCATGGTTCCATCTCATGTTGCCTTCTCTATTTTTTATATGCTTGTCTGTTTCCTGTCTATACGTTCTGTTCTTTCTTCCCTATAAAATTTCCTGCTTTTTGTTCAGCAATTATTACCCCCCTTGCTTGTGTTTGAACAAACGCCCAATTGTGTTATCAGCATTTTCTCGTTTTTCACATTTAATTTATTGTTCCTCCTTATGTTCTTAATATCCTGATCTATTATCTCGTTGATAGAAAGCGTTGCATTTATCATCCGTGCTTCTTGAGCTCTATCCATTAGCAACTACTTGTCTGTATTGTTGTTGCGAGTCCCCTAGCATGCTTTTGCCCCAATTTTTTGACAGTTGTATGATCATTTGTTTGAGAAATGATATCTTTATACTGCTGTTTAATTAGGCGCTTATAGTGACTCCCGTGGGATTCCTGGTGTAAGGAAAGAAATTGCAGATTTCATTGAGAAACGTGATGGATATCCAAGGTAATTATATTGCTTTTACATTTTAACTGGTTCACTTTTCTATGAATTCAATTTTAGTTATCGAGCTTACACATCTGGTTATTCCTTTGACAGTGATCCAGAACTGATATTTCTAACAGACGGTGCCAGCAAAGGCATAATGCAGATCTTACATACCATCATTCGGGGGCCCAGCGATGGGGTAACTAATATAAACGGAAAAAAAGAAACAAGGATAGACCAGTCTTTTCTCTTAATGCTTCCAGGTTCTATGGTGCAGTATAATTATTCTTACAGTACAAATTTGCTGTTAGGTATTGGTCCCGGTTCCACAGTATCCGCTATACTCTGCTACGATATCATTGTATGGGGGTTCTCTTGTTCCATACTATCTTGAAGAGGCTGCAGACTGGGGTCTTGATATCAATGACCTTCGGCAATCTATCGGACAAGCCCGACAGAACGGAATAACTGTGAGTATACCTTAATTATGCTTTCGGGATATTTGCAGCACACATCCTCACCTGTATGATTCTGTGGACTTCCGAGGGATAGTTCAGTAAGATGCAGTTTGAGTGACTTTTATGCTGTACCTGAGTCCATACCTAGTAGAAAGGAGACCTTTACAGCATATTCGGGACTTAAAACACAAACAAATATTTTCTGGGACTGGCAAAATTTGAAAAAGTTCTTTTATGGGGCTTTACTTTCACATTGATACATTGTATGAAAGCAGTGGAGAGCACGGGAATACTTTTTCACTGCATATTGTATGAAAGCAATGGAGAGCGCCGGATACATTGTATGAAAGCAATTGTTGGTTTACTGCATCTTGTGCTCTTCATTGTACTCGGGCATTTCTCAACTATGACCTGCAAACAACTTATGTCTTCAATTTTTCCTAGGTACGCTCAATGGTGATTATAAACCCTGGAAATCCTACTGGACAATGTCTTAGTGAAGCAAATGTTAAACAAATATTACAATTCTGTTACCAAGAAAATTTGGTATTACTTGGAGACGAAGTCTATCAGCAAAATATTTACCAAGATGAGCATCCTTTCATAAGTGCAAGAAAGGTACATATATAGTTACGTATACTTGAAGAATTTACTTACCCAGCAATATTATTGGATCTTGAATAACATTTCATGTTGTTCACCAAAATTCGTAGGTTTTAATGGATATGGGTCCACCCATAAGCAAGGAGCTTCAGCTCGTTTCATTTCATACGGTCTCTAAAGGTTATTGGGGTGAATGTGGACAGCGTGGTGGATACTTTGAGATGACCAACATTCCTCCCAAGGTTTTCTTTTTTAGCGTTAATTCGAATTCAAAGATGGATGTTTACTACTCAATCTTGTTTCTAGTAAAGTTAATAATCCCTTTGTGTCAAGTTGTTTTTTATGGTTTAAATAGGCGAAGTTCTTATGGTTTAAATCGGCGCTTTCTTGTTTATTGTGGTGTAGAGAAATGAACCTGATGTGATTTTTAGTGGATGACACAATTTTAAATGGGAAAATGTTGGATTAAATGACATTCTTTTTAACTAGACATTATTTTGAGCTATTCCGAAATGCGTTCTGTCATAAAACGTTTTAGGGTCATTTTATATTCCAAGAATCTTTGTACTCATGAGTGATGGCCTTTTTCTCATTTGATGTTCCAGTCTGTTGAAGAGATATACAAGGTTGCTTCGATATCGCTCAGTCCAAATGTACCTGCACAGATATTTGTGAGTAGTTTTTATTCATTTCCTCCAAGATTGGTACTACTGGCAAGGAAATATTATTGTGATTTAAATTTAGCAGTCAACTTTTCTCGGACATCAAGTATTTACCTTATTTTATGTTATCTAAAGGTTACATCCAATTTTCCCTAAACCTTCTTCTGACAAGAAATGCTTTGTGTATTTTCTTTCCGACAGTTGGGACTAATGGCAAACCCTCCTAACCCTGGAGATATCTCGTATGATCAATTTTTGAGAGAAAGGTATTACTTCCGGCTTCTGTGCTACATGAAAATCTTGAACTTCGATAGTTAAATTGTTGGAATTAGAGATAGAAGTACTCAGAGGCGTGAAACTTATGGGTTCGGGATTCTAAATCTTTTAAGTTACTTGGTTCCAAATTAATAATTTATACGTGTTCAATGAATTTCTTAAGACCAATACATGGTTGGACTAAAGATACCGTGTTCGGCCGAAACTGTAGGTTCTACACTCCCTCCGCCCCTAGAAGTACCCTTCTTTTCACTGTGTTTTCTATAATATGGTTTAGAGCTATTTGGATAAAAAATGGATTTGCATTTTTCCTTTGTTGTGATGATTGGTGTTTTGTGTTTGCAACCAAAAAGACTCTCTTGAATGACAAATACTAGCTGATACTTGTTGCAGCAAAGGCATCCTTGAGTCACTAAGGAGGAGGGCACATATAATGACCGACGGTTTCAATAGCTGCAGAAATGTTGTTTGTAACTTCACAGAAGGCAAGTCATATCTAGCAGCTTGAGTTTTTGTATTATGTTAAAGTTAAACGACCTCACATTTACATTCTGCGATAAAATATTTAAACAGGTGCTATGTATTCCTTCCCACAAATACAATTGCCTCGTGGAGCGATAGACGCTGCAAAGAAGCTCGGGAAAGCTCCTGATGTTTTCTATTGTCTCAAGCTGTTGGAAGCAACGGGCATCTCTACTGTCCCCGGTTCAGGGTTTGGTCAAAAGGAAGGGTGAGTTTATTCTTTTTATCAAAATTGAAGCTGTGTTAATAAATTCCTCCCAACCATAAGTTTGGTAGGGTAACAAGAGTCTGTTGCTCTCGTGGTGAGCACCTCCACCTCCAATCAAGAGGTTGCTCTTCGAGTCACCCCAAGAGCAAGGTGGGTAGTTCTGAGAGGAAGGGTGCCGCAGGTCTATCGGAAACAACCTCTCAACCCATGGTAATTAGGTCTCACAATCAGGCATGGCCGGCTGTTGGGTGAAGCAACTAAAGCATTTGCTTTAGGCCTCACCCTTTTAGGGTCCTCAAATTTAATCCATAGTAAGATACTTAGGTAAATTTGTAGTGTTTTAGGTAGAAAGGTTATTTATGATTAAAAAAGATAATATTTTAAATTGTGGAATTGATTTGACATGAGTATTATTGCTTTATCTCTTTAATTATCCTTTTTTGAAAATAACTTTCTACCCTCTCGGGTAGAGGTAATTAGGTCTGCATACACAGTACCCCAAACTTCACTAATGAAATTTTATTAGGTCGTTGTTGTTGTCTCTTTAATTGTGCAAAATATTAGAAAATAAACATAAAAAAAATTAATTTTTTTTATTTAAGGCCTCTCGTTAAAGCTTGACTTTAGGCCACCAAACTTATTGAGCCGCCCCTACAATCAGGTCACTTAAAAAGGGTAAAATATAATAATAAAAATTAATTGGTAACAAGTTAAATAGTTAATTAGACTAGCTCTTTGTGGAATTAATTGTAATTATCAGGTGCTTTTGTATGTAGGGTGTTCCACCTAAGAACAACTATCTTGCCAGCAGAAGAAGACATGCCTTCAATAATGGCTAGTTTCAAAAAGTTTAACGATGATTTCATGGAGCAATATGAATAGCAGAGAGGCCATTCGTTTATGCAAAAAGCTGTTTTCGATCTTTATTTTATATGTTGGCTCTCTTTTTGTCTGATGAATTCTTTCTCAAAAAGTTACTGTAACAAGTTAAACGTAATTTAAGTGTTTGAAAGCCTTCTGGGTTCTGGCTAGAATTATTTGCTTTTTGCAATAAAACGGGGTTTTTACGGTAAATTTTTAGATTAAGAGCATGTTTTGCCAAGCTTTTGGAGACCAAAAGCATTTTTGCTTTTGTATAAAAAACAACTTTTTGGAAATTTAAGGTCTTCGGTTAAAGATGGAAAGCAAAATTAGTTTTTTCTCTTTTTTTGGAAAAAAAGAAACTACTATAAATTTTAGCTTCTTTCGAGAAGCAAAAGTAGAAATTTTTTTACGACGCAAAAATATCCGTATCATAAATTTAGATTTTTTAAAGTTAAATCTCATTAGTTTAAGTTATATCTCCTTTTTTGTTTTTACCATTCCTTTTTTTTAAACTGTGTTAGTTGAAACTATTTGCTTGTAAAAAAAATAAACTCATTTTTTATATTTGATACAATATTGTAATATTAAATTTAGATAAATGAAAAACAAGAAAATCAATGAAAAAGAGGTGTACGCGAAATGTTTTAAGTACACTACAGACATACAAAAATTTTAATATATTTTTTTATTTTAATTAAATAAAAATTAATAAAAAATTTATAATAAATATTGAAAGTTCATTATCATTTTTGGAATAATTATAAACTGGATCCTTTTACTAAGCTTTTTCGTAATTTGAAACTTAAATTATCTTTAGGATTGATTCATTTGTAATTATTTACTTATGACTTTTGAAAGATTATTTTCCCTTTAAGACAGTGAGGCTCCTTCTTTTCTCTGTTTGTTTTCGTTGCTTGGATTTTGGAACTAGATTTCAGCTTGCACTGAAGATATGTCATTGCTAGTCTCTTACTCTTGTTTTTGTCGTTCGGTCTATAACGAAACTGACTTATAAATATTTTTTGATTTATTTATGCATTTGATAAAATTAAAAGTATTTATATATTAAGTGTTTATAAACCAAAAATAAGCTAAAGCGATAAGTTAGCCGTTTAAGTTTGACTAAAATATTTACTATTCTATCCTAAAATATTTTTTTTTAAAACAAAATTCTTTTATATCCAGTTCTTTAGCTCCATATTATTAATTTTAGCACTTTTATTCAAATACGTAATTATTTATTTTTTAAATTAATTTCAACAATTAAAAGTATTTTTAAGTAGCTAGTGCTTATGAGCTACTCTAAATTAGCTAAATCAACAGACTCTTAAACATGGGGTAATAAAAGTTTGAACGGATAAATTTAAACTTGTTTCTCGGAAAATATGACACGTAGAGTTCATTCATTTCAATATGGAGATAATTTGCTAACGACGGATAGAAAAGTTGCCCAATGAAAAATTTAATCAATTTTAAATAGTACATGAATAAATTTGGATTATTTAAAATGTGATCAATTTTAATTAGTTCATGAATAAATTTAAATTATTTTAAATAGTACTGTTTAAAATCTAATGAATTTTAAATAGTACAAGAATAATATGTACTATTATTATTATTATTATTATTATTATTATTATTATTATTATTATTATTATTATTATTATTATTACTTATTTATACATATTCATAAACCAAAAACAAGCCAACCATTGCGTTTCAAGTTACATACCCAAAAAAAAAAAAAAAAAAAAAAAAAAAAGAACAGATGCTCCTGCTCCATTGCGCACCCTCTTCACCGCTTCAGCTCCACGCCTACTCCAGCCCCTTCTTCTTTGTCTTAAACCCCAATTGAATGAAACAGAGAACATGGCCGTCCAAATCGGACGGTCAACCTCGTTTCACCGCTTTCCCTTTCGCCAAAAAACAGACTCGTCCCACCAAAACCCCCTCCATTTTTCATTTCCAAGTCAGTCCAAGTTCATCATCATCGTCCAAGTCTATTCAATACCATCACGACTTTTCTCAACTCCCATACGATGTTCTCTTGAAAATTGCGGCCAATTTTACGCTGCCGAACTTACGTGCAGCTTCACTAGTGTGCAAATCTTGGTGTGATGCACTTCGACCTTTAAGAGAAGCTATGCTTTTTCTGAGATGGGGCAAGCGGTTTAAGCATGGCCGTGGAGGGGTTAAACCCAATTTAACTAAAGCTCTTGATTCTTTCCTTAAAGGCGCTGCGCGAGGGTCCACGCTAGCTATGGTCGATGCTGGCTTGGTTTATTGGGAGATGGGGAGAAGAGAAGAAGGGATTGCTTTGTATAGAAAGGCTGCTGAGCTTGGTGACCCTGCTGCTCAATGCAATTTGGGGATTTCCCTCTTACAAGGTATTGAGATTGTTGCATTACTTTATTGAGATTGGGTGAATATTGCTTGTTTATTATTGTAGTTGTTAGTAGTTAAGTGGGATTTAACTTCATGGGTTAGTGAGTTGGAAATACATCCACCGCCCGTTTGATCTATTGCGTTTGAATTCTATTATTTATACTTATTTAGTGGATCTTTTAACACAAACATAGTCGAGGACAAAGTTAATGGATTTGGATAAACCCATGACTTGTATACTAGGAATTCTAAAGCATTGGGGATAATGTAAGCTTGTTGTTCAGAAGGTGAAAGTGTGTTAGCAAACTTTTATATTATGCTTAATTGACATTGTATCAAACTAAGCTGAATAAATGAATGTTAGCAACTTTAATCGTGTGAGCTAATTACTAACAATGTGTTTGATACAGGAATTGAAAGGTTTAGTCAAAATATTAATTTTCATTGATGTTATTATTCTTTTTGTTCTTCTTGTTGACGTTATTGTAAATAAGTTGTTTTCTAGAACCTTCTTGCCTCGCGTTCAATTGTTGACATGACTCCTACCTAAATTGATAAAAATTTATACATTGGGACTGTTCCAAAATATAAATGTTAACATGGCTCCAAAAAAAAAGAAAGAGGTATACATATTCAACATGGCTTAGTCACTGATCTCAATTGTTAACATGCTCCTACATTGTACATGTGAGCGTTATTAAAGAGCACCACAGAGAAAATTTGCCTTTGATATGCACTTTGTAGAGTTTTAGGTAAAGCTTTCTGACTGAAAATGGTTAAAGTTTCATTTTCCATTGACAACATTTACCTTTAATTTTCATTAGTGCGTAACTAGTTTGCTGTTTCATTGTGTTTCTGATCTCTTCTTAGTTCTTACTCTATGTAGATAATCCTTCGGATCATGAGGAAGCTGTTAAATGGTTGTTTAAAGCCTCCGTTGCTGGCCATGTTCGAGCTCAATACCAACTAGCACTTTCTTTACATAAAGTTCATGGCTTGAATAGTAATTTCCAGGAACCGGTATGAGATTTTACCTGTTTTAAGTTATTTACTTTATATTTAAAAAAAGCTTTCACAAGACTAGTGGAATCTAGTTCTGGAATTTCCCATGTCAATTGTAAATTATATCTCCTTGTTGTTTTATAAATTACAACATGCAATAGGAGGTTTTGCAACCTCTATCTAAGAAGAAAATTATTTTAGATTAATCTGCTTAAACACCTATAAAAAAAAATCACGATTAACATCTATTTTAACAAATTCCTCTTGTACCTACCTAGTTTCTAAAAGGTGTTGAAGGAGGATTTTGATTAACAGAAGTAGTAGTAGAAGACTATGTTGCTCGAACTTTCCGAAAATATGGCTGGATACGTGTCGGATCATCCAAAAGTAGTGCATTTTTGAAGGATCCGACGCGGGTACAGCTACATTTTGGAGAGTCCGCGCAACATAGGTAGAAGATGATAAGTTTGATAGTGTTTTGTTCATCTTAACAAGTGTCTTTGGATGGAAAAGGACGTATAGTCCTTAAATATAGAATTACGTACATAGAAAGAAGTGGGAAAAAGGTCTGTGAGTCCATTTTTTTTAACTGGACAGACCCATTGATGGAGAATATTGAGGGACACTTCTCATGGTAGGACTGGAAAAGATACTTATGCCAAAAACATATACTACAATATGGGATTCTTATACTGCTCCCGAGCATATTTCCCAAAGTGTCCTCTCTCTCCTACTTTCTAGGTTAGCAGAGCTTCCTTCCGGCAAATTTCATGATCGGAATCCACTAATCCTACTCAATCTTAATCATCAGTGATCACCTTATGTGTTTTACTGATCTTCTTGTGATTAAGTCGAGTATTTTGAGCAGTTCCAGCATGAAGGAGAATATTATCTACTTTGCAATGGGACTCAAATCTTATGAGATAGAAAGAAGGCCAACCATAGATGAAGATTGGTTTGAGTGGACTGAAAGAGGCATGAGCTTTGTAAGAAGGACCACCTTCAACAAAAAGACAATGTTGTGGTTGTGTGGGAACAATGTTTAAAGAAGCGCTCGCTTCGTCGCTTTAAGCGCAAAGCGAGGCGAGGCGATGCAGTGTCGATTTGTGAAAAACTTCAACAACTATGGTTGCTGCATCTCCATAATCAGGGTCCACAACAGGGGGAGATTAGTTATTATCATTTCTGAAGTGACCTTTAACTCAGGATGGTCAGAGATAGCGACAAAGATTGAGAGGTTCATTTATGGTGGGGAAAGAAGGAACACATTCAATGCTGGTAGGGTGGTTCAGGAGGGTTTAATGTTCTCTGTCAGAAATCATAAATGGGCCAACCAGAGAGTTGAATAATGTAGCAGAAATTCGACAAGATGGTGACATAGTATATAAAAGGAATCCAAAGCCACAACGAGGTTTTGGGCAGATGCCTGGTGGGACAGATAGCAGTGGGAGAGTCAGTACTGGTAACCCTCTCGGAAGTTCGAAGATGGATCTTTAAGCTTTGGGCACAAGCAAATGGGATTAACATATATGAAATGGAATAGATTCCTGTTTGAATTTCCGTAAAAAATTGCTGCGAATATGTGATGAAGAACGACAGGTATTGGAAGCAAGAAAGAATGAAGCTCCAATGGCGGAATTCGATGGTGGGTACAGTGCTAGAAAGCAAAAGAATAGAACAAACATGGATTAGGTTATTAGGCTTCCCCTTCATCTATGGTCTCCTAAAGCGTTTAGAAAAGCGGAGGAGGTCGGAGGATGACTTGAGACGGAGGAAGAAACAAAGCTTAAAAATCATCTGAAATAAGCTAGAATTAAAGTGAGATGGGATGGGTCATCGACCCCCAAAAATATGAAGATTGAAAGTGATGGCCACATCTTCGAGATTCAAATTTGGTGTGAGATTCTGGTGAGATTTTCTGAGGGAGAGAAGGAAGAAGAAGAGGGCAATCCTCAGCGGGTAAAAGGAAGGGTTTCAAACCTAAGGGTAAAGGAACTTAACCTATATAAAGGGGGTGGGGCTCGGGGATTGAATCAATAAAGGGAGCACGTGGGTGTCACACCTCCTTTTTTCACCGTAAACCAAGTGATTTATGAGGATAAGAAATTTCATAAGCCCGGTTCTTATTTTAGAACCGATCCAGTAAGTGAAGAAATAAAAGCTCTGCAATTTAAGAAATTTCATAAGCCCAATTCTTATTTTAGAACCGATCCAGTAAGTGAAGAAATAAAAGCTCTACAATTAAGCCCAGCGGTGGAGGAACTGAGTAACAACCCAAAAGATCTACCTCATAGAGGCGATACCAGAAGCGAAGAAAAAAATAAAGAAGAGAAAAAAGGAAAGGACGAAGTGAGCGAACGTGGAGAACTTCAAGTTGCTCATTTACAGGACAAACCCAGTATAGATTTTTCGGAGAGAGACAAGGAGGACAACAATTTAGAAAATAGCAGCAAGATGATTTTGCATGCAACATTTAATGAAGGAGCCATGGTCTGGGCAATTGAAGATGCTGAACCACTTAATCAACAATTTCTAGAGGAAGGAAATGATCTGAACTTCGAGGTATCCAACTGGGCGCACCAGAATATCATAAAATTGAGCAAGGAATTTGGGGTGGATTTCACAGGGTGTGATATGGAGCTATTTATGAAAATAGATGGAGATAGTCCAGCAGAGGGAATGCAGTTAAACAGTCCAGCTAGACACTAGACACCAAAAAGGAAGGGATTCAAGGAATTAGAGGCCTTGGAACTTGGGAGTAACTTCAAAAGCAATGGAATGAGAGGTGGGCCCGGGGGGGGGTCTGTATTGATGTTTAATCAATGATTGTGAATATTTTGTCATGGAATATGAACGGGGTTGAATAGAGTGAGAAAAAAGAGATTGATTAAGAAGTATGTTACTCGAATAGAATGCAAGGATAATGTGTTTACAAGAATCAAAAGTAGAGGGGATGTCAGGGATGTAGTGAGGGAATTATGGGGAAATAAATGGGTTAGATATGTTCACCTTGAAGCTAGTGGGACAAGAAGGGGAATTATAGTTATGACAGTGAGATTCCCTTTAGAGATTTATATTGCTACAGAATATCAAGAGCAATGATGGACTTCTCTAGTTTCATAGAAGACATGGAGCTTGTAGATATCTAACTAGCTGGTGAAGAACATATATGGAGGAAGGGAGATAGACATATAGAATCAGCCCGGACCGGATAGATTCCTATTCTCAGCTGACTGACACTGAGTCTTCACCAACATAAAGCAACAATTGATGCATCGAGTGTGTTCAAATCACTACCCGTAATGCTTCAATCAGGCTCGGCGTACTTCAAGTTCGAGAATTGGTGGCTTCAGACTGATGGGTTCATGAACAGAATTGAAGAGTGGTGGAAGTCCTTTACTTGCCGATGAAGACCAGACTTTATTCTGGCTTTTAAACTCAAAGCCTTAAAAGCAAAATTAAAGGAATGGAGCAAATCAGTTGAGGGAAACTTAGCTAGGCAAAAATCAAGCATACTCATTCAATTGGCAGATTTGGAGAAGGTACATGAACAAAGAGGTCTTCTGATGTGGAAATCCTAACTAAAACATCACTGTCCACGAAACTTGAGGAGATTGCAAATCAAGAGGAAGTAGCTTGGAGACAGAGATCCAGGGCATTGCAGTTGAAAATGGGAGATAAGAACACAGTTTTTCCATAGAACAACAAATGCCCACAGGAGATACAACCACATTGACCAGTTGATGGTGCAAGGTGAAACTCTGCAAAATCCAGAAGAGCTTGATGGAGAAATCGAAAAGCATATTGACACAATAAGTTAATCTGTACACTAATCAACAAAGGTATATCCATCAAGTAGCACATGTCTCACAAATGAAAATAGTAGGAAACGATAAATACATCAAAAGTAATTGTGTCAAGGCATGTGCAGGTGACAAAGCACCAGGCCCGGGTGGGTTTCAATGGCATTTTTCAATAAATGATGGGATGTGATAAAAGATGATGTGGTAGCAGCTGTCCAGAACTTTTATGATCAAGGAATCTTTGAAAGAAGCATGAATGCCACTTTTGTGGCTTTGATCCCTAAGAACCTAGATCCCACTCTGTGGGAATATACTGGGTTGTTGTTGTTGTTGTTGTAATCTCAAAGCTTCTAATTGAGAGACTCAAAAAGGTGATCAATAAACTGGTGGATTCACAACAGATGGCTTTTAACAGGGGCAGACAGATCATGGATGCAGCCTTAATAGCTAATGAATGTATTGACACAAGAAAAACAACCAAAGAACCGGGATGCTGTGCAAGCTGGACATCGAGAAAGCATATGATCATTTGAATTAGGAGTATCTTCTTAATACTCTAGGAAGGATGGACTTCGGAGAAAGGTGGATTGGTTGGAAACATTTCTGTATTTCAACAGTAAGCTTCTCAATCTTGATCAATGGGTCCCAGCTGGTTTTATCCAATCTCAGACGGGGCTAAGACAAGAGGATCCTCTTTCCCCCTTTCTGTTCAAATGACCTGGTAAAGTGGATCAGAGGCTTCAAAGTGAGCAGAGCAAATAGTAATATGAGGATATCACACTTGCAATATGCTGATGATACTTTGGTGTTTTGCGAAGCTGAAAGTGAACAAGTAAAGATTCTGAGGGTGATCTTCATAATATTTGAAGCTTTATCTGGGCTCCACATTTTAACTGGCAGAAAAGTTTCATTTACCCAGTTAATGAGGTGCCAAGAATCCAAAACTTGGCCAACATTCTGGGGCGACAGTAGGATAGCTTCCCACCGTTTATTTGGGGATGCCATTGGGTGCAAAAAGTAAGGCAAAAGGAATATGGGACAATGTATTAGAGAAATGTGAAGAATCAATACCTATCCATGGGGAAGACTAACTCTATACACGGGTGCGGCAGCATTTTGGAGAGTCTGCGCAACGTAGGCCTACATATATGATGTCCTTATTTCCAGCTTCAATCTATGTGATAAAGAGAATTGATGCTATGAGAAGAAACTTTATGTGGGAAGGCAACAATGAAAAAAAAAAATTTTCACCTGGTGAAGTGGGATGTCTTGGCTTCTAGCAATTTAGCTTAGGCTTCCTCGGTTGAATAATGGTGCAAGGCTAAGTTGCTCGGACTCGGGTGCGAGTATCTAATACGGGGATGGATCCGAGTATCGGATTCGGCAAAATCTAAACTTTAAGATTCAGGGGTGCAAATCCGGATATGGATACGGGTGCGAGGATTCGGCTAATACTCTTAGCCGTACGAAATCAGAAGTACAAAATCAGAACATCTGAATTCATTTTTCTGCTATTTATTGGGTATAATAAAAGAAAGCAATTCAAGGCAAAGTTCCGTCTACATGAAGTAAAAAATCAGAACATGACACTTTGAATTTTTGGTTTCTCCGACACACAAAGCAGTAAATATGAGACTAAAATACTACAACATTGAAGGTATGCCATTTTCCATAACTTATATCTATTTAATTTTTTATTTTGAGAAATCAAAATCTCAATTTTTCTCCCAAATTTGTCGATGGACTCCGGTCAAAGTGTCCGAAGTCGGTTGACCGTATCCGGGACGTTCCCCTCCAGCACCCGTCTAAGTCTCGTATCGGGACGGGGACGGCACCCAAATTGAAGAGTCCGTGCAACTTAGGTGGTGTGTACAATGGAAGAAAAAGATTCATATAGGTGATACTTACTAGTTAGGATAGGAAGGAGAAATATGGAAATGAAGGAATTTGGACAACCAAGTTAGTGAGAAGTCCATACGGTGTCACCTTGTGGAAATCAATTAGAACCTTTGACCAAAAGTGATCAACAAATCAAAGTTCAAAGTAGGAAGTGGAAGTAAAGTTTCTCTGTGGAATGACAATTGGTTAGGACAAGGATCTTTGAAGGATCTCTTCCCTGACATTCATGAACCGAATCAGCAACAACAAGCATTTTTACTCCAGCATATATCTCATAAAAATTATCTAAACATAAGATGCATGTGTACCATAAATAAACAGACATGCAAAGATATCAAAACAGTAACTACCCGAAATGACTACCAAAAGAGAACACAAACTAATCATCTATGGGCGGCCCTACCACGCCTCACATCCCGGGAAAGGAGTATGAAAAATCTAGAAGCCCCTATCCTACAACCCTGATACTAGACCTCCAGACTTTCCTATCAAGGGTCATGTCCTCGGAAATCTGCATCCTGGCCATGTCCTGTCTAATTACCTCTCCCCAGTATCTCTTGGGCCTCCCTCTGCCTCGCCTCACACCGACCACCGCTAGCCGCTCACAACTCCTCACCGGGGCATCGGGGCTTCTCCTCCGCACATGCCCGAACCACCGAAGTCTCGCCTCTCGCATCTTCTCGTCCACTGGGGCCACCCCCACCTTCTCCCGAATATCTTCGTTCCTAATCTTATCTAACCTGGTGAGCCCGCACATCCACCTAAGCATCCTCATCTCCGCAACCATCATCCTCTGAACGTGAGATTTCTTCACCGGCCAACACTCCGTCCCATACAGCATGGCAGGTCTAACCACATCTCTATAAAACTTCCCCTTGAGTTTCTGTGGCACTTTCTTATCACACAAGACTCCTGATGCAAGCCTCCACTTCGACCACCCCGCCGCCATACGGTGAGTGACATCCCCGTCTATCTCTCCGTCCCCCTGGATCACCGATCCAAGGTATCTGAAACTATCTGGTACATGTCAAACATGTAGATTAAATATCTTTATGAACCACTGAATTAATCCACTCATCAAAGTTGCACTCCAGATATTCTGTCTTAGACCTGCTTAGTTTAAACCCCTTAGACTCGAGAGTCTGTCTCCATTCCTCTAGCCTCTCGTTAACACCGACCCTCGTCTCGTCTACCAGGACTATGTCATCAGCAAATAGCATACACCAAGGAACATCCCCTTGAATATGCCGCGTCAAAGCATCCATCACCAAGGCAAACAAGAGGGGGCTAAGCGCAGATCCTTGATGGAGCCCCATAACCACCGGGAAATGGTCTGAGTCGCCACCCACTGTCCTAACCCTGGACTTAGCTCCATCGTACATGTCCTTGATTACTCTGATGTAGGCTTCCGGCACGCTCTTAGCCTCCGGGCACCTCCATAGTACCTCCCTAGGGACCTTGTCATACGCCTTCTCCAAGTCGATAAACACCATGTGCAGGTCCTTCTTCATATCCCTGAACTGTTCCACCAATCTCCTGACAAGGTGGATAGCTTCTGTAGTGGACCGGCCCGGCATAAAATCGAACTGGTTCACGGAAATAGATGTCGACTCCCTCACTCTGGCCTCGATCACCCGCTCCCAGACCTTCATGGTGTGGCTTATTAATTTGATGCCCCTATAGTTGTTGCAACACTGGATATCCCCTTTGTTCTTATACAAGGCACCACTGTACTCCACCTCCACTCCTCTGGCATACTTTTGGACCTGAAGATCGCATTGAACAACCTGGTGATCCATTCCACTCCTAGCTTACCCATGCATTTCCAGAACTCCACCGGGATTTTGTTTGGCCCGGTCGCTCGACCTCTACTCATCATACGCAAAGCCCCCACTACTTCTTCCACCCTAATGTGCTTGCAGTACCATAAGTCTGTATGACGCTCCGAATGCCCCGGTTCCCCTAGTTTTATGGTTTGGTCCCCTCCTCGTTGAGAAGGTCTCGGAAGTACGCCTGCCATCTCTGTTTGACTTGAGACTTCCCCACCAGGACTCTACCATCCTTCATCCTTGATGCACCTAACCTGGTCCAGGTCCCGCGCCTTCCTTTCCCTTACTTTGGCTAACCGGAATAACTTTTTGTCCCCGCCTTTCTCCCCCAATTCCTCGTACATGCGACCAAAAGCCGCGTTTTTAGCCTCCGTGACCGCCAATTTTGCTTCCTTCCTTGCCACCTTATAGCTCTCTCTGTTCGCCCGCCTTTCTTCCTCGCTTGTGCTCCCTGCCAACTTCGCAAAAGCAGCTTTCTTCGCCTCTACTTTTCCTCGCACTATGTCGTTCCACCACCAGTCGCCCTGATGTCTGCCTATATAGCCTTTGGTTACCCCAAGCACATCCGGCGCTGCCTCCCTAACCAGCTTCGCCGTCTCAGACCACATTGCGTCTGCTACCCCAGAACTTCTCCAAGCTCCACCATCAACTAACCTCCTCTCCGGCTCCTGGGCTTTCTCTTTAGTCAAAGCACCCCATCTAATTCGCGGCTGGCCCCGAGCACCCCTCTGATTCTTCTTCACCCAGATTCTGACATCCATCACTAGGAGTCTATGAAGGGTTGAAAGGGATTCTCCCGGAATAACCTTGAAGTCCCTGCACAGACCTCTATCGCTCCTTCTAAGAAGGAGGTAATCGATCTGAGTCCTCGCCGTCGAACATTTGAAGGTGACCAAATGCTCATCTCTCTTCTGAAATAACGAGTTAGCAATCAGAAGCTCGGAAGCCCTAGCGAACTCCAACAGCACAGAGCCTCCTCTGTTCCTAACCCCAAGGCCAAAGCCACCGTGCACCTCACCATAACCACTAGCATCTGCCCCAATATGGCCGTTAAAGTCCCCTCCGATGACCAACTTCTCAGATTGGGGAATACTACGCACCAACCCATCCATGTCATCCCAAAAACGCCTTTTGACCTCCTCATCTAAGCCCGCATGCGTTGCATAGGCGTCGATGACGTTGAGGACGCATCCCCCGATAACCAACTTGATAGACATCAACCTATTGTTCTCTCGCCTAACCTCCACCATGGACTCCCTAAGGTCCTTATCCACCAGGATGCCCACTCCATTCTTACCTCTCACGACCCCAGAGTACCACAACTTAAACCCGTTGACATCCCGCGCCTTCGTCCCTTTCCACCTAGTCTCCTGGACACAGGCTATGTTGACCCTCCTCTTCTGAGAGTCTTCGCCAACTCAATGGATTTACCCGTCAGAGTACCTATGTTCCACGACCCGATCCTTAACCTATGTGCATCCGCTACCCTCTTCCCACCCTTACCTCCCGCCCTACCCGCAGAACCGCTCCCTGCCCCTACTCACCCCCGCCACCGCCCCCACCCCCCGAGGACATGACCTTGCACTTACATCCCCCGCTGCGGCCACTATCCCTCCAACCGACTATGGAGAATAATGACGCGCAAAAGGGAGATACAAAAAGGATGCACTAGATAGCAGCAAGAGTAAACCTCACAAGAAATGATAGCAAGAGTACGAAAAAGGTGTACAGGTTAAACGAGAGGCGGGAGGTACCAACTCCCGGTGAAAAAACCTGAAGGTAGGCTTTGGTGCGCCCGGGGTCAAGTGTTGCTTCCCTTTGCACGTCTTGGCCGGTGTTGCTTAGCTCTTCACTCCCAACGCCGCAAAGTCGCCTTGTCGCCTGTCCTGAGATTTATCGGGACGGGTAATTTTGTTGCGTCCCGTCGAAAACCTCCACAAACACAAAGCCAACCACACAAAAAGGCGGGGGAACGGGGGGGGGGGCTGCCGGCGACTCGCCGGAGTTAGGGAGAGGGATGGGGAGAAACGGAGGTTAGGGAGGCTGGGCGGAGGGGGGGGAGAGAAGACAGGTGGGGGGGAGAGAAGAGAGGGAGAGAGATGAGAGGTGAGGTGGGGAGGTGAGAAATCACTTTCGAAAAAAAACCACTTTTCAAAATAAGCTGATTTTTGCAGCTTGGCCAAACGGACTACCAGACTTCAAAGAGTTCGCAAAAGTTTTATCTTCAAATGAAAGGGGTGGTTTCAATTTGGATAGGGATGTTAAATTCAAAAGTTAAGTGCACCATTATGGCACGCAAGTTTTCAACACTCTGTATAAATTGCAAATGTAGGACTTGAGAATTTTATGGTGCATACAATCTTTTTCTTTTTTCAGCTTGCTGTATAAATTACAGATGTAGTTCTAATGAGACCTTCACTTAAAGGATTCTATCATTGCATAGGCGAAGTGGTACTTGAGGGCAGCAGAAGGTGGATATGTTCGTGCTATGTATAACACTGCATTATGCTACTCGGTTGGAGAAGGTTTAATGCAATCTCACAAATTAGCAAGGAAATGGATGAAGAGAGCAGCTGATCGAGGTCATAGCAAAGCCCAGCTTGAGCATGGGCTTAGTCTGTTTTCTGTAAGTAGTGCCTAAATATTCCTCCTCTCCTTCTCTCTTGCAACAATATCCATATCTAAGTTTAAAGAAGCATATAATTCCATGCATCTCTGTGGTGCCAATCGTTTCATAAAAAATAAAATAAAAAAGGAGACCCCCCCCCCCCCAATCTCATTTCCTTTTTGAAGAATTAACCTAAAGAGCCACCAACTCAACCGCTTAAACTAAAAATATCCGGCGGAGTAAAATATATGTATAATCCATGTTATAATATGTGTATTACTGTTTATAATTGTATACAGGCTAGGAAAAGAAAAGTGAATCCAGCCTACTATTTGTGTTCAGATCCCTTCCTGTTTTTTCTCCCTATTAGCTTGTGAACTGTTAATAACTCATGCTGCACATTCAACAGGAAGGGGAAATGATGAAAGCTGTGGTGTACTTGGAACTTGCCAGCCGTGCTGGTCAAGCAGCAGCTGATCCCGTGAAGAACGTTATACTTCAACAGATGTCCGCTTCTTCTCGTGATCGAGTTATGCTTCTTGCCAATAATTGGCGTGCTTTACCTTCATCCCACTGATAAGCTGCTATTGTCAGCTTCCTACAACCTAATCAATGTCTCATTAAACTTCTTGAAGTTTTAAGTGTAATACTATAAGATGTTTTTTCCGCATTTGCGTGTTCCTTAGTTTGTTGTGTGAGACTGCAATAACTGATAAGAGGGTTGAGCCAATGCAAGCCCTATTAACAATGGCTTAGAGTTAAATAGGTATTCATGTCGCTTGTAGAAAACGCCATAGTTGTTATCAACATGACATAAGCTCGGAATTTCTTACGTGGTTGTATGACTGCTACATCATCAAGACCGTCGCGCTGTCGATGTGGCTGTGTGGTTGCTACATGCCGTGTGGGCTGATCGTCGTTTGTATATATTTATATTCATGTTTCATCCTGTGTAAATGTCGTAGAATGTTCTTTTGGACGTGACAATTATGGAAATAGATAGAACTAAAGGATAACATTTTTGCTGAGAATACGATTTGTCAAATATTTAGTCAACCAGACAAATAGAACTCCGGAAACATTTTCCTCTTATCAAATAAACTGGTATACCCCAATGCCCCTCACGTGATAATATTAGTATGATGAGATCACTTGTAAAATTCCTTAAATATTTAATGCATCGTGTAAAAGTCAACGGAATATTTTTTGCCAGAGGAAGATTTTAAAATAAAAGATGTTGTGAACATGATTAGATGATGAATGATAAACGGAGCAAAACTTGTAGCTATCTCAGATTCCCTCCACCAAGCCTTGCTCAAGGCATCAATGGAGGAAGCTAATGTGTCACTTTTGACATCAAGTAATTTTGATGCAGATGACATCGAATTACCTAACCGTGTAGTTAAAGATTTGATCCGTGAGTGTTCGAGGGAGACCAAGAAGCTGTGGTACCTTGCTGCTCCAGCAGTTTTTACTTTGGTTTGCCAGTATTCAATTAGTGGCATTACTCAAATGTTCGCTGGCCATGTCGGAACCGTCCAACTCGCTGCCATCTCCGTTCAAAACTCTGTTATTGCCGGTTTTGCCTTTGGAGTCATGGTATGATCATTTATTCCACATCCCTCTAGCTAACTGTTTATATATAGTATGTCATATTTGATGATGACATTAACATCAACTTACTATTTGAGTGATATGTATGTATATTTTTTGATGATGACATTAACATTTTTGGGACAATGTACAGTTTGGGATGGGAAGTGCATTAGAGACGCTTTGTGGGCAAGCATATGGAGCAAAACAGCTCGAAATGCTCTGGGGATTTACATGCAGAGATCTTGGCTTATTGTAGGTACCACAGCCCTGGTGCTGATGTTTCCTTACATATTCGCCACGCCTCTCCTAAAACTCATTGGTCAAGATCCTGAGATATCGAAATGGGCAGGGACGTTTGCAGGGTGGATGATTCCGTAGCTCTTTGCCAATGCAATCAATTTTCCCATCAGGAAGTTTTGCAAGCTCAGAGCAAGGGTCATGGTGATGGCCGCTATAGCAGGGGTTACAGTAGTTGGGCATACTTTGATTAGCTGGCTGTTGATGCTCAAGATGGGATGGGGACTGGCGGGTGCTGCATTGGCGCTGAATGCATCCTCGTGGTTCATGGTGGTGACCAATCTCGCTTGTATATTTAGTGGGACATGTGGTCAAGCTTGGTCTGGTTTTTCTTGCAAGGCTTTTCAAAATCTATGGGGATTTATCCAATTGTTTTTTGCATCTGCAGTCATGATCTGGTAAGTTTCTTCCATCATTATGATTGCATTCAGTAGACCCTTATGGCAGTAGCGGAGGCAGGATATATACTAAGGGTGTTAAAAGAAAATTGGATTGCAGCTCACAAGAATCAAACCTGCAATCTTCTACACATTTTAAACACACTTGACCATTGAGCAAAACGTTTGCCTTGTGTCAACGGTGTTCAAAACTTAATATATAAAGATAAAAAATAGATTTTGCCTAATATATAATGTAATTTTTCGGCGAGTGAACACCCTTGCGCCCCCTACCTCCGCCCCTGCCTTGTGGTCCAGCAGCTACAACGAGAGGTGTTCAACACAAATACAGGGTTTTTAATTCAAACACCAGGAGATCAGGTTGTTTAATAGTCCAAAAAACCACGAAGTTATTTTAGACAACCTGAGAATTGAGATTGTTACGACCATCTCATGTTGTTTAGTTCCAGCAACAAGGGCACACCAAATAATGCACTGGTTAACTACATATATATATCGTGCTCTAATTGATTGAGGCTGCTACTACAGAGAGGGATAAAGAATAAAGCCACAATCCATAATTGCATACGTTTCATTGTTTCCAAAATTCTCTTAATTTTACAGACAGCGATATAAAAAGAGAACGATCTAGAATCTTGGCAGATTTTGGATTGTGCTGCAACCCTGCAGCTTGCAAAATGTTAGTTATAACATTTTTTTCTCTGGATTTTTGGACTCAAAGACGAATAATTTCGTCCAGTGACTATTTGGAGCTAGCATTTGATTCAAAAGTTTACTTCAGCTATATGGTGTAAAGAAGTCTCATTAAAAACATAGAAAGTACAATTCAACTCCTTTATCAAAGAAATTACACTTCAACTCTCTTATAGCTGCGGAAACCAAATTTTCAAGGGAAAATGTATCAGAATTCCCTTTCGCAGAAAATCAGTCCAATATTAGTATGTATGTATAAATTTTTTCCGAGATTTGTATAAGGTCATGAGTTATGTTACGCGGCGCCTTCCTGAGATTCTTTGGAAGGGCAACGTAAGGCTAAGCAACTGATGTCAAGGCAGTTGCTGTCCTGCCAATTGAGGTTCCCTCTATACGGTAGACGAGATTGTCAGTGTCGTACGAGAAAACTAATGTCAAGATCAATTGAGAGAACAGAAATAAGAATTGAGAATGAAAGAAAGCTTGATTGCATTAATGAAAGCTACTACATAAGCAAGGCGGTGTCGAGGGGTGGAGACACCAGTACAAAGAATTGATTGCTGAAAATGTTTGAATGCTGTATACCCCCTAATAATACTTAAAAAAATAAACCTAAGTTACATGAGTAGACCAAAAAAGTCCAGAGAATCCTAATGTAAGTGCGTGAAAATAGACTACTCTATATTTACAATGCAAAGCACCTAGTTTCCTACAAAGCAGGAACAAGTCCTTTGTCAGCGGCAGCGTCTTTGGCATCAGTGTCTGCGCGCAGCATTGTCTGCGCGCGCGGCGTTGTTGGAGTGTGTCTGCGACTGGGCGCTCGCGAGGATATCGGTGGGGCGACAGAGGCACCTGCGCGCTTGTCACTTGGCACGGCCAAGACCACGGGGCCGTCCGTGGCGCTAGGCATTGGGAGGCTAGCTAGGACGCCACGGGGCGCGCCCAAGGGGTCATGGGGCATGGCTGGAAAGCCGCCCATGACATTCTCCCCCACCTGAGTTGGCGACGTCCTCGGCGCCTTGCTTGAAAAATAATCTTCAATGAGGCTCTTGTAGGCTTTGAGGTTTGTTCCCCTCTCCCAAGTATTCTCTTCTGCATCACATCCCTGCCATTTTACCAAGAATTCTTGGTGATCTTTCCTTGAGGCATGAATCACTCTGTCATCAAGGATAGCTTCAGCACGCCTTTTCCCGATTGAATTGGGACCCCGGATGCTGGGTACTGTAAGTTGGCTCCTTGACGGATCCTCCGTGTCTTCTCGAAAAGGTTTCAAGAGACTGACATGGATGATAGGATGAATTTTCCACCAAGCTGGGGCATCCACCCGGTATGCAACTTTCCTAATGCGCCTCTCAATGAACGAGGGTCCAATATATTTTTGCAATAGGCGAGGGTCATGGACTCTCGCAAAGAAGTAATGCTGTAGGATTTTGACCATCACTTTGTCTCCTACTTGATATTCAACATAACGACAATTCTGATCAGCATACCTCTTCATCCGCTTTTGAGCTTCGACAAGATAGCTCCGCACTATCTCTAGATTTCGCTTCCACTCTTTTGAGAAGCTAGTAGCTCGAGGAGAATTAGCTATGTTTGGTGCATTCACTGTGTGTGTGAGTAGCAGTTGTTGTCCGGTAACAATTTCAAATGCGCTTTTGTTTGTACTAGAGCTCTTTTGTGAATTGAAACACAATTGAGCAACATCCAGAAGCTTCACCCAATTCTTCTGTGATCTGTTTACAAAGTGGCGGAGATATTCCTCCAACATGCCATTGAACCGCTCCGTCTGGCCATCCGATTGCGGGTGAAAACTTGAGCTGTGACTCAATTTTGACCCAAGGCACTTGAAAAGCTGGGTCCAAAAATTGCTGGTGAAGCGCGAGTCGCGATCACTAACAATATCTTTGGGCAGGCCCTAATACTTGACAACATGAGAGAAGAAGAGTCGAGCTGTATCTTCTGCTGAAATATACTGTGGGGCAACAATAAAGGTGGCATACTTGGAAAACCGGTCTACCACAACCAAGATAGTTGTGAGATCTCCGACCTTGGGCAATCCGGTGATGAAATCCAAAGAAACACTTTCCCAAGGTCTCTTTGGGATGGCTAGAGGTTCCAAGAGTCCCGCTTTGTGTCAAGCTGTCTGACTTGTCCTTCTAACATACTAGACAAGTCTTCACATACTGAGCGACATCGTCGGCCATTTGAGGCCAATAATAGGCACGACGAAGAAGCGCCATGGTGCGTTCTTCACCGGGGTGGCCAGCCCACAGAGTATCATGACATTCCGCAAGAAGAGTCCTCCGCGGATCTCCTCCCTTTGGAACATAAAGCCAGTTCCTTTTGACTTTCAGAAAACCATCTTCCATGTAGAACTAGCGAGTCTTGCCGAGTCCTACCAAATCAACCAAATACTGAGCTGCATGATCTTTTGTGAGTAGATCCAGTACCTGGTTCTTGATGGAGGTGGATACTTCGCTACCTTTTAGGGTGGCGAGTAGGCACACCAATGCTAGATCAGCTCTATGACTTAGCGCATCAACAACATTATTGGTCTTTCCACTTCGGTACTCCAAGTTGAAGTGGAATTTAGCTAGAAGTTCCTGCCACCTAGCCTATTGACCATTCAGCATCGGTTGGGTCATGAAGTGACTAACTGTTGTGTTGTCTGTTTTGACCACGAATGGGATCCCCAGCAGATAGTGCCTACAAAGGCCCAATCAATGGACGACAACTAATAATTCTTTCTTATGGGCATCATAGCATCATTCTGCATCCTTCAGCTTTCGGCTCTCATACGCTACATGATGCCCTTTTTTTAGCAAGGCACCGCCGAGGGCATAGTCGGATGCATCCGTTTGTACCTCGAGTGGCTTGGCAAAGTATAGGAGGGCCAAGACCGGGCTACTTGACATAACCATTTTTAATGTGTTGAAGGCCTCAGCTCACCTTGGTCACTAATCCCAGAGTGTGACGTTCTTCATGAGTTATGTCAAGAGCACCGCAATGAGGGAGTAGGTTTTCACAAATTACCATTAGAAGTTGCATAGGCCAATGAACGGACCGGGACCGCGAGGCCCGTTTAGGCCCGGGACCGGCCCAGAATACACCCTTAGTTGGTCCATCTTGATGCGTCCTTCCTTAATGACATATCTGAGTAAGTCAATTTGCTTTTGAGCAAAGCAACATTTGGACAGCTTGGCATATAGCTCATGCTCCCGCAAACGAGTTAGGACCTTCCGCAAATGCACTAGGTGTTCTCCCAATGTTTGGCTATACACCACAATGTCATCTAAGTAGACCACCACAAATTCATCAATGTACTCCCGGAAGACTTGATTCATCAAAGTGCAAAATGTGGCGGGAGCATTAGTCAAGCCGAACGGCATGACCATGAAGTCGTACGACCCATATCTTGTTACACAGGTCGTCTTGTGCTCATCACCCTCTGCAATCCGAACTTGCCAATAACTGGTCTTGAGGTCTATCTTGGTGAACACCGTCGCACCACCTAGTCTATCGAACAAGTCTGCCATCAATGGAATAGGGTACTTGTTCTTCACTGTGATCTTGTTTAGAGCTCGATAATCCACACAGAGTCGCAGATTGCCATCATGTTTCTTTTGGAACAGAACGAGGGACCCATATGGGGACTTTGAGGGTACAATGATCCCTGTATCTAGCATTTTCGTCAATTGTCTCCGAAGCTCGGTGAGTTCGGGTTGTGATATTCTGTAGGGCGCCCGGGCAGGTGGCTTCGCGCCCGGCACCAATTCAATTTCATGGTCCACAGTACGCCTAGGCGGGAGTCGCTTTGGCATGTCTTGTGGCATAACATCTTCAAAATCTAGTAGTAGCTCCTTCACGGGTTCAGGAATGAGGCCCGATGAGCGTTCTATATCTTCGATGCAGAGGGTTGCCAGGAACGTAGGCTCATTCCTTTTGACCCCCTTCTTCAGCTGCAAGGCTGAGATGTTCTTAACGGCCATCTTTATGGGGATGCATGGAATAATGCAGGGCTTGGCCCCGTTGGTTCCCATCATCGGTAGCATGTCTGAAAATGGCACCGGAATGGTGTTGGTCTGCCTCAAGAACTCCAGTCCAACAATCAGCTCGAAGTCATCTATGATTACCACTCGCAGATTGAATTTTCCTTCGTAGGGGCCAAGTTTCACCGGTACCTCTTTGGCTATTCCACCCACGGGTTGGGGTGGAGAGTTGATAGCCTTGACACTGCCTTTGCCTTTCCCTACAACCAATCCAAGGCGCTCTACCTGAGTCGAGGCTAAGTAGTTGTGGGTAGCACCCGTGTCTATCATGGCCCGAATGGGCTTGCCATTCACCTTCATCTCGACGAACATTAAGGACCTCTCTTGTTTAGGAGGGGTCTCTTCCTTCGCCTTCTTCTTTCCTTTCTTCATGGACGCAGGTCCTTCTTCTTACGGATACCGGCACAAGTCTCCTCTAATGCCTTAGAGATGGAACCTACAATTGCATTGAAGGCACCTACTGGTTCAGTCTGGTCGGCATCATCTGAGTCGTCATCTGTCCCATCATCCATGGCTTGATGGGCATTCATTTGTGCATGCGAGCATTCATTATTCCAATGTGGTCCGCCGCAATGACGACATCCCGAAGGGGGCTTTCTCTTGTTTGAAGCGGCACTGTTGTTGCTGGAGGAAAGAGCTCTAGATTTGCTCGAGTTCCGATCTCCCCCACCTATTGCTAGGCTGGCCCCCTTTGAAACCTGTTCGGGCAGGCGGTTGAGGCCTGTCCTTTCGGGCTTCCATTTGATAGTCCCCAAGACATTCAACTGCTTGGATTGCCTTGGGAAGGGTATCTACCCTTTGTCTCTGTAGCTCCACGCGGGCATAAGGTTTCAACCCTTCCATGAAGGTGAAGAGTTTGTCTTTGTCCCCCATGTCGCGTATGCTTAGCATGAGTGTGGAGAATTCTCGCACGTAGTCCCGCACTGATCTTGTTTGACGGAGCTCCCGTAGTTTTCTCCTGGCATTGTATTCTACATTCTCGGGAAAGAACTGCAGGCGTATGGCGGCCTTCAGCTCTGCCCATGTCTCGAGAGTATCTTCACCGGCCTTGATGGCTTCATACTTCACTTGCCACCAGAGTTTAGCATCACCCTGAAGATACATGGCAGCAGTTGCTACCTTCTTAGCTTCCTCCAGATCCCCAACAGCATCAAAATACTGTTCGACATCAAAGATGAAGTTTTTCACTTCCTTGGCATTCCTAGCCCCACTGTACTGCTTTGGCTCAGGAATTTTCAGTTTCTTTGATACGGAAGCGGAGTTCATAGCACCTCCAATTTGGTTTCCACCTCCTCGGAGTAGGCCCTGTAAAGCAGCATTGACAATATTGAGTTGATCTGCCAATTTGTCAATAGTTTGCTGCATGGCAGTCACCTTTTCTGCCTCTTGTGCCCTAAGGGCTAGATCTTTGATGCGCCCTTGTTGGAGCACCTCGAGCTTGTCAAAAATTTCAGCCGATTCTGTGGCTGCCGTTTGTCGGTCTACCTCGGAGTCGCGACTGATGTTTTCAACATCAACTTCGACCTGGAACATCCTGCGATCCAGGTCCTCCAACCTTTGCAGTAGGCTGGTTCTTATTTCAGGCACCGTATCCACAATAAGCCGCAATTCCTCAACCGTACCTTCGACAACCGCAATGCGATCTCCATAATTCACCATGGTCAGAAATGGTGGTAATGTAAACACGTTCCCTCGTCCGATGTCGAGCCTAGGCTCTGATACCAACTGTTACGCTGCGCCTTCCTGAGATTCTTTGGAAGGGCAACGTAAGGCTAAGCAACTGATGTCAAGGCAGTTGCTGTCCGCCAAATGAGGTCCCCTCCGTGCGCTAGACTAGAACGTCAGTGCCGCACGGGAAAACCGATGTCAAGAGAAATTGAGAGAACAGAAATGAGAATTGAGAATGAAAAAAAAGCTTGATTGCATTAAATGAAAGCTATTACAAAAGCAAGGTGGTGTCGAGGGGTGGAGACACCAGTACAGAGAATTGATTGCTGAAAATGTTTGAATGTTGTATACCCCCTAATAATACTTAAAAAAAATAAACCTAAGTTACATGAGTAGACCAAAAAAAGCCAGAGAAACACAATGTAAGTACGTGAAATAAAATACTCTATATTTACAATGCAAAGCACCCAGTTTCCTACAAAGCAGGAACAAGTCCTTTGTCAGCGGCAGCGTCTTTGGCATCAGGGTCTGCGCGCGGCGTTGTTGGAGTCTGCCTGCGGCTGGGCACTCGCGAGGGATATCGGTGGGGCAACAGAGGCACCTGCGCGCTTGTCACTTGGCACGGCCAAGACCACGGGGCCGTCCGTGGCGCTAGGCATTGGGAGGCTAGCTAGGACGCCACGGGGCGCGCCCAAGGGGTCATGGGGCATGGCTGGAAAGCCGCCCATGACAGTTATCACGATTACATTCAAAGTTAAATAATCTTATACCTACACATTCTCCTTCTATTTTTATATTGTTTCGTTTTGATTAGGCTTCAAATCAAGTGGCCTAGATGTTAACTAGTATTAACGATTTGTGCAGCTTAGAGATGTGGTATTACATAGCGCTGATTCTCTTTACGGGGTATCTCAAGAATGCGGAAATAGCTGTCGATGCAATTTCTATATGGCGAGAGATCACATCAAATTCATATAGGAAAACAAAATGTCCAGCACATCTGGCAGGTGTTCCCTCTCTTTCTGATTCACTCTGTTATATTCTATTGCAGCTCGAATATTTGTGCATGGACGTTCATGGTGTCTCTTGGATTGAATGTGGCAGTAAGGTATGATCCCATTTTGATTTCAAATATTCATTATCTCCCGCAACTCTCAAATCAATAAGCAGAATATGAAAGAAAGGACATTCATGTGGGCTGTGGCAGCATAAGGGTGTCAAATGAACTAGGGGCAGGACATCCAAGAACCGCGAAAATATCAATGATAGTAGCCTCGTTCGCTTCTCTTCTGCTCGGTATGCTCCTGGCGCTGGTTCTACTTGTTTATCGAAGCAAGTTTCCCCTGTTATTTACAAATAGTAAGGAAGTCCAGACGGTTGTACATGAGCTTACACCAGTGTTAGCAGCCACCGTGTTCATAAACAGTCTTCAACCCACTCTTTCTGGTACATATATTCACTGCCTCTTTAAAATCTTAGTGCTGATTTTATTGCTCAATTCATGGCCTCATTAGGATTAGTGATGATTTTTGACTGGTTAGAATTATTGAAATTGCAGGAGTGGCCATTGGAGCAGGATGGCAAGCTTATGTCGCATATGTAAACATAGCTTGCTACTATTTATTTTGCCTTCCTATTGGTCTCATCCTCGGTTTCCTCTTCAACATGGGCGTCAACGTAAGATTTTGTTTTCTCCATCCCAATTTATGTGACGTTATTTCCTTCTTATCTATAAAAAGAACCACAACTTTTTTATAGTTAGTATTTTTATCCTTAATGATTTGGTTTTATAGCAATACAAATATCATGGTATGTTTAAGATCATAGGTTCCAGAGTCTTTCTTTCTTTTTTCCTTAAACTTAGTGACAGTCAAACAAATTCACATAAACGAAAATGGATGGAGTATTTTATTTCATTTATTTTCTTTTGATCTATATTCTCCATCGTAAGATTCTCATATTTCAGTTGTTTAACATAGTGGTCTTACTTTGTATACAGCTACAAGTACATAAGCTCCAGTGACACTGCTATTGTGCTGTATTTTGTAGGGCATTTGGTTAGGAAGGCTGGGAGGTACTAGTCTTCAGACTGCTGTCCTAATCGCGATGGTCCTCAGAACTAACTGGAATAACGAGGTACTCCATTATACTATGTATTGAATCCCCTTGATTTCTCTGTGTATTAAGACTTAAATTCGTCTGTCAAATTACAGGCTTCCCTTGCTGGAGACAGGATAAAACAATGGGGAGGAGATTCAGTGGCTAAAGCAATTGATGCAAGTTAATCCTTGTTACTATCATGTTGTAGCTTAATATTATAAAGAGTCAGTGCGGTTACGAGGGTGTTTGGCTAACCTTATAAGCTGGTAAAACTAGCTTATAAACATTTTTTGGTTCATCTACGCGTTTGGTAAAATTAAAAGTACTTATAAGTTAAGTGCTTATAGTCAAAATAAACCAAAAGTCATAAGTTGGTATCCCCAAACTTATCAAATTTCAGCTTATAAGCACTTTAGGTTTGACCAAAATATTTACTATTCTATCTCTAAAATACTTCCTTTTAAAACAAAACTCTTTGTATACCCAAATTTTTAGCTGCTTATTATTAATTTCAGCACTTTTATCCAAACACGTAACTGCTTATGTTTTAAAAGTGTTTTTCAGCACTTATGCTTATCAGCTACTCTAAATCAGCTAAGCCATATATCCTGTTTCAATTTCTTTCCGTATTGCCCCATTTCGGCTTGGTTTTATTTTTTGGGATAATTGCATTTTTGGGTGCCAAAAAATAATATATACGTAATCAGTGTATATATTTTGTATATTTGGACTACCTTCTCTAATTATTTTCAGGATAAAAATGAAAAAAAAACCCTTTATTTTTCATTTTAAGTTTGACTTGTTGATACGGAATGTCAATGAAGGGCAACTCCAACTTAATGGAAATAGAAAGAACAACAGAAGGGAGAAGAAAAACTTAAGAATTTAAAATACAAGTGGAAACAATTAGCAGAAGTTAATTACCTCTAATTAACCAAAAAGGACTAGCTCTTCTTCAATTGTGATTTTCTAAATTTCCGTAGGGTTGGATAGTTTGAAGGATCATTTATCCCTTGGAAGCCATTCAGAATATTAATGAATCTTTAATAAGTTCATCTCAGACATTAATCGTGTAGATGTTTGGGATTTAACCATATTATAATTGACAATGGTAAAGTATAAAATTCGGGAATGAAATACTATAAATCCATTTGAGCAATCAAACACCAAGTTCAAATAGTTTCTACTCAACCTATTAACTTCTTATCTAAATAACGTCAAGGCACGATTAGTCAATAGAAAGATTTGCTAGTCACTGCGGTAATGGTATCTCTCTCTAACACTACACTAATACGGAAAGTGTACTTGGTAGGGGTGGTACATGGGTGGATTGGGCTGAATTTGGACGGGTCAAGATTGGTAGTTGAAAAATAGCCAAGTTTTAAAAGTCATCAAAATTTAGCCACTTTAAATCTGAGCGAAAACATTGTTCAAAATCTGAAAAAATACGCCCGCAAATTTTACTGGAGTTCCAGCATAAATATGCTTGAACTCCCGTAAATTTTACGGGAGTTCCAGGATAACTATGCTGGAACTCCCGCAAATTTTACTGGAGTTCAAGCATAATTATGCTGGAACTCCCGCAAATTTTACGGGAGTTCCATCAGTATAATTGTCCAGTATAATATACTGGAGTTTGGAGCACTAGTGCTCCAGTTTCCCGCAAATTTTACAGGAGTTAGCAAAGTATACCGGTCCAGCATAATATACAGGAGTTCGTACACAAATGCACTAGAACTCCCGTATATTATACTGGACTGATCCTTGTTGCAGCAAAATAGTGGCTATTTTTCATTGACTTCGTAAACAGTGGCTATTTTTCACTGACCAGTGTGAAAACTGGCTATACAAGTGTACTTGGTAGGGGTGGTACATGGGTGGATTGGGCTGAATTTGGACGGGTCAAGATGAGTTATGTCAATAAATGAGCCATTCTCAATCCAACCCAAAGTATATTTGGGCTAAGATAGGTTAGGTCGAAAAGGATTAAATAAGAGAAACTTTTAGAAACCACTATGTTTTAGTGATTTCCGGTCCAAAATAAGTGATTTTTTGGATATTTTCACACATATTAAGAAAGTCACTTTTTAGTATTAATTAGCAATAGAATTGACCATTTTAACTTTACTATCTCATATAAACACTTCTAACACATATTCCAATACTATTTACTCAAAGGACAATGTAGGAAAAACATCATTAAGTCATTCTTGAAATCCGAAAAAATCACTTATTTTGGACCACAAAAAAAAAGGCGAAAAAATCACTTATTTTGGATCGGAGGGAGTAAAAGATAGGCTAAATGATATATAAGATAAAATTAGTTAATATATGAAGGGTGAGATGAGAGGGAAAGACAGTATTCATGAATACAATAACATTTCTAGGCGTGAAACATGGGATTACAGCTAGACAGATTTTTATATTCACAAGGGATTACAACTATTTTTAAACGAGAAGTGATTAACATAATAGACTCATAATATAACTCAACAAGCTCAATTATAACACACAAATTTTGTATTTCAGTTAGAAAAAAGATTATCAATCGAAAAATACCCCAAAAACATATCAATCGTCAGAGAAATTATATAATTACATTGAATATAGTTAAACACATAAAAATCCCATTGAATGTATAAAGTATAGCAGGTCATCTATAGTACAAAAATATATGTGAATACATACTGTAGATACATTTGAATACATATATACATCCGAATACATAAATTATACTATTAATTAAAAAAAAATATGAATACATTCATAGAATATAGTGAGACAATGAATATAATGAAATATATGGAATACAACGAGATATAATGAAATACAATGAAAAATAACAATGAATACAATGAAATACGTGAAAATACAACGAGATATATTAAAATACACTTTTTTAAAAAGTAACATAATCTTCAAGTTGCTCAGCCCCAAACTTTGTCGTCTTTGTTCGAGAATAACCCTAATGTCGTGTCGAGTTGCAGCTCTAACCAAACATCTTTTGCAGCACAAATACTATTTCATCGTCTTCAAATAACTAAAGCTCAAACTAAATAAAACTTTGATTCCTATGTTTGGCAGTAACCTAATTTCCGTCGTAAAAAACCAACGAATGCCAAACGAAACTTCGCCCTTTTTCCGTTTCTTTTAACAAATAATTAGCCGTATCACGAGGAAACAGAGTCAATAAGTTAAGCAAATAGAAATTCAACTTTGGCACTGCAAACATGATGTCTTCAAAATCGCCGAATTCAACACAAGGAACTACCATAGACACAGGAACTGATGAGATAAGATTTATGAGTTTGGATTCATGGAAAAAACTGGCGTCGAGAGATCGGATGGACAAAAACCTGAAAGAATGAGAGAAAAAAAATAGTATAAAGCATGTTTTATGACTTAAGGGTAATAGGTGATCATAAATTAATATTTGCCTATTAAAATCAAAAGATAGTTATGGAATATTATATTTTACTAATGGTACTCTCTATGTTTCATATATTAGATAAAGTACTGGTTCAGAATAAATGATACATTTTTAAATTTGAAAATAATTCAACTTTAAACTTTTTTATTTTAACCATTTACCTTTAATGTGAAGTATTTATAGCCACACAAATATTATGTCCGCACAAATTTTTTATCTCTTAAACTTTCAAAAGTTTTCATTATTTTTTCTTAAATTTCGTGCCAAATCATGGAGTATTTATCTAAAATAAATAAGGTATAAATGTAATAACAACCACAAAAGAAAAAGAAAGAAACATAAAACGAAAAGGGTATTTCTGTCGGCGCGTTTGCTGTGAAACAGAGCGACCAATTTCCCACACTCTCGTTCAGTATAATCTTACAAAAGAGAAGTTCCACTACATATATAATTTTAATATCTGTTCCCTTCAGTTTTGAAATACTCATACAACTCCATAAACGATAGAAGTTTATGATGATCTCTGTGATATAAAAAGGAACAGAAGAGGAGATAATTGAAGTCCATTTTCGCCGACCGAGTGTGAATACTTGATCATAATACTTAGGTATAAACTTGATGAGCGGCGATTCAGCACATTAACTGACGGCAGAAGCGGTGAGGTGGGTGGAATACGGCGGAAGTTGGTGGCGCGTAATTGAAATGGACGGCTAACTGATAACGTTGGACGGGGACAGCGAAGCAACACAATGGGTTATTGGCGTCGTTTCAAACACATGATAAAATGCTCATGCGCGTGCGTTGTACAAACAGGTATGACGTCTAACTACGTATTCACACGTGTCCCCAAATGCTAGGAGGTGTTTATTATGTTTGTTTTTTTTTGTTGAGAAATTACCAGTTATATCTCATTATAAAAATTGGTTAATTGATATTACTAATATAAGCCAAATTAGCCAATTAGCTATTTGTAGCAAAAAATATCAAATTTTTGCTTTCTTTTGAGCGGGTGCTATTAGAATAGATTGGATATATCTTGAGGAGCTTGAATCTCAGTTTTGGGATGATTTGGTTAAGTTTGAGGTGGTTTGAATTAAAAATTCTAAGTAAAAACTGAATATGAAAAAAATGATATGTGCATCACACTGTGTATCAATTGTATCACATATTTATCATATTTATATCGATTGTATATCACATGTATATTCATGTATACCTGTGTCTGAGATACATGCGTAATACATGTGTCGCAGAAGAATTTTTTGAACTTGATTTAATTACGAATTTTGATACAAAACTAGTCCAAATTACCTCCAATCTTCCTCAAATTTTGTATATTGATTTATGTATATGTTTTCAATGAATTTCAACTATGCCCATTAAAAAAAAAATCTTTTTTGTTTAGATATTTGGAATATTGTATATATTTTTTTAATTTGTATTTCATCACCTTATTTGCTGCCTCATCCATGAAATTTCCTTTCCATCTTGTATCTAATGTTGATAATCACGCTTAAAATATATGGACGGTGATTTTTGCATGTGATTCTTTGAGGGAAAGTAACTTATTTATTTGGTTTTTCAAATTTTATATGTATATTTGGCTAGTTTTGGTAAGTCTATGACTTATGGCTAGAGATTTCAAAAAAAAAATAATAATAAAATAGTATTGTGTTGTGCGTGATTTTTGTGATTTTTGTGTTATTTTTCTTATTATTTGCATTTTTATCCGTGCATATTTGCTTGTTTAAATAAATAAAATATACAAAAAATATGTTGCATATGTATATAAAATTCAAGTTTACAATTAAGTTTATTTTACAGAAATGAAAAGTCATAAAAAATATGTATTTTTGCATTTTTTAAGCATTTAATGTCCAAATCGTGCAATTTTATTTTTATTAATGTTTAATTTTGTGTGATAATTATTATTATGAGTTAATTAGTATTTCAAGATAATTTTTAGTTTTTATAAATTAATCTTAGTATTTTTGGGCTTTATTAATTAGGATGTTGAATAATGGAGAAGAACAAAAATAGAAAAAATTTGGATTGGGCCATCTTGCAAATTAAGTTACAAGCCCAATCCTAAGCACCCTTACCCAACCCAAAACCCCTTGGCCCAAAATGAAAATTTTAGATTTTTAGCCAAAAAATAATCATAATCACATAACATAAAGTAGTGGGGGCAAGGAAATAAAGGAAGAAAACATGGAGAGGAAAACATGGATTAGTGGATTTTCTTTAAATTAAAAGATATATTCTTTTTAATAAAAAGATCTGAAAATTTTCAAAATTCTTGCCTATAAATAGAAGAGAAGATTAGAGAGAAAAGGAGAGAGAGAAAAAAGAGAGGAAAAATAGGAAGAGAAGAAAAAATAAAAAAATTCTCTGCTGTGGTATACACTCGATATACACTCTGGACACAGAAGTATACACAGCAAAAAATTCAATTTTTGAGAGTTTCTTTTGAGAATTGAAAAGAGTCCAAAGCTAGAAAGACAAAACAAAGAGAAAATTCTGGAATATATTTTTCTTTTCTATTTTTTACTGGTTTTTGTTTTTTTTTCTCCGTATTGCTGGAATTTTCGGGATTGAGGTGTTGAAGCTATTGCTGGTTGTTACTGTTGTTGTTGCTGTATTTTCACCGCCCTGTTGATTTTCCATCTTCCATTCCTTTCAAAACCAGGTACACATTCTAAAAACCATGTGTTGATATAAGCTCGAATTGGAAGTTGAAGTTTTGAAATGAAATAGAAAAGCAAGTTGTTGATTAATATTTATTGTTATTTTTCCGTTTTATTAGTTTTGTCAAATTGTAGTTAGCTCTATAATTTGAAGAATAAATTGGTCATTTAATCGGCTTGTGAGGGAACACCTTTTGTACTAATATAGAGTAGCCTTTTATGCATGTAATTAATTAGGACTTTTTCTTTTCTTGTAAAGATAAATTAAATAAAAAATGTAGCCACTTTAGGATTATCCTTTTAAATAAAAAAATGTTACGAGCCTTGCTAAATAGAAAAATAAAATCGCGGGGCCCCCCAATAAGAATGTTCACTTTTTCTTAAAAAATAATCAAATGCGGTAAATGATTTAAAATTGCATTATAGTATTGAACATGTTTTAAAAATCGGATATTTAGCCATTACAATAATTTAAGCGACCGTGCTAGAACCACGGGATCCGGGGGTGCCTAACACCTTCCCTCGGGTCAACAGAATTCCTTACTTAGAATTTCTGGTTCGCAGACTTCATTTGGAAAGTCGAAAATTTCCTCGATTTGGGATTTAAATAAATTGGTGACTTGGGACACCATAATTTATTCCAAGTGGAGACTCTGAAATAAATAAATAATCCCATTTCGAATATTGTCACTTAAATTGAAAAAACTCCCTTGTACGTTTATCCCTCGGGGTAAGCGCGCCGAAAGGAGGTGTGACAGCTCTGGCGACTCTGCTGGGGATACAAACCCAGAACCACTGGTTCGGGGTTTAAGAATTCGAGCTTTGAATAATTGTTGTATTTGGCTTATTTATTATCTGATTTTATTACATGTTTATATTTAATATGCTAAATGTTTCTTTTACCGCTTTGATATTTTGTGAACTGTATATAAATTGTGCCGATACCCATTTTTCTCTTCTGAGTCTCGTTGAAATATAATATCGGGCATTTGCTGGACATAGCCCGTTTTTCTCAAGATAGCTGTGGTGCTTGGCACCCGGTGAAGGATTTTGTAGTCACACATGTTTAGGCGGAGAGTTTGTCAATTAAGCCGGAAAGCCATGCTACCGGTGCACTGACACTCTTCGGCTCGAGTTGTCCGCTCGAGTTAAAGCCAGTCTAGACACTTTTTCCAACAGGGTGATGACTTAGAATAACAAAACCTTATGCCGGATCCCCGATAGGAACGTTTATTTGCATCGTGTGCATATTTGACTTAGGAGGCTCAACACAGGGGTTGGGCCTGTCTAGGACAGGTGTACCTGAAACAAAAGACCAACTTGTTGCATCTTTCTGTGTGCATTTATTTGTTTCGATCTTACATGCCGACCGGTTTGTTAAAAGAGAGGAAGAAGTGGAAAACGTCAAGGTATATAGTCAAAATAGTTTTATGAAAAATAGTTAGTTCTTTGAAAATAAATTCTGAAAAAATGCAAAAAATAAAATTCCAAATAAATTTTCTTAATTTTACGAAAATAGTTTAGTTTCTTTGAAAAACAATTTTGAAAAAAAAATGCCAAAAAAAAAAAATTCCAAATAAATTTTCTTAATTTTACGAAAATAGTTTAGTTTTTTTGAAAATGATTTTGAAAAAAAAATGCAAAAATGATTTCTTTTGTTTTAGAAATGCTGTTTAAAAATAGTTTGTTTTCTTTTCTTAAAATGATTTAGTTCTTTTATTAACGAACTACGCTGGTTTGATTCTCACATAGTGTGAGATACGTAGGCAACCTTCATCGGGTCCAACCTCCCCTGTTCCAAAAATAACCAAAAATATCGAAATTGATTTTTTTCGTTGTAAATATGTTGAGTGATGCCGTTTTCAAAAACAGCCGAATGTACCCGAAAGGGACGCTGGAAGGTTGACTTTGCATAAACGGCCACTTTTGGGTCATTTTGTAGATTTTTTGGTCGATTGACCCTCACAGCCTTATAATCTTCGTCCCCGAGGCGCTGAAAGGCCGTATTTGCAATACTGGATTTTTTTTGTTTTAATTTGGAAAATAAAAAGAAAAAAAATATATCTAAATTTTAATTTTTGTCATAAATAAGTCAGGTGATGCCGATTTTGCCAAAAATAGTCGAATGTTCCCGAGAGGGACGCCGAAAGGCTGACTTTGCATAAACGGCCACTTTTGATTATTTTTAGGATTTTTGGTCAATTAGCTAAACACAACCTTAAAATCCTCGTCCCCGAGGTGCTAAAAGGTCGTGTCTGCAAAACCATGTCTTTTATTTTAATTTGAAAAAAAAAGAAAGAAAAGAATCAGTGGCAAGTAAATGCTTGAATTTTTGGTCAAAATAAGCCAAGCTAGTTTCGGCGGTATTTTAAATCGTTCTTGCCGAGATAGCCTTATAGCATCTTTCAGTGGTTGAAAGGTTGTCTTCGTTAAAAGAATGGACAAGTTTGTAAAGAAATTCTTCCCGGCCTCAAAATTCATACGGAGTTGAGAAGGGGCCACGTTTGCAGAAATAGCCATTTGGTTGAAATTGTCAAACAGGGAAGTAATCTGCTAGTTTTTTTTTTCTTAATTTATATTTCTTTTGATTAGATCATATGATGTTTGATTTTCAAGTCTGTAAGTATTTCTTTTCATCAAAATCTGTTAGTATGGCTAGTTTTTAAAACTTTGTAATCAAGTTTGTTTTATTGTGAAAATTGAAAATTCCTGTAAAAAAAATGTTTTATTATTATTGTCCTCTCGTATCCGAACTACGCGGGTCTGATTCTCATCGGATGTGAGATACGTAGGAAAACCTCATTGGTTCCGACCCCAATTTAAAAAAAAAATATATATATATATATAAAAAAAAATATTCTCGTTTAGTTCCTTCATTAAAATCTTTTTTTTATAAAATTCAAAAAAAAGGGTAAAAGTAGTTCAAAAAAAAACCCCCAAAAAAAAACCCAAAAAAAAATGGTTTCGTTCTTTCTACTGTTTTTCATGAAATAAAAAAGAAAAATCAATAAAAATCAAAATTTAAAAATATGAATTTTACTCCAAAGCAAATAAATTTTTATTTTTAGATCTTTCTATCAAAAAGCTTTTCAAAAAGCAAAAAAAAAAAATAATAAAAAAATTAAAAAAAGCAAAAATATGAATATATTTTCCTTTTTTTCTCTTAAAGCATTTCTTTCAAGAATTAGTTGATTTACTCAATTCCCGATTTTCCGAACTACGCCCGGTCTGATTCATGCGGGGACATGATACGTAGGCAATCCACATAAGATTCGACCATCACTAAAAAAAAAAAAAAGAAGAGAAAATTGATAAAAGGGAAAAGAAGAGCCAAAAAGGGAAATTGGTGCACCTAAGCAAGCCTATGTGGCATGAGGGACAATTAAGACACCACGGCTGAATAAGCCAGTGTTTGTTGGACGTGTACCACAAAAGCTTAAGGACCGTTAAGAAGAAGATAATGAGGCTTTCATGACTGAAGAGAGTGAAGGAAAACATGGGGCAAAGCTCCGCGATACCCGCATGGTCGAGCCGGAGAAAGGGACTTTCACCGTTGAGACGGGATCAGACACTAAACTCCCAAACTGAAAGGCTAGGCCATTCCCAATCAGGCGGAAGCCCAGTAAACTTGTCCTGCCGCACTTTCCTGCATCCAGAATTATTTCAGGGTGTAAATTGGATGTTTCTTTTAGTTTTTATCTTTAAATTTCCGAATGTGAACCCTGTTTTTATCCTTTCGATTCCAAGAAATGAAATTAATATTTCATCGTCCATTTCCTTTTCTTTTATTATTTTCTTTATTTTTCTTTCAGATTTTGGTTTTAGTTTTCTTTTTCTCTTCTCTTTAGTTCAAATCATGCAGCTTTAAATAACATGACATGCTTGCGGACTTCATGCCTAGATCCTAAAACACTGTCAGACTTCAGAATAATGAATCGAGAGTTGAAATGCACAAAAGTTTATTTTTGAGGAAATGAAACAATGAATTGGAATAACTGAAGGAAATTGGTTCCCATACAAAAAGGGTGTGTTGTATTCAGGGAATACCCGAGTAATTATCCCAACAAAGAATGACCCATGCTTGCAACAAGAAAGTGTGGCCCAGGAATCTCGAAATAGAACAACCGGCGTTAAGGCGTATTCCCCCGCATTACCAATAAACAAAAGGAAAAATTCGCTCCTAATTGGAAGTATCCATACATCATCCAGAAAATATCACTGAGAGGAACACTGTATCTCGGAGACATTGACGGAAATGATCTTGAAACAACAGTCAATACAGATGCAGCATAAAGGTACTATGTCAGAACTTCCTGCGGCGTTGGCTTTTGTATAATTGAGATGACGAAGGCTTTCTTTCTTGCTACCCCAAACACTATGAATCCTTTGTAAAACCCTTTGAGCCGGTTACCTTTTTTTGGCTACCCTCTTTGGAATCCAAATAAAAAAAAAACAAAAAAAAAACAAAACAAAACAAAACAAAGTTCCTGAACTACGTTCTGACTTGATTCCGAAAGGATACGTAGGCAACCTCTCCCTGAGGTTCAGTCACACCAAGCCAAAAATCCCAATTTCCCAAAAAAAAAAAAAAAAAAAAAAATGGGGCAGATGATATGACGGTTCAGTTTAAATCCGTCAAGATGGTTCCAGAGTTGTAATTCCATTCAAATTCCTTTTTATCCAAAAACCTTGTTCAAGTCCTTCAGATCAATTGGCAAAAGCAAGGAAGTGAAAATGTCATTGACGGAAATCTGACACAGCCTGAATTGAGAGAAACAAAATGAGAGAGTCTTATCGGTGAAAACCTTCGGGCACCATAAGGCGATGGCGATTGGAGAAGCTAAAAATGAGAGAGTCCGTTTAGTGAAAACTCGCAAAGAGCACTATCAGGCAACAATGAGAAGAGAAATGAGAGGGATCGATTGGCGGAAACCCGCAAAGGGCGCCACCGACCAAAAAGAAGACGTCCCTTCACTAAAAGAATTTTGGCAAGGTTCCCTGGTTTTGAAATTGCGAATCAATGGGTTCATAAGAAGTTGGAAAGTTTATGTGGGTCAGGCGTCCAGTCCAAGAAGCATGTCATGTTCATTTAAAGTCAGCATGCATCCCAGATAAGTCTTTCTTTTCCCCGAAAGGGACGCTTCTCTTTAAACTCATTTTCTTGTTTTTTGTATAGTTATTCTTTGAATCCCTTTCGGTTTAATTTTAATTCTGAAACTATTACAAAGAAAAGCGGCAGGACCGGTTTTACAGGACTCCGTCTGGTTAAAAAAAAAGAAAAAAAAGAAAAAAAGAAAAAGATTAAGGAAAAAAAAAACCCAGCCTCAGTAGTATATTGATCCAATCCCAACTGTTTATGATGGTCGATTGTTTCCAAAGGAACGGATGTTAAGAAGAAAATGGAAATCAAAGGCTAAGGTCTTAGAAGAAACAGAATGAGGCAGAAGGACAGAACCCACACAGAAAATCCTCGTGGAATCCCGAGGATGAACCCGGTCAGTTTGAAAAGAAGTCGCCCCAAAGACAATTGGTAGCAAAGTTCTCAATGGAAATGGGGCAAGGATCAAGCAATGAAGATAATCAAGGCCACAAAGTCAATCACTTTTTCAACTAATAAAATGTTCTTTGTTAAAAGCTTTATCTTATGCATTGGTTGATGGTTTTAAAAAAAAAATACATAAAAGATGGCCCAAAAGGAAGAATAAAAGAAAGGAAAATGAAAACTCCAAAAAGAGAATCAAATCATGTTAGTCCAATATCCGTTTGGACCCCGGTCAGAAAACCGAGGGTCTTTCCATTTTTGAATTCCGGCCAGAAAGCCGTGAAACTTTCATCCCCGATCAGAAAACCGAGGATCTCCCATTCAGAAAACTGCGGAGCAATTTACTTTAACCCCGGCCAAAAAATCGAGGGTCTGACGGCCAAAAAACCGTTAGACATTGTTTGAATTCCGGCCAGAAAGCCGTGAAACTTTTATCCCCGGTCAAAAAACCGAGAATCTCCCAGTCAAAAAACTGCGGAGTCATTTACTTTAACCCCGACCAAAAAACCGAGGTTCTGACGGTCAAAAAACCGTTAGACATTATTTGAATTCCGGCCAGAAAGCCGTGAAACTTTTATCCCCGGTCAAAAAACCGAGCATCTCACAGTCAGAAAACTACGGGGCCAGAAAACCGTGGAACACTTCTTCAAAACCCCAGCCAAAAAACCGAGGGTCTTCCAGCCAGAAAGCCAAGAAACATTTATTTCAAAATCCCGGCCAGAAAACCGAGGATCTCCCGGTCGAAAACTGTTGAGCGTTTCTTTCAAAACCCCCGCTAGAAAACCGAGGGTCATCCGACCAGAAAGCCGTGAAATATTTCTTTCAAAGTCCCAGCCAAAAAACCGAGGATCCCTTTGGCCAAAAAGCCATGGAACATTTCTTTTAAACCCCGGCCAGAAAACCGAGGATCTCCCAATCAGAAAATTGTGGAGCTTTTTCTTCAAAGTCTCGGCCAGAAAACTAAGGATCTCCCGGCCAGAAAACCGTAGAACATTTCTTTAAAACCCTGGCCAGAAAACCGAGGGTCTCCCAGCCAGAAAGCCGTGAAACATTTCTTTCAAAACCCCAGCCAGAAAATCGAGGGTCTTCTAGCCCGAAAGCCGTGAAACATTTCTTTCAAAATCCTGGCCAGAAAGCCGTAAAACATTTCTTTCAAAATCTCGATCAGAAAACTGTGGAGCGTTTCTTTCAAAACCCCGGCTAGAAAACCGAGGGTCTTCCGGCCAGAAAGCCGTGAAGCATTTCTTTTCAGAGTATCCCGGTCAAAAAACCGAGGATCTCCCAGCCAGAATGTTCTGGATCCCCTTCTTTTCTTTTCCCGGTCAGAAAACCGTGGAATCTTTTTCATAATATCCCGGCTAAAAAACCGTGGAACCTTTTTTAGGAAATCTCCCGGCTAGAAAACTGTGGAGCATTTATTTTCGAAACTAGGTTTTAAAAATCAAGATTCTCTAGGCTAATACCGAATAGTCTTTTTAAATTATTTTCTGTGTCACAACTAACTCACAAAATTTTTCTAGTGAAACTGGGGTAGAAAAATTTTGTTCGTTTGTTCATTTTGATGTCTAAACAGATTTGACCTCGGGACACAAGGATCGAGATAACCTACAAGTTGAGTCTAAATTCAAAATGAAGAAAAGAAGAAAAGAACCAAAAAGAAGATGAGTTCAAATGTTAGAATAAACCGAGGTGCGGATTGCTTAGAATCTGATTGAAGTCACGAGCCCCGCCAATCCCTGCGGAGCCATTTACTTTTACCCCGGCCAAAAAACCGAGGATCTGACGGCCCAAAATCGTTAGATATTGTTTGAATTCCGGCCAGAAAGCCGTGAAACTTTTCTTCAAAATCCCGGCCAGAAAGCCGTGGAACGTTTATTTGTGAAATTGTGATTTTCTTACCCAATACCAAAGAGTCTTTTTAATCGTTTTTTTTGTGTCACAACTAACTCACGAAATTTTCCTAGCAAAACTGGGGCAGAAAAATTTCGTTCGTTTGTTTGTTTTGTTGTCTAAATAGGTTTGACCTCGGGACGCGAGGATCGAGATAACCTACAAATGGAACATCAATCCAGAATGAAGAAAATAAGAAAGGAACCAAAAGAAAAGAGTTCAAACGTTGGAGTAAACAAAGGCGCGGATTGCTCAGAAGATGATTGAAGTAACAAGCTCTGCCGACTCCGTTCCACTCAATGTTACAGAAATAAACAAAGCACATACAACTTGTTGAGCATCAAGATTCGGATCGAGGTCTACAGCAAATCAGCTAAGATTCAAGATCAAGTTTCCAAGAGAATCATAGATAGGAATCTTGTAACTCATAGTTTTGATAGCATAGCTAGTTCAGCTTTAATTTCTCCTTTTGGTGTAATAAGGAGGTCGGTGAGCAGTAAGCAGCAACTGCAACAACGATAGCAACAGTAACAGCAAAGTGTTAGTTCAAGGTAGTCCCAGCTACCAAAACTTCCCGAACTACATTGACCCGATTCCTGTTTAGCCCAGGATATGTAGGAGGCCTCCCGAAGCAAAGGCTCGGTCAAGATCTTTTCAAAATGCTTCACACGGAGTGCTCAAAACGGGCAAAAAATCGCTCGTATTTGCTCATTATCTTTGCACGAAAACTCTTCGTATTTCCGCGCAAAGAGGGGCAGCTGTGAGCACGTGATTTTTGCCCTACGTGAGAATTACTCCCAAACAATTAAAAAAAAATAATAATAATAAAATAGTATTGTGTTGTGCGTGATTTTTGTGATTTTTGTGTTATTTTTCTTATTATTTGCATTTTTATCTGTGCATATTTGCTTGTTTAAATAAATAAAATATACAAAAAATATGTTGCATATGTATATAAAATTCAAGTTTACAATTAAGTTTATTTTACATAAATGAAAAGTCATAAAAAATATGTATTTTTGCATTTTTTAAGCATTTAATGTCCAAATCGTGCAATTTTATTTTTATTAATGTTTAATTTTGTGTGATAATTATTATTATGAGTTAATTAGTATTTCAAGATAATTTTTAGTTTTTATAAATTAATCTTAGTATTTTTGGGCTTTATTAATTAGGATGTTGAATAATGGAGAAGAACAAAATAGAAAAAAATTTGGATTGGGCCATCTTGCAAATTAAGTTACAAGCCCAATCCTAAGCACCCTTACCCAACCCAAAACCCCTTGGCCCAAAATGAAAATTTCAGATTTTTAGCCAAAAAATAATCATAATCACATAACATAAAGTAGTGGGGGCAAGGAAATAAAGGAAGAAAACATGGAGAGGAAAACATGGATTAGTGGGTTTTCTTTAAATTAAAAAATATATTCTTTTTAATAAAAAGATCTGAAAATTTTCAAAATTCTTGCCTATAAATAGAAGAGAAGATTTATGAAAAGGGGGTGGAAAAAAGAGAGGAAAAATAGGAAGAGAAGAAAAAATAAAAAAATTCCATGCTGTAGTATACACTCGATATACTCTCTGGATACAGAAGTATACACGGCAAAAAATTCAATTTTTGAGAGTTTCTTTTGAGAATTGAAATGAGTTCAAAGCTAGAAAGACAAAACAAAAAGAAAATCTGGAATATATTTTTCTTTTCTATTTTTTACTAGTTTTTGTTTTTCTCCGTATTACTGGGATTTTCGGGATTGAGGTGTTGAAGCTACTGCTGGTTGTTACTGTTGTTGTTGCTGTATTTTCACCGCCCCGTTGATTTTCCATCTTCCATTCCTTTCAAAACCAGGTACACATTCTAAAAACCATGTGTTGATATAAGCTCGAATTGGAAGTTGAAGTTTTGAAATGAAATAGAAAAGCAAGTTGTTGATTAATATTTATTGTTATTTTTCCGTTTTATTAGTTTTGTCAAATTGTAGTTAGCTCTATAATTTGAAGAATAAATTGGTCATTTAGTCGGCTTGTGAGGGAACACCTTTTGTACTAATATAGAGTAGCCTTTTATGCATGTAATTAATTAGGACTTTTTCTTTTCTTGTAAAGATAAATTAAATAAAAAATGTAGCCACTTTAGGATTATCCTTTTAAATAAAAAAATGTTACGAGCCTTGCTAAATAGAAAAATAAAATCGCGGGGCCCCCCAATAAGAATGTTCACTTTTTTCTTAAAAAATAATCAAATGCGGTAAATGATTTAAAATTGCATTATAGTATTGAACATGTTTTAAAAATCGGATATTTAGCCATTACAATAATTTAAGCGACCGTGCTAGAACCACGGGATCCGGGGGTGCCTAACACCTTCCCTCGGGTCAACAGAATTCCTTACTTAGAATTTCCGGTTCGCAGACTTCATTTGGAAAGTCGAAAATTTCCTCGATTTGGGATTTAAATAAATTGGTGACTTGGGACACCATAATTTATTCCAAGTGGCGACTCTGAAATAAATAAATAATCTCATTTCGAATATGTCACTTAAATTGGAAAAACTCCCTTGTACGTTTATCTTTTCAAATTTTATATGTATATTTGGCTAGTTTTGGTAAGTCTATGACTTATGGCTAGAGATTAGTACTGAAATTTATTTGGGATATTTGTGTAAGTTTGCTTTTCTTTTTTTTCTGGTATTATATTTGTCATTTTTTGTGGTATTATATTTGTCTGTTTAAATAATAATCTTAAAGTTATACTGGAGAGGAATGAAATTACATTATACTTTGCTTTATAAGCAACCTCCTATATTGTTATCTTTACTCTTTAGCTTTTAAAGTTTATTCTTATAAAAAAAGAGCTGATACATAAAATTTAAAAAGATACGAATATAACACATACATCCATGTGCATGATTATTTGATATATTCCATCAGGCGTCTTTACTTCCAAGCTATATATATAATTTTACCAGATGATAGTGGCGCAATAGCAAAAGTGGATTATTAAAGCTAAAGCCAGGTCCTTTCCCTGTAGTTAAAGTTAAGTCTAATTACAAAATTGTAGATTGCTATATATATGCGATTAATGTAGCTGAGATATCTCAACTCATTGCACCAACTAACATAACTGCAAATCGTTGGTAATACAAAAAAAAAAAATTCAATTTTTTTTTCCAAGTTAGCCATGCACATTATACTTGGATAAAGTCACAGCATTTTTTCATTTTTTTATTTGCACCGGGTGTCTGAGTCTCTAAGGGCCCCGACTAATATCGGGGGTGCACAGGCTCTCGGCAAGGAGTTTCCCGCAAGTGCAGCACGATTATTTCAGAAAAGTCACAGCATTTTAATGAGCCAGACTTAATAATATTTCTTTTCGTTGTTTGTCTTTTACAGGAGCTTGTTGTCATAGTGGAGGTCCTGGAAAAATGTCCCAAATCGGAGTAAAGTTGTACATTCAGGATCGTCATGTAAGGATTGTTGGATTTAAGTAATATTTATGTAAAAGATTGTTACATCATCTGCAATTGATTATTTACCATGTTTTACAGGATACTGCTCCATGCTTGCTATACTCATAATTGACTTTTAATTGACCTGATATTGTAAACTTATTTGCACTGCCCATTGTATATTAGTTAAACTCCTATTTGTTTCTCTTAATTATTGTTTGAACTGGAGAAGTCGTCGCATTGCTTTTGTCTTGCCAGCAAGCACTAGAACTGTGTCTCTTACCCAAGTATTTTCAGAATAAAAAGATACAGAAATATGGAAAATGTTGTCTTTTACAATGTATTATTAACAAGCTTCTTACTCATGCTTCCTTTTAAGGATTATTTTGTTTCTCTTTTCTGTTATTATATCCCTCGTGTATCAGTCATTGCACTTCATCCCATTTTATAATGCTACATAAAGATAAAGGAAAGATGTGAGTATGCTTGAACATTATGAACATGTGGGAAGGAAAGTAGATAGTGGTTTGCTTTATAAGTTTTCTTCTACACAGATAAAATCATTACAACAATACTTTTTTTTGCAGGTGATGATGGATAATGGCATAGTCCAAGTCACGTTATCGAATCCAGATGGAATTGTCACTGGAATACGCTATAATGGCGTAGATAATCTACTTGAAGTCCTTAATGATGAATCAAATAGAGGGTAATTGGCTTCAATTTACCTGTTTCTTGCATATTCCTTATGTTGAGCTCATGAAACTGTAATTTGTCTTTTAAAAGTGCAAAGAAAAACCTAGCAATTGTTTTTAGAAATTAGGACATAAAACAAACCAAGGCATCTGAAACAAGTATGGTAGAATTTTAGATTCTAAAGATAAGTAGTTTCCTTTTATGCTTTCAGTATATATATAATTTTCTTTATGATGTGGAATATAGAACTAGTGATCTTAAGCTATGAATGTAATATGCAGGTACTGGGACGTTGTCTGGAATTCTCTAGATGGTGGTAGAAGTGGGGTATTTGAAGTGTATGTTTTTACTGTATTACTTATTTATAACTAATCAATAAAATCTGGCTAATTTTAAGCGGAAAACATGATCAATTATCATGTAGGATCAAGGGTACAAATTTCAAGGTTATAACAGAGACAGACGATCAGGTTGAGATATCATTTTCCCGACCATGGGATCCCTCCCTCCAAGGCAAGCTTGTTCCGCTGAATATTGACAAAAGGTTCTCTTTCCTAAATATTTCATATTGGATTAAATGAGAATGTGCATGCTATTAGTGTTGCATTACTCATATTCTTGTGTTAATCAAGCTAATGATGATGCAACAGGTTTATTTTGCTCCGTGACTGCTCTGGTTTCTACTCCTATGCCATTTATGAGCATGTTGGTTCACCTGAGTGGCCTGCCTTCAGCCTTGGTGAAACTAGAATAGCATTCAAGCTCCGGAAAGATAAGTAAGAAGAATTTTTCCTTTTTTCTCTACCTTATGCCTTACATAGTGGTTGGTAAGCAGAACTATTTATATGTTCCAAGCCAAATGCCTGGTCTATAGACCTTACATAAATGTCAATTGGAAGATGTAATCAATGCAGTCCCACCTAGTTAGAGGTCAATTGCTCATTGGCCTGATGCCGAATATTTATTGGCTCTGTAATCACTACTTCATGATAAATTTGGTTCTTTCAATGGATAGGTTTCACTACATGGCTGTAGCAGACAATAGGCAAAGATTCATGCCTCTACCAGATGACCGATTGCCTGCAAGATGCCAACGCCTTGCCTATGCAGAAGCGGTCCTACTGAATAATCCTGTGGAGCCCGAGTTAAGAGGAGAGGTAACTCTGGTTTTTCTGATTGTTTAGTTTCTTCAACTTCTCAAGAAAATGATATCCCACAAGGATCTGGATACATTTTTTAAACAATACTTCTAGCATTTTTTTCGTTTATTACCAACCCATTGATACTCTTGACTAAATAGCTGATCAGTTGATAAACATCGATTAATTAATCAAAAACATAGTCCTTAATATAGGAGACAGGTTAAATAAGTTTATTCATGTATGAGTTCAAAACTTTTACAGTAACTCATGTTGACTCGTATAGATCCTCAAGAATTATTAGCCAGCTATAGAGAAATGGTTAGTGGTTTGATTCATCCCATGCACACAGGTTGATGACAAATACCAGTATTCATGTGATAATAAAGATAACAAGGTCCACGGCTGGATATCTATGGATCCGCCTGTGGGATTCTGGCAAATTACTCCGAGTGATGAATTTCGATCTGGTGGACCTGTCAAACAAAACCTCACATCCCATGTCGGTCCAACTACCCTAGCTGTAAGGGCTCTCTTCTTACTCATTACTTTTACCACGAACATTTTCAACAAGATGGATTAATTCACAACAGTACGATACTTTTCCTTGGCTATGCATTTAGTCATTTATGGGTGAAAATTTGATATTCACAGATGTTTCTAAGCTCTCATTACGCTGGGGATGATCTAACACCAAAATTTGCTCAAGGCGAAGCCTGGAAGAAAGTTTTAGGCCCGGTCTTTATATATGTTAATTCTGTAATGCAAGGGGAAGATCCTGTTGCTCTATGGGATGATGCCAACATACAGGTTTAGCAGTGAAAGGGTTTGAAATATACTCCAAAATTTTGTATATGCATCAAAGTTTTTATATCAGCTACTGTTGCAGATGCAAGTTGAAGTTCAAAGCTGGCCTTACTGTTTTCCAGCATCAGAAGATTTTCCATCAGCAGACCAACGGGGCAACGTTAGTGGTAGACTTTTGGTTCAAGACAAGTGAGAACATAATGCTTTCTTCTTAAATATTATAGTTCAACCTAAATGTCTAAATATGATTCTTTAAAGTCTTCTAACTACTTTTAATAGGTACGTTAATGATGATTATATACCAGCAAATGGCGCTTATGTTGGGCTTGCTCCACCAGGAGAAGCTGGTTCCTGGCAAAAAGAATGCAAGGTCATTTTTGCTAACCTAATTCTTTATCAACTAATTAAACAATGTTTTCAAGATACTTGCATAAAACAAGTATGACGATTATACACCCTAAAAATTCTGTTTATGTATATGTATTTTCTTTTCTTTTTCCCCCTCCGCTTCTTTCAAACTTATAACAAATAAATGTGAACTTGATTTTGATTTTCGAAGACCAAAGAACAAGCTGACAAATCCTGTCCTAAAGTTGGAAGCTCTATTTGATATTTCATTTCGTTGCAAAAATGATTTAGCTACTTGAAACATGAAAAAGAAAGTAACAACGTAGTGTTTATCTGTTTCAGGACTACCAATTTTGGGCTACAGCAGACAACGACGGATACTTCTCCTTAAACAATATACGTCCAGGGGACTACAATCTTTATGCATGGGTCCCTGGATTCATTGGAGACTATTTATATGAGACTCCGATTTCCATAACTCCAGGTCCTGACTCCAGATTTACTTGCAATTCCCTTAACCAAACACTTTGAATCTCAAGTGATTGCATGATATATGGAAACAGGTTGTAGTGTTGATGTCGATGAAATCGTATATCAGCCTCCAAGGGATGGCCCCACATTATGGGAAATAGGCATTCCTGATCGTACGGCTGCAGAATTTTTTGTCCCTGAACCCAACCCAAGATTTATCAACAAGCTTTTCGTCAATCATCCTGATAGGTTAGTAACCTACCTTTATGTATAGGCCTTATGTTTCGGTTCCTCTAGCATAGAATACGGATGTGTCCAGCTAGTCAAAATAATTCCTTTCTCTTTGAAAAAATTCATATATGTCCAGGCTCCAGCATATATATGCACTGAGAAAAACACTTAGTTGTTGTCTTTAAATGGCAGGTTTAGGCAATATGGATTGTGGGAAAGATACTCCGAGCTATATCCGAAGGATGACCTGGTGTATGTAACCGGAGAAAGTGACTATAGCAAAGACTGGTTTTTTGCTCAGGTTCCAAGGTAAGCTATTCAGCAATCTAATGAGTTGGAAAACTGTACTACTATGCTTATGAATTCTATGCTTTTTGCCAATATTTATCCGTACTTGATAGTATTTCACTATTAAAAAAGATAGAATTCCAAAAGAGTGTCATATTTATTGGGACTGAGGGAGTCTTCTTTACTCGTTCCGTCCGTCAGAATCAAGTGCCACCCACCTGAAAAGCTGGATGGTGTCTATACTCTATTCTACTCAAAAATGCAAAATGTCTCTAAGTCGCCTAGGTGCTGAAGAAAGTTTTTGTGTTTTCTCAAGAAGAACTCTCCTTTAAACCCCCCCCCCTCCTCTTTTTCTCATCCTGACAGCCACGAAGCAGAATTAAGCTCTGATGTGTTTGAAAACTGGAATACGATGTTAAATTCCATGTTTTCACCAACATTTATCTGGACGTTTTAGTATTCACTACCAAATACGTTACCATGTGTCTAAAAAGTGTCATGGAAATTGGGATCAACCTATGTCCTCCAACGCCCTTCTTTTTCTCCTCGCTACTGCCACAAAGCAGAAAACTTTTTATGCATCAATTCTAGCCAAGTATAGCTCCAAATAATCTTCTCTTTTTTAGTAAACAAGCTGATCTGGCTCTTTCTTTGTAGGAGAAAAGAGGATGGCACATATCAAGGAACAACATGGCAAATCAGATTTAAACTTGATTCGGTCAATCAAGGAGGAACTTATAAATTGCGCATTGCAATTGCATCTGCAACTTTAGCTGAAGTGCAGGTACACTGATCCCCTACGGTGTCGATATAGCTCTTATTTGGCATATAACTAACTTCTGCCTTATTTGGCATATAACTAACTTCTTGTACGTGCAGGTTCGAGTGAATGATCCGAACACAAACCGGCCTCTATTTTCAACAGGATTGATTGGAAGAGATAATTCAACTGCTAGGCATGGAATTCATGGGCTATATTGGTTGTACAGTATAGACATACAGGGAAATCTGCTAGTGCAGGGAGATAACACTATTTACTTAGGCCAACCAAGAAACCAAAGTCCTTTCCAGGGGATTATGTATGACTATATTCGTCTTGAAGCTCCACCAAACTAAGCAATGTTCAGAGTTCCCTTTTTGTACAGTGCTCAAGTAATTCCAATTCAAAGTAAATATTGTACTAATTGTTAACTCTTTGCATTGTATTACCAGGTATTAATTTCTGGTTTGTAAAGCAATAAAATTCCACGATTTGCCCAGATGTACATAGTGTTTTCTTTTTCTTTTCGTTTATAAACTTACCTTCACGAATTGTAGACAGTCAACACTCGGAACCAAATTTCCACTATTAGTGTACTAAGTTGAATTATCACTAGAAGAATACATGAAGTTTTGATGATCTTGTCCACAAAAATCTCCAGTTTTCCATTTTGAAAAGTTTCCATATTGAGATTAACTAAACCACTGTCTAGCTTAACTAACTAAAATTAATTGGTAAGTATCATCAAGTGCTGAAAATGATTATTTTTGGTTGAACTGATGATCCTAATAACTCAAGCAGTTAATATATTTACAAGAAATTAAAAATTAAAAATTTAAAACTATCTTTACATAAAAAAAATTCACAAACCACTATTGTTTAGTGGTTATTAGCTAGTTGTAGCTACCATTTACTATATTGCTTCCTATAGCTATGTTTTCGGGGGGTTTTAGAGTGTATTCGATGTATTTAAGCTACTATATTCATAAATACAGTAGCAAAACTCGGGGTCAAACAGGGGATTACAGCTAGATAATTATTGTATTCGACTGTATTCACGATATTTTATTTGTGAGTACAATAATGCTAATAGTGCAATTCATGGTCTATTCAGATGCTTTTAAATGGAAAGTAAATCAATTTACATAATAGACTCATATATAACTCAATTACATCACCATTAACCTGTATTTGACGTGAATATGTTGAAGATTTTTTCCCGGACGATAAATAAATAGAACAAAACAGAGTATCATCGAGTTTCTAATCCTTCCTTTTTCTGTTGATATCGTTCGTGGGTGTCTCTGTTTTCAATAAAATTTGAGACTCATCTACAGTGCAAAAACATATAATTATATATTGCAGATACATTTGAATACACATACATATGAATACATAAATTACATTAGTTAAAAGAAACATATGAATACATTCATGAAATATAGCGAGACAGTGAATACAATGAAATACATGAAATACAACGAGATACATTGAATACAATTAAAAAAATAATGAATACAATGAAATATATGGAAATACAGTGAGATACATTAAAATATATTAACAAAATCTTCAAGTTGCTCAGCCTCTGGGTGTCTCTGTTTCCAATAAAATTTGAGATTCATCTATAGTGCAAAAACATATGAATATATACTGCAGATACATTTGAATACATATAGACATATGAATACATAAATTACATAAGTTAAAAGAAACATATGAATACATTCATGGAATATAGCGAGACATTAAATACAATGAAATACATGGAATACGGCGAAATACATTGAAATACAATAAAAAAAAAGACAATGAATATAATAAAATACATGAAAATACAGCGAGATACATTGAAATAAATTAACAAAATCTTCACGTTGCTCAGCCTCAAACTCCGTCAACTTTGTTCAACCCTAATGGCGTCTCGTCCAGAAAACCGCGATTCTGACTCGAAATGCCACTTTTCCCGTTTAGATCAAGAACCCGGTCCTGTTTTGATTTGTATTTGGGAGCAGCAGTTCGCCATGAAGTGCCAACACCACCAAAAGCAATGAAATCTTCCATCACTTTAACACGCTTTGCAATCATAGTAATGAGTTCGTGCGGCAATTCTGCCCAGTTCGCCATAGCAGAAGTGGATGGAAGAGGAAGTAAGATGTAAGGTGGCTTCTAGGGCAAAAATAGCAACAGGAGGTTTGTAATGCTTCTTGGACTGTAAGGATTACAAGACAAAATAATTCGAGGGGATTTATTTAGGAGCGAAAAGCTATCAACTTTAACACTTACCACAACTTTGGAGCAAAAGAATTGAAAATTTTGTGAAACAATGGAGATGAATCGGTGGAGAATCGTGGTTGTATTCATGGAGAAAGATTGTAGTTGAGAGAGAGGGTGGAGAAAAATATGAAAGAATGAGAAAGAAAAATAATACAAATCCCATTTTATGGCTTAAAGGTATGAGGTGACCATAAATAGATATTTGGCTATAAAAATTAAAAGGTAGCTATGAAATATAATTATTTAAAAAGGTATTTATTTAAAATAAATAAGGTATCAAAAATAACCAGATGACAAGTTTGTTAGATCATCAAAACATAAAATACTGAAAACCCATCAATTTCCCCCGTTTTGATGATGCAAACTTAGGCATGGACACTATTTGTTTAGAGCAAAAATAACCAGATGAGATGCAGTAGTCCCCCCTTAATCTAAGATCTCCATCTAACTACACCATCACACTGAAGTTCACTTAAGTTCCCCCTCCATCTAAGATATCTATCACACTGAAGTTCACTTAAGTTCCCCCTTAATCTAAGCTTTCTTCCCCCTTTTGGCATCATTAAAAGGATAGAAATAAAGAAGAGCACCAATAGGTAATAGCATAAAGAAGTGTAACACATCTAGCTCATGCCACATATGTGCACACAACATGACAGAAAAGAGAAGTCAAAGGAACATAGGATTGTACAAGCAACGAAAAAGAAGTTGTTTCATTAATGTTTAGATTGGACTAAGTAATTCAGGAGCAATAATGGTTAAGTACAATATTCCAAATAAAAGTAAAATAGCAGCCACAAGAGATTGGAGCAAAAGTAGCTTGACATAAGGAAGATCCTAGGGGGTACTAAAGGAAGAAGGCTTGGACGAATAGAGAGCCATGGTTTTGAGAACCATGTCCATTCTAGTATTTGCGGACAAATGTTCTACAAGTAATTGAGCCTGAAGTCTCTCATTTTCCTTTATCAGTCGTGTAATCTCCTCACATAGAAAAATCATGTCCGATAACTGCTTGACTGAGCTGAGTTTCCAGCATGGCATTTTGAGCCCTCAGCCTTCTTATATCTTAAGAGGCAACATTTTGAGCATTGATTAGCTGAGAGATGGTAGAGATGCTTCCACCAACATTTTCAATACATTCACATTCTTCTAGAGTGGTCTTATAGAAGGTCTGCTTGCGTGTGTCTACTCTAGGATTCCCCAAGGGGACCTTATAGAATCTGAACACCTGAGGGAGGAGAAATCCATAAGGTAACCAATGATTTCCACCCTTGAAATTTTCCACCTTCTACATATGGTCTATCATGATTGCAGGCAAATTGATTCAGACAAACTCATTGAGTGCTTCCATCAGCACCATGTCCGGTCTTATGAAAATAGAGCACCTCTCAAAGCGGGGTAAGAACACTTTATTGACCAATTCAAAGAGAAGTTGGTACTTAGGAAGCAAAACTTTCTTATGCATATATTCCTCTGTTGAATACCTTGTTCTTTCATGATGGCTCTCCGAAAGTTTACTCTACGGATACCCTTAATTGAGAACATTCCTTCACACAAAATTTTGAGAATCTTCCCCAACGTCGAAGCGTCGAGTACAATGTCTACTCCAATTACAAGTGCACAAATGTGATCCCCCTCAACAGTGAAAAGAGATGCATAAAAATTTTGTACTACATCTTCGTATGCCAGAGGCTTTCTCTCTTCAAACAAGTGTTCCCATTGTTGAAATTCCACAATCTCCAGAATTTGTCGTATCCCTGTCATCTCCAAAATTATTGAGTTCTTAATCTCTGCTATCAAAGACCACAATCACAGGTAGTAGACTTTATTGTACCAGGTTCCTTAACAGTTTCCTCCTTTTGTTTGCCACACCCTTCATCAGACTTTCTTTTCTAGCTTTCCATTCCCACAGTATTGTCCTCAAACACAACTAGCTCAGTTAGACTCCGTTTAAACTTGCTATTGTACCTCACAGATGACCCTTTCTATTTCTCAACAATTTCATCGATGACCTTATTCATAGACTGTTGAATTGTCATAGATTGTTGCATTGAGGAACCAGGTTCCTTAGAAGCATCTTGATCTACTTGGTTTAATGACACTCTTTTGATGAAATCCTTTAGATTAATTTTCCTTTTTTCCTTGTTTTGACACTACTCTTATTTTTCTGAAATGAGGACTCGGAACTCTTTTACTGCAGTGACCTGATAGCGAGTGGTTTGGAGGAAGACTCTAAGAGCTTGGAGTGAACGCAAGGTACATGAGTGAGTTTGCATGGAAGAGATTCAGGTTCCTCAGAAGATTTTTCTGAGAATATCTCATGAGCCAATTACTCGAGGAGTGCTGTAGTTATTACATCTCCTAGGAATGGAATTTCTTCCCCTGGTACTTAGATGAGATATATGCTCTTTCATTCATCACACTCTCAACAACTATAGCCATGATGTTATGAGCTGCTTCCATTTCTGGTGACTCCTTGAGAATCACTTAGTCCAACATGGAGGTATTCAAATACTGGTCAGGGCCATCCTCAGGGACTTCTGATACTTGAGGTTTACAACCTTCTGTGTGATCTTTGATGAGATCGCAGGATTAACTAGACATAGTATTCTCAAAATAGTGGTAAATAAGGTTTATCAGGAATGAAAAAATGTAGGAGTGGAGGGGGAATTAGGAGTTGGCAAGGTGATAGAAGGTGTGAAATAATGGCGCTCTGGGATGATTTTAAGAATAATGACGAAGTGGGAACGATGCCAATGGCGGGAGAGTAAGATTCTTTTTTGATCATCATCAGATGAATACTTGATAGATAAGTATAGAGAGAGACGAAGAGAAGATCCCAATTGTACAAAATAGATGAAGGTTCATGACTTGCCTTGAGAGAAAAGAAGGTTTTATTGGAAGAAGGGCTAATGATGAGTAGTGAGCGAAACAGGTTCTGAATAGTTTTAAAAATAGTGGTAGGTTTGTGGGAAAGTGTTATCGTTCAGAGAGGATGAAGGATTTGAAAGACAAGACATGACACAGATGCTGAAAAGTCGGATGATGTGGCATTTGAATTAATTTTGTTAGCAATTTTTTTTAATTTTAAGAGGGCATGCATAATAAGCACATTAACCTGAAATACAAGAACTTGATGTCAGAGCAGTTTTTTTAACAATGTTTTAGCAGCTCCCCTTTCGCAATTTATAGACATACCTTTAACTTCTATGATCGTCAAACGTGTTTACTTACAACGGTATTGATGTGAGTTAGGCTTGGTTAGAAAACACTTTAGCTACATTTACCTAATTGTCTCTTACACACCTAATTGTCTCTTACACAATCAGCATATTGAAGATCAGGTTCTTCATTGGATTCCTGTAACTCCATCTTCTCATTGATTTCTCCGGAATGTTCACTTCTCGAGGCTTTGATGCTGATATCTAGAGTTTTGTGTTCAATTCTGCAGTGTTTTCCATAGATCAATCCTTCCTTTATATTGATACTCAGAGAAGGATCTCACCCTTCAATTTATTTTCTCCAATTGTTGATAAGGTCATTTCGTTTTGCTTCTTTGTGTCCCAAAGATGAGGCATGAATCATCACAGGTGCAATTTGGTTTTTTAATTTGAGAAATAAGTCGGTTGAAAAGAAGAATATGGAGGTTAATTTTATTTCCTATACTATGTGTTCTGTTGTTTGTGTAGTGCCATAAGCTGCATCTTTACTTCTTCCTTCAGCTTCATTGGTAGCAAGTAACGTACATGGTTCTTTGTGAGACACGGAAAATGATGGTGCGTTGTATTTTTCCACTCTCCTTCATTTTGCTAACTTTATCATCCTCCTGATCTGAAGCCTCATATATTTCTCAGAGACAGGATTGGTTCATCATATTAATCCTCATGGTCTCTTTCTTAACAAGGGAGGGTGTCTTGTGAAATACCCCATGAGCATCTCCTGCTATTTAGTGTTTCCTTTGTTGGAGACCTTTTCCCATTATTTTGTGGGTTGTTAACTAGAAGGATTCCTTCACTCGTCTGTTTGTATTGTGCTTCCCAGGTTGATCCTTCCTGTAGTCAGGAGCAAGGCACATTCTTCCAATTGGCGTTTCCTGGTGAGTTTTGATTTAGGAATGACCTGGTTCGACACATGTTCTCAAGTAGAGAGCGGTGTTCATTCCTTTTTCCCAGATTTTTTGTGATTTCATAGGCGATAAGCACTATCCATGCATCATTTTCCAGTTCCGTCTTTTCCTATTCGAGTGCCATGGGAACCTTTCTGTCTTTTTATTCACAGAGAATGTACCCTTTACTTTCTTATCAATGATACATTCCCTTCTTGTAGGACTTATAGTGAGAATCATTTCATGATATTTCCAGTTGCGTGATTTAGGCATTCACTGTCCATAGTCTATCGCAGTCTGCTTCTTCTCACTGCTCCCTACACATGCACATCAAAGGTTATATTTAGGAACCCAAACTAGTTTTGGTCCCTTTTTATTATAAAAGGGATGAATGAAAGATTTCCTAGTCCACGCAGGCAACATCCGCTTTTTGCGAGTTGTACCAGGTCCTTTGCTAGTAGTCACTCTATCAGTGAATGCTTTGTTCTTCTGAAAAGACTGAACCATGGCTTGACAATTTTCTTTAAAATGCCCATTGTTCTGCAGTGGGTGCATAGCCAATCAGGTACAATGACATACTTGTTGTGTGGGTAGTAGGGAGTTTTCTCCCTTTGAAACTCGATGCCCTGCTTGTTCCCATTATTGTTGAGATACATGGAAATAACAACATCAGAGGGCCAGGTCCACTTCAAGGATTTTTCAAGATCTATTTTTACTTTCTCTAACTCAGCTTGGAGTTGTTGATTTCTCTCGAGTTCACTACAAAGACTAGTTTTTACAACAGTTAACTTCTTTTCCAGCAAGATGTGCGACTCACTGGCTACTTCCTTCACTTTCCCAAAACTTACATTCTTCTGTTCTCTATTGAGTTCCTCAATGGTATCCTCTAGATCAACACATATTGCTAATAGGACATCATTCCTCCTCAGTAGATAAGATTTTTTAAGGCGTGTTTCTCATTATTAAGGCCTTCTATTGTTTCTTTTAGATCAAAAACTACTACAATCAGGTCATCTCTGTCATTCTCCACACGGGTTATTCTTTCATTCAAGGCCTCCTTCTCTATTTCAAGATTAGCTATGATCTCATAGGGGGTACTTATACATTTTTTCGGGTATAGGTCATAGGGGGTACTTATACATTTTTCCAAAATAAATTTTATAATAATAAGATTCTTATTTTGTTTTCCTAATATGTTAGGTCTTTGATCTCAATTAAAGTTTTGCTTATTAATTTTTTCCTTATTTTATCTATTTGGAATTCCAAATAAATTACTTTATCTAAATCGTTTGTTTTTTCTTTTTCTCACTTTCCTTCGAGAGAGTGAAATACACACACTCTGTCACGTCAGTGTTAAGGGTGCAAATAATTACATTTAAAATAAGTTTAGGGGGTAATGGAATTCTCGCAAAGAAAAAATATGTAGTTGGGAATCTGGATATAGGTCAAGGAGGTACTTATGCATTTTCCCTAATCTCGTTCTTATTTTACCAACTTTCATATCCTTTAAAATAAATAGCTTAAACTACAATCACATTAAGAAAAGTGTGTAATTGCAATCAATATGATTTAGATAAACTAATTTATTTGAAATTCCAAATAGCTATAAATTGGCACTTTGTCTTCTTGTAATTAAAAAAATTAGTGTGATACACACGTGCAATGCACGTACACTAAAGCTAGTCCACTAAAAATGGGTTGGATAATAACCTTTTAAAAAATGGGTCAAATATGAATAAGAATCATATTATCCATTTAGAAAATACATAAACGGCCCCTTGAAGTTGTCCTCAACGACCAGCTGAACACCTTAACAGACTCATTTATCATTTAGACACTTCAAGTGGCTATTAAGTATTTCAAGTAAACCCTCGATACTGATGTGGCATATTCGTGTTTTGTAACAAAGTGTTGGGCGCGTGAATGTCATTTTTTCAATTGTCAAATCCAAGAAAAAATTAATTAATTACAAGAAAAAACTCCATTCCTCTCCCCCTCCCTCCACAAATCATCTTCTTGCTTTCCCCATCTGTGTCCCCCATTTTTGCAAATCAACCCCAAAATATTGATAGCAACTGGAATTGGCTACACTCCCCAAAAACAAATGTGCCTTTATAAATGAAAAGAATGATATAGTCCAGTTTAATTCTTATATGAAGTGCTAATGGATAACTTAGTATTAAACTGGTAAGAATGAAATGAAGGTGTTAAAATAAAGAAGTTTGGGAACAAGAGTTGAAACGTGAGGGGAATTTCTCCTGAGTCACCGTAAATCATAAATTCAGAGTTTGTTTTGTAGTAGACTCATTTTCTTCAGATAAACTTTGAATGGACCCAAAAATTTGGTCTTCTTCTTCAAAAATTTCTAACCAAACCTATCGAATCAACTGCAATCGACCTTACACAACTTTGGAAAGAAGTCTTCGAAACCCATCACAACTCTTGAAATTTGAGTTCGTGTTCCATCATTCTTCATTGTCGAACACTATGGAAGAAGCTGGATTTTTTCGATCTGAAAATTGGAGGTTGAAATTGATTGGGTGTTTAAAACCTTTGTTGAAAATTATTTGTGAAATAGTAGCTACGTTTAATTTGTTGGGAGTTAGGGTGTAGGTTAATTTGAAGAAATGGAATGGGGGAAAGTTGATGGGTGAAAGAAAGAAGATGAAAGGGGGGGGGGGGATTGTCAGGCGCTGGCTTGGTTAGTTGAAAGTAAGGAAAAATAATTTTTTTTGCTTTAAATGTATTCTTTTTTTTAAATTCAAATTACACGTGTTATTTTCTAATTGGTTCATCTGACACATGATTAGCAAGTGTAACTCACGCATATAGTTTGTTGCGCATGAGTGTTTACTTGAAATACTGAATAGCCACTTGAAGTGTCTAAATGGTAAATGAGTCCGTTAAGGTGTTCAACTGGTCGTTGAGGACAATTTCAAGGGGCCGTTTATGTATTTCGCCTTTGGAAAATTTCAAATTGGGTATATTTTAAGTTTGGGAGATTATGAATTCTCTCACAAGTGATCATATTCAAAAAGTCATGATAATATGGTTAACCATATTATCCGCCGATTAACTCGTTTTTTATCTGTATTAAATATGGGTCAGATCAGACAATTTATTCCTTCTTTCATTATCCGACCTGCCCGTTTGACACTCCTAGCGTGATATATCAGTTCTTAGAGACTAGTACACAGATCAAGGGATCAAGAATGGACAATTAGACAGTATAAGACGCCCTTTTTTCAAGGATTCTAGCTTTATAAGCTTTTTGTGGAGCCGTTTAATGGCGACAGTCCATGTTGAAAAGGATCCAAACAAGATTTACGCAGTCAGTGAACTTATGAAAAATGTGCGAAAAGCTATGCAGGAAACTAACAGTGATTTCGTCTCACGATTCAAGAGAAATGACCAATACTTGAATGTCCTTCAAGAGAGAGCAGATGATAAGAAAAGGCCACATGGACTTGCTTTCTTTTTCTACTTTGGGTAAATTTCTCCTCTATGAAGCTGATTTTGGTTGGGGGAAGCCGATTTGGGTCGGATCGGTTCCGATATTATTTGATATATGGACACAAAATCAGCAGATGAGGTGGAAGTATGGGTGAATCTCAAAGCGGAATACATGGCTAAATTCAAAGCTAATAAGCAGTTGCCAGACTTCCTAAAAATAGGATATGACACGTTTCTAGCTTCGACTCATTTGCTTATTCTGGTTACCGGATAAATCTTGGTAAATTTAGAGAGTGTTTGGTCACGCTTTTGAATTGAAGTTTGATTCATGATTTCGATGTTGTTTGATGTGATTTGAGGCCTTGAGCAGGTCCGTGTTATGTTATGGAATTGGTTTGTGTGATTGGACAGGACCCCGGATACATCGGGTGTGTTTCGGGGTAGTTTCGGATTATTTCGGGTTGTTTTAAAATAGTTGGTGCTGGTATCTGGGGTTGTTCTTCGCGTTTGCGGGGATCCACTCACGCTCGCTAAGAAGGATTTGGCTTCAGGACTATATTCCTCGCGTTCGCGAAGAGCTTCTCGCGTTCGCGGAGAAGGAAATCTCTGCTGCACAAGTCTAACTTTGGAGACTCATATCTTGCAATCTATAAGGAATTTGGAGATGATCCAAAAATGAAAATTGTATCGCTTTGTGTCTAGTTGTTAGAAGTATAAACCACTTAGCATTTGGATTTGTGTACAAAATGTTATGGCCGGTTCACTATAGGTTATCCAGGAAGATGAAGAAGAAATTGTGTTGCATAGGGCTGACTTTGGATGCTTATATCTAAAAATATATAAGAAATTGAGAGATGACCAAAATATTAAAGTTGTATATAGTTGTGTCTAGTTTTCAAAACGTTAAATCATTTGTCATTTGGAGTAATATAAAAAAAGTTATTATCATTATACTAGAGGTTGTCTGAGGAGAGTTTCAAAATTGGTTTTTTGAAATTTTCTTCTTCGCGAGCGCGATTGGGGTCTCGCAAACGCGAAGAAGTGTCGTGGGGGCAGTGTATAAGTGTAAAGAAATGGTTTTGGCTCATTTCATCTCATTTCCTCTATGGGAGCCGACCTAGGAGCGATTTTGGAGCTCCATTTTTATCATCCATGTCAAGGTAAGTGAGTTCTACCTATTCCAAGTTAATTACTTGGATTATATCTATATTTTAATATGGAAAATCATTTAAATTAGTAAAAAACTTGGGATTTTGAAGAAAACCTAGGAAATTTGTATTCTTGGATTTTGACCACGATTTTAGGTATGAAATTAAGAGAAAATCATATATTTGAGTTCGTGAGTTTATGGGTAAACTTCATCTTCAAAAATTTAGGAATCCCGGCACTTGGGCCCGAGGGAAATTTTGAAAACTTTTCGATTGGGGTTAAGAATTGCTATGAATTGGATCATTAGGAGTAATTGAGTATATATTAATGGATCAGTATTATTATTGCCTAGCGTTGGATATTTGTGCATCGATTGGAGTCTTCAGAAGAGCGTAGAATGCCAATTATGGATCTTTGGAGCGAGGTGAGTCTCTTTTCTAACCTTGTAAGGGAGAATTATCCCCATAGGTAAAATAATTAATTATGTGCTCCTATTTGTGAGGGCTACGTACGCACGAGGTGACGAGAGTCCATGCGTAGCTACTATTATGCTATTTTTCGGGTAGTTAAGACTCAAAAGCATGCTATACTTGGAATATTTACGAACTTATTGATAGCTTGAATTGCTTAAATCACATTGAATTAGTAAACAAATTTCTAAATAAATAAAACTTTGTTTTTCTTAAATGGTTAAAGAGGATTTGTTTTCATTGGATAATTACTCTGTGTGGACTTCTTGATTGATTGTCTGTGTGTTTATTTATGGAACAGACTGAACGCCTCGACAGATTAAATAGATGCATCTATAGGCGCGTCGTCGACCCTCGGCAATCACAGTTTACACTTCTGTTGGGTCGGGTCATTGCCTCGACATACTATGCGCATGCTTGCATTGCTTATCCTGAAACTTATTGAAGTTGATACTGCATTTTTATGGCCTGCTATAAACTAAAAATATAACAAAAAGTAAAATCTTTGAATTTTCTTATTATTTGAGAATGTGTTACCTGTTTTCTTGCTCTATGAGTTAAAATTGCTAGATAAATCCATGTTTTTCTCACATCTTCACCATATTATTATTGGACCACTAGTAAGTATCAAAGTTGACCATCTCATCTCTACTTCTTCGAGATTAGACGGGATACTCATTGAGTACACGTTGTTTACGTACTCATACTACACTTATGTGTATTTTTGTTACACAATATGTAACTCTAGTGGATCACTGGGCATAACAGCATGGTGGACACAAAGACTTAGGTGAGCTGCACTTCTCGAGGCTACCCGCAGTCAGCAGAGTCTCTTTCAATTATCTGTATTTATTTTCTGTCCAATATTGTGTTTCGGACAATTGTGGTACTTTATTTAAATTTTTTTCTTAAAAATTATTCATGCACTTGTGATACCGGGTTCTGGATGGTTTTAAAGTGTTTTATATTAACTGCTTATCATTTAAATTTGATTTGAGACAATTATCCTTTAAATTGCTAAATTTGAAGAATTTGAAGGAAAATCCTAAATTTAAAAAGTATTAAAACGAGAATTTGATTAAGTAATTTGGTTGGCTTGCCTGAGAGCAGTGTCCGACGCCATCACGACCCTTAGTGGATTTTGGTCCGTGACATGCAAAGCAAAATACACTCAGATTTGAGGTGAAAAATTCATTATCGAAAGATGTTCCATGCCGGAAAAAAAAATTCTCAGCTTATATTCGCTTTTCTTTCTTTTACACACACACACACATACATACACACACACACACACACACACACACACACACACACATATATATATATATATATATAAAGCAAAACACACTCAAATTGGGATAAAACTATGTCGCTGGAAAAAAAAGTGTCCTTGAAATTCCGACGATCATCATTTTATGCCGTCGATGACCGAAACAAAAAAGGAGAATGAAAAAAAAATGACAAAGGATAAAAAAAGATGAAAAAATAAAAAAAGTACTAAATATACATGTGGCAGCGTACGTAGTTCACCGCTTGCTAAGAGTTTGGTTGTCTAGTTTTAGGGTGGTATTTGTTCTAATTAAAAAAGGTTTAGGGGGTAATAGAATTTCCGCAAAGATAAAGTGTGTAGTTAAAAATTCGAGTATAGATCAGAGGAGTACTTATGCATTTTCCCTGAGATTAATTGCAAACTGAATCTTTAGCGTCCTTTTTCGTAATTTGATAACAACAACAACAACAACAACTACCCAGTATGTTCCCACAAAGTGGGGTCTGGGGAGGGTAATACGTACACAGACCTTACCCCTACCCGAAAGGGTAGAGAGGCTGTTTCCGGCCGACCCTCGGCTCAGAAAGAGAGAGAAAATCAACAAACAAAACAAAACAAAACAAAACAATGTTAGTAAATCCGGGATAAATCAAATAAATAATTATCTAAACATAAAACCAAAAGTAGAATGACATGCAATAATACCAATCGGTTACTACCATAAGAGGCACAACACAATACATTAATTAACTATAGAGATCGCTACCAAACCCCACTCGGCCCCTAACAGAAGTACTAAGAATTCTAGAAGGCCCTACCCTACAACCCTAATACTAGACCTCCAAACTTTCCTATCAAGGGTCGTGTCCTCGGAAATCCCCATTCTAGCCATATCTCGCCTAATCACCTCACCCCGATACCTCTTGGGCCTCCCTCCGCCTCGACTCGCGCCAACCACCGCCGGTCGTTCACAACTTCTCACCGGGGCGTCGGAGCTTCTCCTCCGCGCATGCCCAAACCACCGAGTCTCGCTTCTCGCATCTTCTCATCCATCGGGGCCACCCCCGCTTCTCCCGAATAACTTCATTCTTAATCTTATCTAATGTGGTGAGCCCGCACATCCACGCGAGCATCCTCATCTCCGCAACTCTCATTCTCCGGACATGAGAGTTCTTCACAGGCCAGCACTCCACCCCATACAACATGGCGGGTCTAACCACCGCTCTATAAAACTTCCCTCGAGTTTACGTGGAACTTTCTTGTCACGCGAGACTCCGATGCGAGCCTCCACGTCCAGCCGCCCCGCTCGCATACGGTGAGTGACATCCCCGTCAATCTCTCGCGTCCCGCTGAATCACCGATCCAAGATATACGAGCTCGTCCTCTTGCGCTGTGACACGAGATCCCGACTCACGTCCCGGCCCTACTTCGCTCGACTCGGCGCTAAACTTGCACTCTAGATATTCATGCTTAGAACCTGCTGGTTTAAAACCACTTGAACTCGAGGGTCGTCTCCGGACCTCCGACCTCGCGTTAACACCGGCCCTCGTCTCGTCTATCAAGACTATGTCGTCGGCAAAGAGCATACACCATGGCACATCCCCTCGAATATGGCGAGTTAGAGCATCCGTTACCAAGGCAAATAAGAGAGGGCTTAGCGCGGATCCTTGATGTAGCCCCATAACCACCGGAAAATGGTCCGAGTCGCCGCCCACCGTCCTAACCCTAGTCTTGGCTCCATCATACATGTCTTTGATCACTCTGATGTAGGCTTCTGGCACGCTCTTCGCCTCCAAGCATCTCCACGTAATTTGATACTTAAAAGCAATTTTTAGAAAGATTGGTCAAACACACTGAGCTTGCAAAAAGTGCTACTCAAACGAATTGGCCAAATAAAAACTGCTATTTTATACAATTATTTTTTTCAAAAAGTAATATTGAACAAAAGCACTTTTTAAAAGAAGCCGTTTTTGGCATCTTGACCAAATGGAATCTTAGAGTGAAAGTGTGAATGTTAAACTAGCTGACTCTCACTTCTTCACTTACTTTGTATTTATTTACTGCAATATAAAAATACAATTCTCAAAAATTCGTATGTATCAAAAAAATTAATTAGGGTTGTTGTTGCTAAAATTAGCTTATTTGAAAAGTGTTTTTCAAGTGCTTTTTTCAAGAGTACTTTTGGTGAGAATCAGTTTGTGTTTGGATAATTAATAAAAAATACTTTTGAGCAGCAATTAGTGTTTGCCAAGCCTTTAAAAACTTCTTCTAAATGTACTTTTGTCAAAAATGCTTTTCAATACTTCTTTTCTTTTAACGGAAAAGGGCCACAACTGACCTTGAACATAGTTTCAGAGTTAAAAATACTCTTTATCCACCTATTGGGCCATTGTATCCTTAACGTTATTTTTCTGGCCCTTACATGCCACTCCAACTAACAGCTCATATTTAAAAAAAAGGTTAATTACTAATTACGTGGAAATTTTATATTGGTCTATTTTTATTTTAAAAAAATCTCTTTTACATACCCAGATCAGTGAACCTTACCCGCCCCAAAAAACAAACATGGTCCGACCCGTAAACAAATAACCTAAATAAAACACGGATTGTATTTTATTTGTTAGCCATCGTTCTTCTCTCCTTTTTGTAGACCAAAATTCCTCATCTCCCACCTCTCAAATTGAATTCTCAAATTGAACAAAATCAAGTCAGAGCCCTCTATAATGTCGGAATCTTCTACTTCTTCTCGTGAATCAGGTCAGTCCCGCACATATTTTTGCGGATTGACTGCTAACCAGTTTACTGCTACGACACCTATGAATGGTGGTCGTGGAATTCTTTAAATGTCCTTGTCCTAAATACATTGCTTATTATTATTGGGAATGGCACGATGAAGAACTTCCGCTCCATGTATTAATGTTTATCCACACTCAAAAGATTTCATTGAATACCCTTCGTAAAGAAAGGAACAATTTGAAAAAGACCCTAGATGAATTCTTAGGTTGTAATGCTGAATATTTGAAGAAAGTGAGTTGCTTGGAGAAGAAAGTGTCAAACTTGGAATCAAATTTGAAACGATCAAAAAAAATTATGCTGTTGTCACGGCCGTTTGTTGTTTGTTTTGTAGCCGTGAAGACCATGTGTTGAATTTACAGTTGCATTTTTTTTTTTTTGTATTATGGTAATGGCTTGGTCAAATGAAGTTGTATGGGTGTTAAATGTTAGTTTATATCCAGTTTTAGCAACTTTGTTGTTGTGGGTGTAGTAGAAAACTTTGCAGGTGCACTGCAATGTACCCAACTCAATTAGTTTTTTGTTTGTCAATGAATAAATATGCAGTTTTTGTAGTAATTCTTATTCTATTCAATCAAGCAATTTTGATTATTGTCCATTATAATTTCTCTGTCTTTTTCATTTTTTTGGATCATCTATTTTTGGTTTGTGATACACTAAGACATATGAATAGATAGGAAACATTATAAGGTTAAATTGTATTAGAATATAACAAGAATTCATCCTCCAAGAGGTTCCATCAAAATCCTATATAACAAATTAGTTATTCATAATAGTTTGAAAAAATACAATACTAAAATTCATAACCAATAGTAGAAATAGGAAGAAGGAAGTGAAAAACACGTTGTTCTTGCCTCCATAGGTCGAATCTCCGGTCTCCTTAGCCTCTTTAGATCTAAATTATGTCTAAAGTATGTCAAAAGTCATCAAAATATCATTTTTTCATGTATATATACCAAGTAGGGTCGGGCATAAACAATTACACCTCCTCCTACGCGAAAAAGGACACTTTTCCCAGACAGGACGTGCGCGGCCACGCTTGGACCGCGGTTGGACCGTGCATATCCACTTTGATTCTGCCTGACGAGTGCGTCCTGAGCGCGGCCGCTCACTTGACGCGTGCTTTTTACCCTGTTCTGTTTGGAATTGGAAAAATGTAAAACATGAAAGTTGTATCCCTTTAAGTTAGCTTTCCAACCATATATTGTGGAGCCCAAATGGAGTTTTGAGCAAAATGTTATGTGTATTTTACTAGACAGTACGCAATATGCCTAATCGATTCTTCGTTCGTTCTTAATTATCATCCGGATCCCCGAACACGATCAAGGCTTAACTCCTTGAGCTTTTACTCAAATTTCAAAGCTCCAATTTACTAGAATTAATTCCATAACAAACGTAGCAGATCATACCTCGAAGTCTCCCAGAAAGCTGCGGAATCACCTAGCACGAGCTTGCTCTGATGTACCTGGATCTGCACAACAAAAGTGTGCAGAAGAGTAGCATGAGTACACCACGGCGGTACTCAGTAAGTTCCAAGCCTAACCTCGATGGAGTAGTGACGAGGGAGGTCAGGGCCCTATTGAGAAACAATAATATAATGATGATAACAAAATAAACAGTTTAAATGATAATAATTTCCGAAATAACAACATTAAGATGATTACTGCAACTGTCTACAATTAAGCTAACAACAAATAACCAACTCAAATAAACAAATCCAGGATCCGTGGGAATTGAACCCACAGTCCCATTCTCAGTACCTCTGGGTCTCCGGGAATCGAACCCGCAGCCCATGTCTCAATAATATCTCAATAACTCAGGATCTCCGGGAATCGAACCTGCAGTCCCTACCAATAACTCCGGATCTCGGGAATCGAACCCGTAGTCCACATTTTAATAAATCTCAGGATCTCGGGAATCGAACCCGTAGTCCACATTTCAAAAATCTCAGGATCTCGGGAATTGAACCCGCAGTCCACATCATTATCGCTCCGGGTCTCTGGGAATCGAACCCACAGCCCTGTGATCTCCGGGAATTGAACCTGCAGTCCACAAACACAGCAAGTAAAGGAATACACAGAGAGAAATATAATATGTTTAACTATAACTTCACCGATAAACGGCGCCGGCGATTACCAAGAAAACTCAAGTAAGACAATTAGGCAACTAGACATTTAAACACTATCTAATCATGCTTTTCTAACTACTACCGAGTAGGAATATCGAATTTAACAGCTAAAAACAGGAATATCACTCATTGAACATTTTGAGTAAAGTATGTGTTCAACAACCAGCGCATGTACACGCCCCGTCACCTCGCGTACAAGGCATTTAAAGTATCACACATAATATCCTAGGGGTGAAAGTCCCCCACACGAGGTTAGACAAGCCACTTACCTCAATTCTGGTACAAAACCGCTAAGAAATAACCCTCTTGCCGCGAATGTCGGCCTCCACAAGTGTAGTATCCGATAAAAATCAATAGAATCACATCAAAATAGGCCAATTGGGCATTACCCAATCAAAATAACTCAAAATACACCAAAACCCACAAGTTGCCAAAACCCGACTTTCGGTACGCTTATCCAAATATCACGAAAATTATATATTCGGGTTCCTTATCTCAATACGAGTCTAGGCATATAAAATTTACCAAAATCGGACTCCATTTGCCCACTCAAATCAGAGATTTTCTAACATTTAGGCCTAGGGCTCAATCCCACCTTTAATCTTCCAATTTCAGTGAAATAATCACGGATTTCATGATAAACCAACGAATTAAGGTCAAGAAACTTACCCCCGATGATTTCTCGATGACATCCCAGCGTTTCCCCTTCAAAATCCTCTCTTGGAGCTCAAAAATTGCGTTTTTGTGTATGGGGGTCGCGGGTGTTATGTTCTGAACTTAAGCTCACTGCCAGACCCCATTGCTCATCGCGTTCGCGTTACTGTTCACGCGTTCGCGATGAACAGCCCAACTTCCTCTTCGCGAACGCGACGCCGTCCCACGCGTTCGCGATACTCAGCCCCAGTACCCTTCGCGAACGCGACGCTCCATCACGCGTTCGCGATGAACAATCTCCCAGCCGCCGGGTCCTTCCTCTACGCGAACGCGTACACTCCCACGCGAACGCGAAGCTCTCCCCTTTTCTTCTACGCGATCGCGACTCCAAGTCACGCGAACGCGAAGCTTCACCTTACCTTGCCTACGCGAACGCGACACCCCTTATCGCGAACGCGATGCTTTACTCTGCCAAGCCTTCGCGAACGCGGCCCATGCCTCGCGAACGCGAAGGCTTAATGCCTGGGCAGAAACCTGCAAATTTACAGCAGCCTTTTCCAAGTTCAAATGTCCGATCGATGGTCCGAAATCCTCCCGAGGCCCCCGGGACCCCAACGAAAACTACCAACATATTCCAAAACACGATACGAACTTGTTCCAATCATAAAAACACCATCCTAAACATCAAAATCACCAATTACACACGGATTCAAGCCTAAGTTTCTTCAAAACTTTCAAAACTAACATTCGATCCAAAATCCAACCAAACGACGTCCAAATGACCTGAAAATTTGCGGACATATCCAAAATCACATAACGAAGCTACAGAAATTGTCGGAATTCCATTCCGACCCCCTGAATCAAAATCCCACCTATCATTCGGATTCGCCAAAATTTCAACCTTCGGCATTTCAAGCCTAATTGAGCTACGGACCTCCAAAATACATTCCGAACGCGATCCCAACCCCGAAATCACCTAACGGAGCTAATGGAACCATCGGATTTCCGTTCCGAGATCGTCTTAACACTGTTCCGGCTACGGGCCATTTTCTAGCTTTAAAGTTCTCATTTAGGGACTAAGTGTCCCAAAATGCTCCAAATTTTAGAGCCGACTCTCCCGGCAAACCACAATAGTAGAAATGAACTTAGGGGAACCAGTTAAATTGGGGATTGGGGCGTAATTTTCTAAAACGACCGGTCGGGTCGTTACATTTACATAGCTCGAAATTCCTCCTAGAAGGCATAAAACACACAATTAGTACAAAATACTAGCGATTAAAGTGCAAACTCAATTAAATTGCAGTAAATTAAAATGTAATAATTGACTAAAACACGTAACTATAGTCTATCATCAAAGCATAGTAGAAACAGCATCAAGTAGACCCTACAAACATGAAAAGAAGTAGTTAAACATATAGCCAAACTAGTACAAAAAAACTTATAGATAAAAAACTAGTTGGATATTACCTTTTGCATATTAGACATAAATGGAACTCCTTATCTTGCAAACCAAGGAACTTCTTAGCAACTCTAGAAACAACTTTCAAGTCATATTAGTTTCTTTATCAATCACTGCCCAAGCTAGGGAATAAAAGTGTTTCACTGAATCTTGTGCCATAGAAACAAGTAATATTCTCTTACACTTTCCTTTTAGAAAAGTGCCATCCAAACCTATTAAAGGTCTCAATCCTCCTTTCCAACCATTTTTTTTAAAGCATGGAAGTAAATATAGATTCTTAGAAATTTCCGTTTTTCTTGCTCCAAAGCATCTTTGGATATGTTTATCACCACATCAAATCCAGGATTACTATCCCTCAACTCTTGAGCATAAGCCTCTAATCATCAATGTAGCTACCCTCTAATTTCTCTAACACAAGTCTTTTAACCCTCTTCATTGTGGAATAGCTAACATTAAGTTTGAATTGATCCTCCAAATCCACTCTCATGTCTTTCACTTTGTACTTTGGATTATTTTGAACCTTGTTCTTGAAATAGTATGCTAAGTATTGGCAGTAGCTCTTTTAATTTTATAAGCTAGGTCACAGTTATGTTCCAAGTTTAAGGTCTTGATTTTAAATCCCTGATCTTTTTGATCTGTGGATATATGGCACACAAAAGAACATCTTATGTCACATTTATATCTCACCCTAGTAATGCCACTATTCTTTATTTTAAGGCCCTTGCTAGTAGCAACTGCATAAAATCTCACAACTCTTTTAGTGTCGGCCAAGCTTTTAAAACTCATTCCCTTTTCTAGTTCTTTGTATTTTTCTAATTTTTCAGTGACTTCTTCAGTCATTTCCTTCCTGAAGAGTTCCAACTGCTCACTATCATAATCACTAGAACGAGAGACCATTCCATTAAACCCTAAATTTTGAACATCACAAAATAAATTAGGATCACATACAATGTGAAATTGACTAAACAAAGGCGTCAAAGCATGGAAGAAACAAGTGAATATTCTTAAAACTTCAAAAGCAACAAAAGTTGACAGATTCAAGAAAATTCTAAACATATTTTATTCACAAAAGCAGCAGAAACTTACTTGAATGTTGAATGAGAGAAAATCTTGTATTCTAACTTTAGTGCTTCAACATTAACGAATATTTTACTACTCAATCTCTATAAAGTGCAATTATTTTCGGGATTATGAAATCACCTAAACATCAGAAAAGAAGATGACTAAGTAGAATAAAGGTTAGAGTGGGTAAAATTCGTGTTTTATTTGTTTACGGGTCGGAGCAGATTTATTTTTTAGGGCGGGTAAGGTTTATTGATCTGGGTATGTAAAAAGGGTCTTTTATTTTAAAATAGGTCAATGAGAAATTGCCACGTAATTAGTAATTAACCTTTCTTTTTGTAAAATATGAACCGTTAGTTGGAGTGGCATGTAAGGGCCAAGAAAATACGTTAGGAATACCAATGACCCAATAGGTGGACGGAGGATATTTTTAACCTGAAACTATAGTTCAGGGTCAGTTCTGACCCTTTTTCGTTCTTTTAATAGCTTGGCCAAACATTTCAACTTTGAAAAAAGAAAAAAAAAGTGTTGTTGGCTTTACAGGAGCTTGGCCAAACAGTCTTTAAAAAGTAGTCCAACCCTTCCTTTCTACGTGCTTATCAATTTGTGATATGTATGGTTCTAAAAACATTTTGTGAAATAGTGTTTTCTGCTTATTCTTATTTTCCTTCCCATATTCAAAAGCCCAACTTTTTTGGGATGGGGTAGGGGTGGGGATGGTTTCTTAGACTCAAAAGACAGAGACTTTTTTCATTTGTTATTTTGCAAATGTCACCACGTATATATTCCAAACATTTTATTACCGTGAGGGTTTATTTGGGCAGAACGAGGCGCTGAATAAGTTTCACGCGACAATGAGTGTCAAAATAAAATCATGTGAAATTTAAGGGGCGACTAAGGGTGTGTTTGGTACGAAGAATATTTTTCAGAAAATATTTTTCAGTTTTCTTATGTTTGGTTGGCTTAAATGTTTTGGAAAATATTTTTTCTCATGAACTCATTTTCTTTTAATTGGAGAAAAATATTTTCCCTATCAAGAGAAGGAAAATTTTCTCCAAAACTCTTTTTCAACCTTCCCCACTCTATGCCTCATCCCATTAACCCCACCAGCCCACCACACCCCACTAGAAGCGGAGCTACGATTTAAATATTATGAGTTCGGGATCATAATCCTTTCAAGTTACTCTAAATTAATAATCGTACATATTTATTAAATTATTTAATATAAATAGCTAATTTGAACAAATCTAGTCGGTTTGACCGAACCCACAACAAACACTGTGGCTCTGTCTCTGCACCCCGCCCTCGCCCCACCCCACCCTAAATAGAAATATTATTAATAATACTTTTTTTCCTGTTATAGATATAGTACTTAAATTCATTTCAACAAATGAATATTTTCTCTTCGTGATATATATAGAAAGTATTTTTTTTTCATTTTAACAAAAAAACCATTCTTATTATGATACAGAAATAGTATTTTCTTTCGTTTCAATAGAATAATGCAGTAAAAAGTACTTTCTTTTAATTCAATAAAAGAGTATCTTTCTTTCATGGCAAAGAAAAAGTATTTTCTTTCAATTCAATAAAAGAGTATTTTTCTTTCATGATGTAGAAAAAGTATTTTCTTTCATTTCAACAAATTGAGTACTTTAGTTTCCTAAAAATTATTTTCTACTCTCTAACCAAACACTAGAAAATACTTTTCGGAAAAAGAAAATTATTTACTAACCAAACAAGGAAAAATAAATGATAAAACCATTCATTTTCATGAAAAATATTTTCCTTCGTACCAAACACACCCTGAGTTTCAAAATTAAATATCAAGCGAAATTCAAGAGGTCGCTCGTCGATGCATTTGGTCTTTCTCCAATTATATTGATCTAAATATATCATTCTCATAGTCACATGACAATGAACCAATGCTCAATCAAAAGACTTTTAAAAGGTTAAAAAAAAAAGAATCAAAAAGCAATATGAGGAACTGAAGCCTTTGAATATTGGGTATAAATTGCTCCGTTATCCCACGGTGGGACTCAAAGGCACAATACTTCCATATAATGTTATTGGTATCTACTTGATCTCACTCAATATTTATTCTATCTTACATCTACTATTCCAAAATCTTTGCTAGCTAGAGCTTCTCCACAACTCCTTCGCGCTAGTTTCTGCAAATAGCATGCACATTAGGATCTCATCATGAATATTACCAGTCAGCCACTAATCTATAACTAATTAACTATGGTAAACAAGTAAAGGCGCAAAGTAATGAGCGAACCAATGGCTGGCTATTTGATACCTGAGTGCTCAGGAATTTGAAAAGGCAGCTTGAATCCTTTTGCAGTCAACCAAATAAGTGAAACCATAAGCTAAGTTTTTCAGTGTAGCATCATGCAATTCTGCTGAGGAAGTAGCAGTAGCATCTGTGGAAAAGAAGACTCTGAACCCTCTCACAAATGCCTCTCTGGCTGTTGTCTCACAACACAAGTTGGTCATTACTCCACTCACTATTACCTCCTTTATCCCCATCTCCAACAGTTTCTCCTCTAGGTCCGTATCTGAAAATGTTTTCACAAATTAAGAGAATCCTACGGGCTCATTTACTTAACTTAAATGTTCAAATGCTTTGCGCTCTTACCACTAAACTAAAGCCCTTTGGCTCGTTCTTGATATTAACTTTCTATGGAGGAAGTAGGTGTTAGACCCTTGACAAAGCTGATCGGCAAGCGGCGCGGCAGTGGCAAGGATTTTGGCATGATGGCCTTGCCGTTGGCCTATGTGTGAGGGAAATCAACGTGCAAGACAATCCGGGTGTTGTCAATGGCACAAACTGTTGCAAGGGCAAGTGTGACAGACTACGCTTCTATTTGAGGGCTATGGTGTGATGGACTACACTAAAATATGAGTGGGCTGCGTACAAGCAAAGGCCAAGACCTTGACGGAACTAGGCGGGCTGGAGGCTGGATGGGAGCTTGACAAGGCAAAACGGGAAAGACCTCGGCGCTAAAATGGGGCAGTTTAGTGCCAAGGCAGTGGCAGTGGCAATATGATGTTGCCATGGCTTAGGTGAGCGGGCTGGCACCTAAGTTACTTGTGGGCAAACGACTACAAAGGGAAGGCATCATGTCTTGGTGACTTGATGCTAAAATCAGCTTGGCATTGGCAAAAGGAACAGACTTGATCAAGTAGGGGCGACTTGATATGACCAAGCGACTGTGGCAGCGGACGTGCGCGCGACAAAGACATGGTCGACAAGCTATGGCTATGGCATTGGAGCGGAGCAGTGTCAAAGGCCAAGGCTGGGCGCAATTCCAGCCTTGGCCGTGCAATAGTTGGCAGAAATACGCACATGCAGCGCACATGGAGCGGTTAACGAGTGTGTTGTGCAAATGCCATGTAGTTGAGCGGTTGAAACTGCCTTGTCCAAAGAGTTGTTGATTATAAGGCTAAGTCAATGCACATTTTTAGGCACGTTCTAGCATGACATGCACGATTTTTATTATGGGGATCATGTCCTATCAGTTGGGGGATGTCAACTGAAAATAGGAAACAGTTTTGGGCTGACTACATTATATATGTGTGTTAGCAGCTCCAAAAACGGGCTAAGTAGCTAGGGAGGGAAATAGTCTAAGATATAGGCATAGGGTTGTCTATGTCAAGGCTTGAGCATGGCAAAATATGTGTCATTGCCTTGCCAAACGAGTGGGCAGCACGAGACGCCTTAGGCAGGGGCTTTATAGGGAAGATTCGTGCAAGTGTCGGCTATTTTTGTAGTTGGTGTTTGCCAAGGGTGGCATCACCTTGCCAAACTCGAAAATTTCATTTGTAATTGATTTATTATAAAAGGTTGGGAAAGGATTCCCGTAAATCTGTGTGCCTTCGTTTATTTTATGTTGCCTTAAATTTATTCTAAGTGTTAAACCTCGAATGCAAAACAAAATCGGGCAAGGCTGAAGCCAGGTGGGGTCTTGACTACCGCACAACGGACAGCATTTTTGGTGGACAGAAATCGCCCCTTAACCGTAGGGGTGGTGGGGTGAAAGAGGCCCCGTCCCCTGAACCAGCCCTAATCTTTTATTTCATGTTTCTTTTCTTTTTTTAATTACAAAAGCTTTTATCGATTCTCCTTTCCCTTTCTTAAATTATATACGTACTACTTATTTCACTTGCCTCTCATTTGTGTTAATCAAGAAATCTTTCCAGTTGCTTTTTCAATTTACAGAAGTCTTTCTTGTCATATCTTTGGGGGTAACGATATTGATAACTTTATTCGTCCCATCCATACACAAATTAATATTAACACCCTCCCCCCAATCCACACAAAAACACAAAGATATTTCCATAAAACATTACTAAAGTAGGAAATTACCTCTGAAGGCGCTGTAAGTGTGTTTTTCCACCACCAAGTCGCTTTCTCTTCGGTCCAACTCCGTTATGAGTTCAGCTTCAACGGTGCCATCTCTGATGACGTCTCCGTTCCACCACTCATAGAGCATGCCGTAGTCATCCGGTGACTTGTGACTGTGGCGCGTGAATATCACAGGCACGGAGGCCTGTCGGCAGAGGTCGATGGTGGTGTTGATTGCAGGGAGAATAGACTTGGCCATGGAGTAGAAGTAGTTCTGCATGTCTATCACTAAAAGAACCGCTGATTTCGGGTCTGGATTTCGCTTTCGGGTTTCATATTTCCTGTATGATGAGGAAGCCATGGATAGAGATGAAGAGTGAAGGGAATGGAGATTTGTGGGGCTGATCTGTTTATTAGTAGGCACGTAAGTTTCCACTTTCTAGGACCTTCCACCTGTTACTAGTCGTTTTATATCACAACAGTAGGAGTAAATTGTAACCACTCACCAGCTAGTTGAGACACTGGTAGGACGTTAGCCCTTATTGCTAATGCTGGAAAAACTGTAAGTCATCGAAGTGAAGTTATCCTATTTGGCCAAGTTTGGAAAGTCCACAATAATTAATCCAGAAAATAAAACTAAGACCAAAATATATTATAACAATTATAGTATTTTATTTTAAATAATATGAATGTACAATCTTTATAAATCATCTGATTGTAAATCTATATTTTTGACTCGAACGATGATCTTGTTCTTGAGCTTGAGCTTGATTGCTTGAACTTGACCTTGATTTGTTCGTTATTGAGCTTAAACTTGATTTGCTCTTCGTTCTTGAACTTGAGCTTGAGTTTGTTCTTCATTCTTGAGCTTGAACTTGATTTGTTCTTCATTCTTGACCTTAAATTTGATTGCTTAAAGCATGAAAGTTGTGGAGGAATTTGCAGCGTCTGATCCACGAGCTCTTTCTTGGTTGTTGTTATAACTTCTGGTGTCTTTTCTCAGTTATGAATATTTATAGTTGTCGGAAGGAAGAGTTATGATAAGAATAAACTCTTTCTGGTCAATCAAATTGAAGTGAGACGTGGCCGCATTTGAGTGGCTAGAACATGTCACTTTCACACGTGGCACAGTTTCATTGGTCTTCTAATGTGACGCAACATTCCTTGTCATTTTGACATGTGGCACGATCTTGTTGGCTCTTCTGTTCGACTTGGCACGCCACGTCATTTGACACGTGACACCAAAATGGGGATCTTGGAAGATGGCATATTGGGCTTAATGTAGTGGGCTTATCACTTTAGCCCAATTAAATGAGCTAACCCAATGAATTAAGATTTATTTATTTATTTTATATATATTGACTTATATAATTAATTCAATTATAATAGTCCATAATATTTATTTAGACCAATATATCTTGAATTTAAAATATAGCCAAAATTATTTTATGAATTTAATTATAATAAAATTTATATGCCTACAAATACCCTTAACTTGCAAAAATATAACATATCCAAAATGTGAAATTTAATGCATTAAGGATAGTTTTAGATAGTAGTCCGAAATCAATATTAAATTCTACACGGCAATTGTTTCAGACTTGCACTCGAAATCACCATTTTATCTGCTGGAAACTTAACTTCCAAATATATAACATATCCAAAATGAAATATTTTAATGCCTTAAGGATACATTCAGATAATATTTCGAAGTCAATACTAATTCAAGACACACCGACAATTTCAGATTTGCACGACTTCGCCAAAATTTTGTATCGTAAAGTAGGAATGTCGAAATCATGATCTGTTTAATCTATTGGAAAATTAACTTCCAAATATATAACATATCCAAAATGAAACTTTAATTCCTTAAAGGATAGTTTCAGATAATATTTCGAAGTCAATACTAAATTCTAACACACAAACGATTTCAGATTTGCGTGACTTCGCCAAAAATTTTGTATCTTGAAGTAGAGACATCTAAATCATGAACCACTTGATTTCTTGGAAACTAAACTTAAAAATATAGAACATATCCAACATGTAAAATTTAATGCCTTAAGGATAGTTTCAGATGATAGTTCGAAGTTTACTTCAGGTTCTGATATGCCGACAGTTCCAAATTAGCGCGACCTCACCAAAATTTTTGTATCTTGTTGTGGAAGCCTCGAGATTGTAAGACCTTTTTAATTGTTAGAAATTGAACTTCAAGAGCTTCATTCTCTCCAAATATCTTGGGTTCAAGTCTCACTGAATTTGAAAAGTCGCGAAGGTACACCAAAAACTTGAAGGTTTGACGAACATGAATGCATAGAGAATCCCCGGACTTCAATGCAAATTCTTGGTACACCTACTAAAATATATTTAATCATTTTATTGAAGACATCAATTTACCATAGCGGCTTGCCCCTTTAAATCAAATGGTATCCAAAGTTTTACAGGAGAATGATATCTCAGCTTGATTTTTAAATGTTGAATGAATGGATAACATTCCATCGTATTTCATTCGGACAATGATTGGGGGATTATATATCTTTTGGACTTATGCGACTGAACTCAGAATGAAACTTTATGCTGCATACGTACCTCGGTGAAGAGGATCGAGTCATATCGTAGTTCAGAATGTGCAGTTTCTTTATGTCCTAACTTTTGCCTAGGTCGCTCCTTTCGAGATTTTCAACCTAGCAAACTCTTTTTAGTTTTTTTTCTTTTGGGTCGTAGACAATTTATACTCTTGCAGGCCATGAGCATAGGAACATGCAGTTTAGGCTCATGCATCAAGGATCTTTGAAACTTCAAGGATAAAACTTCTTCAAAAATTGTCGTTGATAGGGCCGATTCTTATGCCATCTGCGTCAACCAGCTTGTAAGCCCCACTTGCGTAAGCTTCTTGTACGACATATAGCACATCCCATTTTGAAGTGAACTTCTCTACAGGTTTATGGGAAGTAATAATGGGTCTTCGTATGGCAAGGACTTGATCTCCTACTTGAAAGGATCTCGGGCGAACTCTTTTATTGAAGGCACGAGACAATCGAGCTTGATAATATTCAAGACTTTGTTAAGCTTCCAACCTCTCTCATCAAGAGCCTCCAACTCTGGTAATCGAAGTCGAGCTTTTTCTTTATCAGTGATCCCTTCTTGAATAGCCAGTAGTAATGAAGGTATTCAACACTCGAGTGGTAAGACGACTTCGACTCCATAAACGAGTGAATAAGGATTCGCTTGTGTTGGCGTGTGGTAAGGTGTTATATATGCCCATAGAGCTTCTTCCATATGGTCATTCCAATCTCGTTTAGATTTGGAGACGGCTTTCTTTAACAAATTGCATAGAGTTTTGTTGAATGCCTCAGCTAGACCATTGGCGGTAGCATTCTACATCAAAGATTTACGTTGCTTGAAGCCAAAGAGATCACAAATCTTGTTCATCAACCTACTATCGAATGGACTTCCATTATCCGTTATTATGTAACGAGGAATTCCAAAGAGATAGATTATGTTTACTCGGAATAAACTTGCAACATATTCCTTCTTTACCTCCTTAGGAGCAACAACTTCAGCCTATTTTGAGAAGTAGTCAATTGCAGCCAAGATGTATAGGTCCCCACCAAAGGACTTTGGCGGTGGTCCAACAACATCCAATCCCCAAGCATCAAATGGCTAGGATGCAACAGGTGGGTGCAACACTTCAGGAGGTTGATGAATAAAATTCGCATGGAATTGACATACCTTTCATCTTAGAGCGTAGACCAAGAAATATTTTACCATTGTTGGCCAATAATATCCCATCTTTTTTATATGGAATTTGAGTTTTAGGTCAGACTGGTATGACCACATACCCCCCAGAATGTGCCTCTTGCAAAGCTTGGAGTGCTTCTTCTTCCCCTAAACATCGCAAGAGTATTCTCTCGAATGACCTTTTATATAGAGTATCTTTGTAGTAAAGGAAGCGAGGTGCATGACGACGAATTTCAGTCCTTCTCATCGGATTTATGGAAGTACCCATAGCATAAGCATTCGATAAGGGCTTGTCTCCATTCTTCTTCCTTAAATTCAGAAATAGCGACAAGATGCTTGAGTTCATTTTCTTCACCTTCAACCTCATTTGGAGGTGGTACTACCCATTTTTGGTAGACAGTAACTTGCGCTTGATCAGGCAAGGTTAATGATGAAGTTAGGGCAACTAAAGAATCAACCTTATTATTTTCTTTCCTTGACACATGCTGAATAGTTACACCACCGAGCCACCCCATTAACTTTTTAGCATAATCATGATATCGGCATAGTTCAGGCTTTTTAACCTCATAACTTACTAGAAGTTGATTGACCACTTACTAAGAGTCACAAAAGACTTGCAATTGCAGCCGCTTCCTTTCGACATCCATTTCAAGCCCAAGTATTAGTGCTTGATATTCAACAATGTTGTTAGAGCAGAGTTGCGTAACGTAAAAGAGTTGGGCAGAACTTCACCTTGAGAAGTGATAAATACTACGCTAGTGCCAGTACCAGCTCATCCGCGATGTGCAGCACCATCAAAGTACATCTTCCATGGAGGTTGAACTTCAATGAACATTGTGTCCTCATCAGGTAGATCGTCAGTTAGCTCCAAATCATCAAGTATAGGGTGATCTACCAAATATTCTGCTAACGCTTGTCCTTTTATGGCCTTTTGAGGGATATACATGATTTCAAATTGTTGAAACCGGAGGTACCACCTTTCTAGTCGATCACTAAGGACCGGTTTTGACATCACGAACTTGATGGGATTTGCTCTAGAAATCAAACGAACGATATGAGCTTGAAAGTAGTGCTTCAAGTTTTGGATTGAGAAGACTAGCGCCAAACATAACTTTTCAATTGGTGAATGATCCAGCACATTCGGTGTCATCATCCTGCTCAAGTAGTAAAGGGAATTTTCTTTCTCTTCACTATTTTCTTGGGCTGACAGCACTCCAACAGACCTTTCTTGTGCTGAAATGTATAGTATCAGCAGATTTCCAAGTATAGGGGTTGCCAAAACTAGAGGCTTCGTCAAGTAGGATTTAATGCTATCATAAAAATTGCTACACGCTTGGTCCTATTTGAAACAGACACCTTTCTTCATAAGGAGACTAAATGGTCGGTACCTCCTAGCTAGCTTTAAGATAAATCTTCTATGGTATGCTAGCTTCCCTTGCACACTTTTCAATTCATGAATATTGTATGGCATCCACTTTGGCTTGATCAATTTCGATCCCTCGATGTCGGACAGTAAAACCAAGGAACTTTCCGTAAGTAACTCCAAAGGCGTATTTGAATGGATTCATCCTAAGTTGGTACCTCCGGAGCAACTCAAACACCATTATGATGTCTTTCAAGTGGCCGCCTCTCTTTCTTGATTTTACCACCAAGTCATCCACATAGCATTCAACATTCTTGTGGATAAAGTCATCAAAGATATTCTGCACAACTCTTTGGTAAGTAGCACAAGCGTTCTTTAAGCCAAAAGGCATTGCCTTGTAGCAATAAATACCCTTGGGGGTACGGAATGCAATAAGCTCTTCATCTTTTGGCGCCATGCGAATTTGGTTATAGCCTGATGAACCGTCCATAAATAACATTGCCTTGTACCCAGTAGTATCATGGATCATCAGTTCTGGAATGGGAAGCAGGAATTCATCTTTTGGACACGCATTGTTAAGATCCCTAAAGTCAACGCACACTCGAATCTGGCTATTTTTCTTCCTTTCAAGGATGATACTTGAAACTCATCTTGGGTATTTAACTTCACGAATAAAGCCAGCTTCAATAAGTTTGTTAACTTCGATTTCAATCAAGGAGACCAAGTCTGGCCTAAAGCGCCTTTGAGTGAGTTTAATTGGGCGAGCGCTATTATTGACTGCAAGGTGATGGACTGCTACTTTCTCGTCCAAGTTAGGCTTCTCTTTGTAACTCCAAGCAAAGACATTCCTAAACTCTTTGAATACTTAATATAAGTTCTTTCTTCATCAACTTCTAGTAAAGCACTTAGGTAGGTGGGTCTTGGTTCTTCATCGATGCAAGGTTAACTTCTTTTAAGGCATCAACTGTCATTTTCACTCCTTCTTCAAGTTCAGGTGGAGCATATTTCGCATCTTCATTTTTTTGAGGATCCCCATCATTGAAGGATATGTGATAACATGGTGAAACATCCTCCAATTATGCATAATCCTCCACATTCTACAAATGATTTTGGGCTACAAACCCTGCAAGTGGCTTTGAGGACACCTTTATTTCCTCGATTCATTTTACCAGAAGATTTAACTCATTTAGCATGTTAGTTTGGAGATCAGATGATTCACCTTCATATTTCTTCCTTTTAGGACATGTTAGAGCGCATGACTTACTTTCTTACCATAAGACGCAATATTCCCTCTACAAGATTTATTTACATTGGTTGTACCTCTTCAGTAACAGCTTTGGCTTCACCAGTAGTCACATTTGCTCTCACTGCTCGGAAACACCCAGTGTTGGCCATATTGAGAGACACGAAAGTGCAGGTAACACTATTTAGCGAAGTGGCGTTAAGCATCCCTAGCGGTACGAAAAAAGGGTCGTGGTGATTTTAGTTGTGGGCTCGTCATTCTTGCTTTTCATGCCATCATCAGCTTTTAGCTCCTTCACAATGTGATTCTTCAAGTAGAACATTGCATCGAAGAAGTGTGACTCAGCCTCGGTGAATGCCTCATCATCAGCAACTATCTTCTTCTCGGCTTCACCCTTGTAGTATTTTAGATATTGATGGTAGGTAGATGGACTACTTTATTCTCATGTATCCAAGGACTTCCAAGGAAGACGTTGTATGAAGTCTTTGCATCGATTACATGCAGCTATGCACTTGATTGCATATCATCAATGGTTATTTCAAGCCTGATCGCACCTATGGCTCTTTTCCCCCCTTGGTGAATCCTTGGATAATCACACGACTTTCTGAGAGTTCGTTCATCGGAATACCGATTTCTTTCATAGTGCAAATTGGCAAAATGTACACTGAGGATCCTCCATTAATCAAAATTCGATTTACTCTTTCATCACACATATAGCCAATCAGGTACAATAGGCATTTATAAAAAGTGTCACCTAGTTAAAGATCGTCATTTGTGAACGTGACTTTGTCGTCACAAGCATTAACTTCTTGAGGAGTGGACTCGATGAGCTTTCCCGAATATGGTTTCTACGGTAGGTTATCACTCATTTATTCCCTTTTGTCAACATGGAAACTAGAGGCATCGATACCCTTATGGGAAATCTTCCTCCGGAGCCAACTTGGTAAAAACTCCTCTAAGGTCACTGGATTTTGTGGCTTTTGAGAAAGGTACACCTTCACTTTTGCTTTCTTCAAATATTTAACTAGATTCCATTTCTTTGGTCTTTTCACCATCATTTTCCTTGTTGATTGTTCTATTGATTCTTTCCGTGGGCTCCTTTTGTGGTGCCTACGATGAGTTACCAACGTCCAAACCTTCATCATCATCAGGTTGATTGACTTCAGCGTTGTCGTTCTCCAGTAATTCTTCATCTTTACTTTATTTAAAACCACATAATTCATCCAGACTGAATGAGCCAAAGGTGATGGAGACTTGGTTTACGCTTTCTTTCTCATCTTCAAGCACGATCTTCTTTTCGCGAGCCAAGTCCATTACTTTATCCTTGAAGACAAAGCACTTCTCCAGAGGGTGACTCACAAGTCGATGGTATTTGCAGTAATTTGGATCATTTGTTTTCCCAGCTTCATTTGGTCGCCTAATATCTGGAAGCTCAATGATATTTAACTCGAGGAGTTCTTCAAAAGTTGCTGGCATATCAAAATCTAGAAATGGGTACTCTTTCTCTTGCATTTCTTTTAGAGTCAACTTTCACTTGTCTTGTCTTGAAAAGAAATGGATTTCATACTCGACTTCTTGCTCACCCTTATAATGAACTTCACAGGTGATGTATGTTGACACGCAATTTTGTCCCTCCTTTATTCCAAAGTATATCTTTAAGCTTCTAATATCACTAATAATGTAAGAATAGTTATTTTACCATTTTTAGCACAAACTAGACCTAATTATTAATATTTATCTAATATCACTGTTATTAGTACTATTACTACTATCATTGGAATTAGTAATATTATTAATACATTATGACTACCGCTAAGTACTATTGTTATTAGTATTAATATTAATTCAATATTAGTATTATTGTTACTATGACTAGGATCAATATTTTTAATAATATTATTATTTTATCATGAAATGATTACTATTTTTGTAGTTATCGCTATTAGTGCTACAATTTTATTATACTAATACTATTGTTGCTACTACTACTAATTATTATTATTATATTTTTGTTGTTATTGTTATTATTATTATTATTATTATTATTATTATTACTACTACTACTATATTTACTATGTTTAATAGTAGTACCGTAACTAATATTATCAATAGTTTGCTTTTTGTCAACATCTATTTAATACCTATACTTTTGTCCTTTTCTCCACTTTCTCACAAAAAGTCAAGAGATAGTACATCTTTAAAAATTCAATCACAAAAGAAAATCAAGCTAATAAGCAAAGTCTAAAAAGTTAGAAAAAACTTTTTAAATATCTCTTTGAAAATCAACGAATATGTCTTTCACCAAGAAAAATAAATGCGACTCTTTCCCTTTCCATTGTCGCTTTCATCTTGAATTTTCCTCCATTTATTTAATGCCCCTACGTGCAAGAGCACATATCAACCATTTGAGTATTAATTTGAAACAAATTTCAGGTATATCTAAAATAAATTTGCCCAAATCTCGCTCATTAATTGATGAACGGCTATTTTACCATTCAAAATCTCACCTCTTAATTTCAAACATCAGAGAAGAAAAATTCCGCTCAAGAACCCTAGCTTCTATTTATAAATATCTACTTTGAAATTCATTTTTTTTTTTTGGAGAAAATGAGGGAGGAGTTGGGCAGCCCTTTCTATTTCCCTTAGCCCTCAGTGGCTAACTATTCAAAGTTTATCTTCTTCCTTGCTATCTAAAAATTCAGCTTTTAAATTTTCTATGTTTTTGGTCTCTATTTAGTCCATAGCCTTGCCAAAGCTTTTATTTATTTATTTGTTGTATCCGCATTTGACGATCTTCCGAAAGAGTTGAGCGAAAGTCGAAGATCTTCTTGACGCCGCCCTCAGTTCACTCCCCCGCAAAAGGTCCGTATCTTTCTTTTTATTTTGTTTTTCTGGATTTTGTAGTATGTTCATATTTCAGTATCTATTTGGCAATGAGATCTTAATTTTTGATATTTTATCTTTTATCTGCGGTGCTTTTATTGATTTATGACATTATTCTATTTGAAATTATCATGTTATGCACAGTAGTTTTATTAGAAATCATCCAAATATGTTCATTTCTCTATTTACTTGAATGTTGAAATCATGCCTTACAAATTTGTTTTTCTAACCATGTACTGCTCGAAACATGAAGGATAACTAATGTCATTGTGCTTATGTGAACTATTCTGTTATTGACAAATCCAAGTAGTAGGAGCCATGTCCAGTCCTTAATTTTCTCTATAAAAATTATGATAATTTATAGTACAAAGTTAGGGCCCCATGATTGATATTTTAATAATTGCAAACTTAGTCTAAAAGCATACAGCTAACTCCTCCTTTGTTGCAAACCTGTGGAAACAAACTGAAATGGGTGCTCTCATCCATTCAATGATTTAACATGTGAAATTCGTGTCAGATAATGAGTTGTCCGCTAATTTTTATCCTTTATTTTTTTTTTTTTGCATGTACACTTTGGGGCAAATGGAGTCTCATAGAGATTTGACACTTACTATCACTACATGGAGCCGGTGCATACCATCTTCCTTATAGGACCGAGAGCACCAGAGAGCGAGAAATACAAGCTAAATGCATTCCTTTCATTTCATTTTTCTTTTCTTATCATTCATGAGATTTGGCCTTTACTTGTGATGTTTGAGTTTATTTTCAATTTCTGGGATTGCATGTTAAAATTTGTTTTAGCATAGTATGTTTAGTTAATTATTAACTTGGTACAATTTTAATCACATAAAAATGTAGCATTTATGCATAAGAATATAAAAAATTAGTTTCACTTGAAATGATGCTTTTTAAAACTTCTCGTCAAGTTAGTTTCTAATGACGTTAAGTTAGATTTTTATAAGTCTAGCCGAGCGATTTAGCAAACTAGGTATTTTTACATGTTGAGAACGTTTTCTTATGACTTGGTTATAGGAAAAGTGTTGTAGTAGATAGCTATGAAGAAAGCTGATGCAAAAGACTTTAAATTATATAATAGATAGACTATGGAGGAAGTTGATGCAAAAGTCTTTAGTTTATACAAATAAACTGATACTATACTACGCTATCATATGTTGAAAAACTTTTCAAATGGATCCTTGATGTTTTGTCTTCAGGATTGTCTATTCCATGGAAAAACAAAATCCATATCAGTTACTTTATCTACTAAGTGAACTTTTTTTTTTTCGAGTTGTAGGCTTAAAAGACCGCAGTCGGCACTACTGTTAAAATAAGAAAACTACCTTCTACACCCTTTTTTGTTATTTCAAGAATTCAAACCGATTTTGATTTCCTCCATTTTTAATAGTTTTAAAAGTTAAAGTGTTAAACTCACTTTCGCCCCTTTATAATTCCTAGGCCACTTAAACAGATATGATGACAAATCTTGCATCCTTCTTCTGCCATTGGGAATGGAACATCTCTCCACTTGTAAGTGGTAAAAATTAAGAATTTCGTAAACTCGGTCAAGTCGCTTATAGAATGCCGACGACTATTTTTCACTTAATTAATAAGTGAAGGGGAGAGGGAAGCGAGGCTTAGCGAGCTTTATAAGGCCGACCACTACATAAGCCGCTGGCGGAGATGGTCTGTTTTGAGCGTTTGAAGTGGACGAACAATCAGCGTACGTAATCTGCAAAAGAAATAGCTTGCGTAAGAGCTACAATTCTTTCAGCGGGAGCAGTGGCATTGAAAACGTCCTTAGGTCTTTGATTCATTCCTTGGCAACTACCTTAACCCGAGGATCAAGCTTACCAGAATGCTCCAATTGAAGTAATTGAATCTTTCTGTTGGTTTTCCCAATTCATTCGTGAATAAAAATATTTTGCTACTGCCTAAAGGCCTTTTTTTTATTTTAAGTTGAACTATTAGTTTTTTTTAGTCTCCACATCAAGCTAACTGATGCTTTTTGAAACGTATCCACAATTTTCGATTTTTGATTTAGTAATGCCTTTTTTTAAATAATTATATTTTGCACACTTCTATATGTTTAGAGTTAGCACCTACCCTTAGCCTTAATTGACCTAAGTTTGGCCGGTTAACGGTAATTAACGGATCATATAGGGTGCTTCCTATAGGACTAATTAGAACCCTTGCTTAGAATTTCAAGGTTAAGCAGACCATAAAATATAGTTAATTTTAAGTACTACTTAACTAAAATTGGTGTCCTAATTCACCATTAAAATAATTAGGTGGCGACTCTCTTAATTAATTAAACCTTCAGAATTATCAATATATTATAATCTAGTTTGACCGTGTTAAAATGGAGTATAACAATGTGTTGACATTCATAGCTTCTTTGTTTTCGGATTTGGGTAAAAACTTGCCCCATTTCTTGACTTCTTGCTTGTCATTCCCTTTGCGAGGCTCATAGATATGCAACCTTTCATTTCCAGTGGAGGCCATGCTCAACTCTATGTCATGGGCACGAGTCGCAAGTTCTTCAAAGGTGCCAGGGTTGATACCCTGCAAGATGTAGCGTAGTCTCCAATACATGCCTTGGATGCACGTCTCTATGCATGAAGCTTCGCTAAGCCTATCTTTGCAGTTGAGGCTTGCATTCCTCCAAAAATTGATAAAGTCGATAACTAGTTCACCCTTTCATTGACGAGTATTTGTAAGTTCTATCACACTCACCATACATCTCTTGCTATAAAAGAGATTGAGGAATTCTTGCTCTAGTTGATCCCGGCTATCAACAGATCCAGCCTCAAGGTCTGTGTACCAATCAAAAGCATTTCCTTTTAATGAGCGGACAAACTGCTTGATGAGGTAATCTCCATAAGTACCAGCATTGTTGCATGTCTCAACGAAGTGTGCCACATGTTACTTTGGATTGCCTTTGCCATCAAACTATTGAAATTTTAGAGGTTGATAGCCAACAGGCATCTTTAACATATCGAACCTTGAAGTGTACGGCTTTGCGTAGGTAAAGGAGGACTTGGAAGCGACTTCATACTTGTTTTTCGTAGTCCCTTCAATGAACTCCTTTAGTTGATTGATTGGAATCATGTGAGGCCCCGTGAAAAAAATTCTACTCGAACCTTATAGTGACTAGTTAGGGTCAGGTGACAAAAGCTCACAAACAAGCTCACTGCGGTTCGGACCCTTTGAACTGATCTATGCAGTTAAAACCAAGAATCAATGTTTTCCGGAAAAGCGCAAATATGCGTTCTAGAATGCGGTCTTATAATAGGAATGTGGATCGCATTTCTGCCGCAAAGTGAGTCGGGGTGTTAGCTAATTTGAGGTTAAAAATGTGGTCCATTATACGATCACAAAACTGGTATGCGGACGGCATATTTATCGCATAATTTCCTTGGGATCTTGTGATGGTCAGTTCTGCGGTGCAAAAATGCGGTTGCAGAATGGGTATGCGGACTGTATTTTTGTCGCATACCCAAGAAGACGGTTCATATTTTGGGAACCTTTTACGGTCCAATCCGTGGCCCACATTTCCATTATTTGCGATTGCATATCCGACTCGGAGCTCCAATTTTCTAATTTTTAACCCGATGCCCCTATCACTATATTCGGTATTATAGCTCGTTTTGAGAATTTCTCTGGACATTTATAGAGTGGGGGAGAGGGGTCTAAGTGAGAAAAAGTACTAAACATCAAATTACTCTATAGAATCTTGCTAAAGCCTTGAAGCTAATCAAGTGAGGGCTCCTAAATCTTCATCCCAACAGGTAAGACTACATCCCCTCAGCTGATTTTGTATACTTAGTTATATGGGGTCATTAGGGGAAATAATTCATGGGTATAAAAGGATGAATCTCTTGCATGCACACCGCACCATAGACAATTAGAAAGTAATAAACTAAAAAGATGCAATTGGGGGTATAGGACGATAGAAATTCCTCTTAAAAAGGGGCCTAAGATCATAATGCACCACAAATGTTCGATATTATGCTTGAACCAAAGCTAGAATCTCAACATCGTCTCTAATTTCTGGTTTAATTTGTAATTCTTACATCATAGATCGAAGTAATAAGAATTCCGAAATTTGAAAAGAGTTAGGAAAGCTATATTGAGGTATGTATGCTAAAACCCCCTTTTTATTAGAAATTGAGCTCTGTGGCAATTACGAAAGTGTGGTAAGCTTTGAAATTTGGTTAATGTATTGATTGTTACTACGCATTAATTGATCTGTAATTATTTACACATATGCGTGAAGGATGTACCTCAATGCGATGTAATGCACCATTCTTGAAAATTTAGAGAAGTATAAAGAATATAATTGTGTTTTGAAATGCTTAGGCTATAGGCCAAGATTGAAACTGAGAATTGTTCATGCTAGCTATGTGCTCACTTACTCGTGCTTGAAACTTAATCTACTCTTGTATATGTCTATGATCACAACTTGCAAGGTGAATATTGAAATGAAAAATGATGTGATAATCGTGACCCTAAGTGCTAGGGGATTGATATGATATATGTGAAAATAAAAATTCATATGGGATGACTAATGAGAAAAGAACAACGCCTAGATAAGATGGCCTAGCCGATCGAGTCGTGATCGGGCACCATGCCGCACACATAGTGGTAATGTGCTGATGTTGAACTTCGGATAAAGGAAATGAAATAGTGGTTGAGATACATGCCTCAAATGAGGCAACCTAGCCGGTCGGGTCATGATCAGACTTCGCTCAAGATAGCGGTGGTATTGAGCACAGTGATGAACGTATGAAAGAAATGCCCCAAACTAAGTTATGGGAATTGTGTGAATACTTCTATGATTTGCATATTTGATTTACCAATGTGACTTACTTGTTATTGCTTGGTAGTTCTTTCTAGTAAAATGGTATTTAGTTATACATACTAGTACTTCCATGGTACTAACGCCCCTTTTGCCGGGGGCGCTATATTTTTAAATGAATGTGGGTGGCTCCATAGTGGATAGTGTCGATCGTGTGTAGTGGAACATCTTCCTTCTCGAGATCTTGGTGAGAACCCTTCACCTTCAAGGGGCAATATTGAACATCTCTTATATTTTTGGACTTTTACTTTTGAGGTATAGCTGGGGCCTTATTGTCGGCGTTATCATATTAATCTTTTGTATCCTTAGAGGATCCGTAAATATGTATGTGGGGTCATGTATGGGGGTTGAACGGGCGTGCTATCCAATCCATGTTGTAAATCAAAATTTTTGTTGCTTATGAAATGTAACTCTATGGAAACCTTGGAAAATTAACTTATCTATAGTTTTAAACGTTGTCACACCTCCTTTTTACGCACCCGCGAGAGCGCGAGGGAGTTTTTCCAATTAAAGGACAATCGAGACGGGATTAGTTTATTTAATTCAGAGTCGCCACTTGGAAAAATAATGGTGTCCCAAGTCACCGGTTTAATCCCGAACCGAGGAAATTTATGACTATGTAATACAGTCTGCGAAACTAGAAACCTGGATAAGGAATTCTGTTAACCCGGGAGAAGGTGTTAGGCACTCCCGGATTCCGTGGTTTTAGCACGGTCGCTCAACTGCAATTTTTGTTTCTATCTGATTCTTTTATATATTTTAACTATGTGCTTTTAATGCTCCGCTCTTATTTTTAGAAGAATTGTGACGTTACGAAAACACATTTCGAGCCGCACCGTAACCGGTACGCCTGCGACTCTAATGTATTTCAGTTCCGCCGAGAGTAAGATTTGGGTCACATAAATGCACACCCGTATTCAGGAAAGTAATTTTATTTCAAGTCGTGCCTAAAGAGTCTATCGTCTATTTACTTTGGGAAAAGGACCATGAAATTCACTAGACGATCCTTCCAAGTCTAAGTTTTCATGACAATTATTCGAGGGCCCCACAATGGTGTATTTTTGGCGAGGCTCGTCTCGTTTATTTTAAAAGGACAATCCTAGAGTGACTACATTTTTCTACTAAGTTCGTCTCTAAATAAAAGAGAAAAGGTCCTAATTTATTGCATGTTTATAAGCTCGGACCTCTTATTAGTTATTAAATCAATGTGAACGGAAATTGCACTCGAGCTTGCATAAGGGAAATTGTTTTATGCCTTATTCTACAAGCGGATAATACTAAAACTAAAATTATAAATAGCATACGAATTTGATAAAATATCAGAACAAACTAACCAATCTCTAATTAATTTAAACCGACAGTATTAGATAAACTGAGCCAATGGAGTTGACTATGTGTAATACAAAAGTCATTTTTGAACTTCATGCTAACGTTCATCACTAATATTAGTTACTAATTTTATTCAAATTGCTATTTAAAGCGATGTCATTTACTCAAGTGACCTAGTAAATTCCGACAAGAATCATTCAAATTAGTTGATCTACAAACGCTCATTAGCGGATTATTTTTAGTCTATCTTCATTAACTACTAATACTACTTATTTTGAGATTTAGTCTAAATGGTAATGTCTTACTCGAACCTGCTTTCATGCCATCAACTAATGAAATGCTATCACAATGGGATATCAGTGAATCCTTTCTAATTTTTCTACCTGCTAGGCTTAATTGAAATCCAAATCTATTAACAATCATCCTAATAGTCTCAAATATTTGATAATGCTCGAGTACCAGCAATGTTTTCAAAAGTTCAAATTCATACAATCCGATATAATTACACAAAAAGGACTGTTAACAATCTAAAGTATTAACAACTGAACTACTTCATCTCATCATCCGAAAGAACACAAAAAAAATGAAAACAGGCTTAAACTTCATATTCTTCATGCATTCATCTCACATCTTCAGTTTGGGACTATTGAATTATAGAGGTGTACCTGGGATAAGAAAAGGAACAAATGGATGAATGAAGAGCAGTATCTCAGCAGTGATACAAGACCAGTGACAATCAAAGCCACAGTAGCACAGCAACAACAACAAACAGAAGAACAACAGTAACCAGTGGCCAATCCACAAATCCAACAGCAAGATCAACAAAAAAATGGTGGCAGTCGACACAGCAACAGCACTGGCAGTACCCAAAAGATAGAACACAACAAAACCAAGATGCAATCACAGCAACAAAAAAAAAAAACCACCCCAGTGAAGCAAACCAACAGCAGTAGCCTGAGAACTAAGAACCACAGCAGAGACAACCACAAACGAGACAGTAACAAAACCCAATGGAACAGTAACTTTCAGTCTACACCTCCCAGCTCTCTCTATCTATATTCTGGTATGTGTGTACTGTCAACCCTTATTGTGTATTTCAATGTCTGCCTATGTATCTCCCAAAAATTTCCGACCCTTAAGAGTCTATCTCCCTCCTGTTTTATAGCTAAACAGACCCCTTATCCCTTAAACTAATCCCCTCTCCCATCTTTGCCCATATTATTCTCTTTTTCTTCCACTACTACCTGTCTAGGCATGGGTTTGTTACTTAAAAATCAGTAGCAGGGGACAACTAGTGGGCTGCTCTGCTGTGGCAGTAAACCCCACTGATATTAGATTAATGATATTTAACTAACCACTTGATAGACCCCTTAAGTTTAACTAATTAAGAACCCTGCCATTCTAGGTCTGCTCAAACCTAAGCTGATTAAACTATCTGCTGATCGACACACGGTTGTAACCTACTCTTGGTCAAAATTCAAAGCAGTGATTCAAACAGCATTGAAGCACTATGACTCTGGAAATGAAGTTCAAGTGAAAAACTATACAGAACAAAGAGTGACATGTTCAGATAGAGAATTAGATTCACTTCAATCACAACAGGAAGAATAGGAAGAAACAATACTACTGGCACGATCCAAACTACTATTCGAGTCATTCTAGTATCCAAGCATGAACATTAATGGACGACACTCATTTAATTGATTACACAGGCAATAACATTCAGCAATCAACAACAAACAATAAGAATAAATGGTTCATCCAGTGATTCGAATTGTATTTGCTAAAACTGGAAACTTATAAACTAATAAGTTACACGGCTTATAACACACACTCGACCACGAATAGAAACTAACTCGGCCAAATAAAAAGCCAGATGGAGAAAGTGAACAACAATGAGCATAAGTTCGAACACAAAATTAATATAGTAAACCCAAGCAAACAAGAAGCCAAAGGAACAAATAAAGAAAGAAAACATACCTCCAAGACGGAATTAAGAACTAGCCGAGCGAGGTTCGAACTGAGACTCGAGACCCATTGCCTTTGGGGGATACAACGGACTTTAATCGAGTGTTCCCGACTGAGAACACCCGACTAAAGTCGATTGAGGCCCCAATTCCTTCGCATTTTGGACAGAACCCAGGCCTTTGCTTTTCTAGGGTTCTTGTGCTCAAATTAGGGTTCGAATGGTTCTAGTAAGATTCGAACGGAACCAAAGGTGTTTTGGGCACGAGAGATGTTAGGGGGTGCCGTGGTGGGAGTTTGGGGTAATTTGGGGTAAGTCCAGGTTTTGCTCGACTCTTCGAATGGAGATTCGACACGATGGGGGATGATTCGAAGCAAACGGATCCGAGATTTGGATTGGGGGTGGTCAAGATGGTCACAGTGTGTTAATTTGGTGACCGGCGGCGTCGTTGCCGCCGGGTTTTCAGGCGAGGGGAGAGGGGGCGGCGGCTAGGGTTCATGGTTTTGTGAAAGAGACGAAGCTGAGAGAGAGAGACGGGGTGGAGATGGGTTTGGCTTGGGGGGGGCTGGGTAGGAAATTTGATTTATATACAAGGTAGGAAATTCGATCCTGATCGTAGGATCATTTACGATCAACGACCAGGATCATTTTTCTTAGGGGGAACGACGTCGTGCAATGCTAATGCAAGACTGGGTCGGTCTTTGGCTGGGAACGGGTCGGGCTGTGAGGGGAAATGGCGACCGTTGGATCGAAATGATCCAATGGCTTGGACGTCTTGGCCCTTTACGGTGTCGTTTGGGCGCATCCAGAGATGGCCTGGGCCGGATTTGGCTTGGGCCTGGGTTATTCGAACTTTCTTGGGCTTGTTTACATATTTATGTCCAATTTATCAACTACTTTGAACAAATTAATTTAAAGGGAATGAAATTACCTCTATTAATTAACACTTGATGATTAATGCCATTTAGGCATTTAAATAAACTCACATGATGATCGAGAAGCGAAGTGCACACATATATATATGTACATGTATATATATATATATATATATATGCATACAATTATCCCACACAACTATATATCACCTAAAAATGTAAATCACATGATTTCGATATCAAACACTAAAAATGCAAAACTTAGCATATATTTTTTTGTATTTTTAATTTAATTAAATAAATAAACGTGCACACAAAAGATAAAATAACACAAAATCACAAAAAATCATTCCCAACACGAAACTATTTTATTTTTGAATTTTCTGGGAGTACTTCTCAAGCAAGGCAAAAATCACGTGCTCACAAACGTTGTGATCGCGCGTAAACACGCAGAGTTTTCGTGCAAAGATAAATGAGCGGATATAAGCGATTTTTGCCCATTCGAACACTCCGTGTGAAGCATTTTGGAAAAGTTTTGACCGAACCTTGCTTCAAAGGTCTCCTACATATCCCCTGGCTAAAAGGGAATCAGGTCAATGTAGTTCGGGAAGTTCTGGTAGCTGGGACTACCACGACTGTTGCGATCTCGCTGTTACTGCTGTTACTGTTGTTACTGCTGTTACTGCTGCTACCACCGCTTAGCCGATCTCCTTGTTACACCGTACTAAGCAACAAAAACAAAAAGCTAGACTAAGTTACAGTACTACAAGTTCTTATCTATCTTTGTAACTTGATCTTGTCGCGCTCCTTGCCATCCTGTCTGACTTGGCGTTTCTTCTGACGCTTCTTCTCTTCTGTCAGTTGTTATTTCGGCCCATCTTGATTGCCGAACTCCGACCATTGCCTCCTTCTTTACGATCTTTGAACTATTCTCCTTCGCAATCTGAGTCTATCTGTTCTGATTCTTGTTGCCTCCCTTTGCTTACGAACTTGGATTCATGCCGGGGATTTCCGTTACACTCTACCGCTTTCCTCTACCAACTCAAAACAGATTGCCATTCCATTCTCCAGGTGGGCTCCCTGACTTCAACTACTACTTCGAAACAAAATCGCCACTCCATTCTCCAGGCGGGATCCCTGACTTCAACTACAACTTCAAAATTAGATCGCCACTCCATTCTCCAGGCGGGCTCCCTGACTTCAACTACAACTTCAAAAATTAAATCGCCACTCCATTCTCCAGGCGGGCTCCCTGATTTCAACTACAACTTCAAAATTAAATCGCCACTCCATTCTCCAGGCGGGCTCCCTGATTTCAACTACAACTTCAAAATTAAATCGCCACTCCATTCTCCAGGCGGGCTCCCTGACTTCAACTATAACTTCAAAATTAAATCGCCACTCCATTCTCCAGGCGGGCTCCCTGACTTCAACTATAACTTCAAAATAAAATCGCCACTCCATTCTCCAGGCGGGCTCCCTGACTTCAATTACAACTTCAAAATTAAATCGCCACTCCATTCTCCAGGCGGGCTCCCTGACTTCAATTACAACTTCAAAATTAAATCGCCACTCCATTCTCCAGGCGGGCTCCCTGACTTCAACTACTACTTCAAAATTAAATCGCCACTCCATTCTCCAGGCGGGCTCCCTGACTTCAACTACAACTTCAAAATTAAATCGCCACTCCATTCTCCAGGCGGGCTCCCCGACTTCAACTACTACTTCAAAATTAAATCGCCACTCCATTCTCCAGGCGGGCTCCCTGACTTCAACTACTGCTTCAAAATAAAATCGCCACTCCATTCTTCAGGCGGGCTCCCTGACTTCAACTACTGCTCACTGATTTTCATCCTATCTTGATTACCTTCCTTTGCCTCTTGTACTCTATCCTTGTTCCTGCATTACCTCTCGGACCACCTTCTCTTCTGAATTATCCTGTCTTGGAATTGCTTTCCCTTAGGTCGTATTACTTTTCTTCTGGCTGCTGGGGATATTTTTTGGAACTGTTTACTCGCCTGCTGGGGGTGATGCTGCCGAGGAAGTATTCTTTGTTTCCTTCACCCCTCATTCTCTTCCTTCTTCTCCTACCTCTTCTGGGACTCACGCTTTTGTTTCCTTGATCAAATTATAGGATGTAATACTGCTGGGGGAATCTCGAAGCCATTTTTCTTTTCCGATAACTGCTGGGGATGATACCGGGCTTCAAAGATCGTTCCGTCTTGTGTTGCTTTCTATACTTATCCTCTGAGTCTTGCTTTCCAGAAAATTTTCGCAACTGGAGAAAATTTTCTGCCCCAGTGTGGTAAACTTCTGGACGGTATGCCTTTCTTCTGCCGTCGGACCCTCTTTTCCTGCTTTAAATCAAAGAAAAATTGTTAGTTTCAAAACGCCGCGAGTGGTCGTGCCACTCTTGTTGAGGCCATTCTCTTCCAGCTGCTTGGCCTCTCTCGAACTTTGAGGACGACGTTGACGCTTGCTTGGGGAGATGCTTTTTCCACGAACGACCTCTCATCTTTCCTTTTATTCCACTCTTTGGTTTGGTCCGACTCTTTTTAGCCGGTGATCTGTTGCGTGAAGTCATCTTTCGGACATGCCACATGTGTCCATCATACTCCAAAATTCTTGCGAACCTTCCACTCAGCCTGTCATCCCAATCTCACTATCGTAACGACTTCTGTCTCATTGCCTTGTTCCATGCCTATTCACTTTCAATATAATATTGCTTTGGGAGACTTGGTAGTAAGCTTTGAAAAATCAATTTTCGAAAATGAAAGAAAAGAAAAGAATACCGACCGCAAATGACAAAAGAAGAGAAAAACTTTTTTGAACTCGAAAATAGGAAAACTTATCTGAATGTATGACTGATCCAATGGTTATGCCGCGCCTCTGAGATTAAACTACCCAGTCTATTCATGTCAATCACTTTCTGATACCGCGTCCTGCTAGAGGTAAACGGGTGTCCCAACCTTGTCTCATGCAGACATCTTGTAACCATCTCATCCTGCCACCTCATAGTGCCCTTCAAAGGGTTTTCACTAATGAGATTCTCTCATTTCTCTCTATCTCCCGTCGCCTTAAGGTGCCCGTAAAGGTTTTCACCGTAAGACTCTCTCATTTTATTTCTCTCAACTTCCTTCGCCTTAAGGTGCCCGCGAGGGTTTTCACCGTTAAGACTCTCTCATTTGTGCTTTCTTTCCTTGCGGCGGGGTATCACCCCTGAGATTCTCTCTAGAGCGTTATCCCCTTTCGGCTTGTGCATCATGGATTCAATCGAGGGTCGGGATGTCACTCTTGGCCTTCATTCACATGACTTGGCACTTCTCAAATACCTGATCGAGAGGTCTTTCTGGTTCTTGATATGGTTTCTGCGCGTGAGGCTGAAGAAACGGGTTTAGCCTCAACGGTTAGCTTATTACAACTTTCGGAATCCACACTATCTTTCAAACGAAACAATGACTTCTGCCCCAGTTTTGTTGCTTGGGGGATTTTTTGATTTTTATTTTATTATGACCGAGCCGTGTGGCGCCTACGTATCCTTCTCGAGGAATCAGGTCGAACGTAGTTCACTTTTTCTTGTATTACTTCTTTGTTTCTTTTCTATTCTGTTACACATCTTCCTTGGTGATTCCGAAAGAGGGTATATGAAAGAATAATTAAGGCTCAAAATGGGGAAACAAAGGTTAAAGTGTTTGGGTAGTAGAAAAATTGCCTCTGTCATTTCATTCTCCGAAAAATGCCAAGTACACACAAACGAAACCAAACGTTGACAAATGCATTAAAGAATTACACATAATATCTCTTAACTGCATCAGAATTGATAGCCATATCGGTGCATCTTCCCTCGACATCAGTCAGACATAGAGCGCCGTTGGATAATACTCTAGTTACCACAAAAGGTCCCTGCCAATTTGGAGCGAACTTGCCTTTCGCTTCGGCCTGATGTGGTAGAACTCTCTTCAGCACATGCTGTCCCACTTCAAATCTCCTGGGACGTACCTTCCTGTTATATGCTCTCGCCATTCTCTTTTGATACAATTGGCCGTGACATACTGCTGTCAATCTCTTTTCATCGATCAAGCTCAATTGCTCTAATCGGGTTTTGACCCACTCGTCGTCATCAATCTCAGCTTCAGCGACAATTCGGAGGGATGGAATCTCAACTTCTGCGGGTATTACTGCTTCAGTCCCGTATACCAACAAGTAAGGAGTGGCACCTACCGAAGTCCGGACGGTAGTGCGATAACCCAACAGCGCAAATGGTAACTTTTCATGCCACTGCCTAGACCCTTCTATCATCTTCCTCAATATCTTCTTTATGTTCTTGTTTGCTGCCTCGACCGCACCGTTTGCTTTTGGGCGATACGGTGTGGAATTTCGGTGTGTAATCTTGAACTGTTGACATACCTCTTTCATCAATCCACTGTTAAGATTTGCACCGTTATCTGTAATGATCATCTTTGGAATTCCAAACCTACAAATGATGTGGGAGTGCACGAAGTCCACCACCGCCTTCTTGGTCACTGATTTGAATGTTTTGGCCTCCACCCACTTGGTAAAATAATCAATCGTTACCAGAATGAACGTATGACCATTGGAAGCCGCAGGCTCAATAGGTCCAATAACATCCATACCCCATGCGACAAACGGCCATGGTGCCGACATTGTATGCAATTCAGTCGGCGGAGAATGAATCAAATCTCCGTGTATCTGACACTGATGGCATCTTCGCACGAAACTTATACAATCCCGCTCCATAGCGAGCCAATAGTATCCTGCTCGAAGAATCTTCTTTGCCAATACGTATCCGCTCATGTGTGGTCCGCAAACTCCCGAGTGTATATCTGTCATCACTGTTGTGGCTTGACCCGCATCTATACATCTCAACAATCCCAAATCTGGGGTTCTTTTATACAGCACCCCTCCACTAAGGAACAATCCGTTCGCCAACCGCCGAATAGCTCGCTTTTGATCTCCAGTTGCTTGCTCTGGGTATACTCCTAACCCTGAGGTATTCCTTGACATCATGAAACCACGGCTCACCATCCACCTCTTCCTCTATCACATTACAATAAGCATGTTGATTCCGGATCTGGATATGTAATGGATCGACACGAACCTTATCCGGGTGATGTAGCATTGATGCTAAAGTAGCCAACGCGTCGGCAACCTCATTATGCATCCTTGGGATGTGCCTGAACTCTACCGATCGAAAGCGTTTGGTCAAATCATGCAAACACCGACGATATGGGATAAGCTTTAAATCTCTGGTTTCCCATTCTCCCTGAATCTGATGTACCAGAAGGTCCGAGTCCCCCAAGACCAAGACGTCCCGTACATCCATGTCCACCGCTAATCGCAACCCCAAGATACATGCCTCGTACTCAGCCATGTTATTGGTACAGTGAAAACGCAGTTGAGCGGTAACAGGATAATGATGTCCTGTTTCAGATATAAGCACAGCCCCTACTCCGACTCCTTTTGCGTTTGCCGCTCCATCGAAGAAGAGCTTCCATCCCGGATCCTTGGTTAGTTCCAACCCCTCAATCTGCAATACTTCCTCATCTGGAAAATACGTCCTCAAAGGTTCGTATTCGTCATCAACGGGATTTTCAGCTAAGTGATCGGCTAGGGCTTGAGCTTTCATAGCCGTCCTTGTCACGTATATGATGTCGAATTCCGTAAGTAATATTTGCCACTTTGCTAACCTCCCCGTAGGCATGGGTTTCTGGAAAATATACTTCAACGGATCCAACCGCGAAATGAGGTACGTGGTGTAAGAAGACAAGTAGTGTTTCAGCTTTTGGGCTACCCAAGTCAGGGCGCAACATGTCTTTTCTAGATGAGTGTACTTGACCTCGTGGACTGTAAACTTCTTACTGAGGTAGTAAATGGCCCGTTCCTTCCTGCCAGTAAGATCATGCTGCCCCAGTACGCAGCCAAACGAATTCTCCAAGACCGTCAGATAAAGAATCAGGGGTCTACCTGGCTCAGGCGGAACTAGTACGGGTGGATTTGACAGATACCCTTTGATCCGGTCAAACGCTTCCTGACATTCTGCCGTCCATTCTATCGCAGCGTCTTTCTTCAATAGGCGGAATATGGGTTCACAAGTTGCCGTAAGCTGGGCAATAAACCTACTGATGTAATTCAACCTTCCCAACAGACTCATTACCTCTGTTTTATTCTTCGGCGGGGGTAACTCCTGAATGGACTTGATTTTGGATGGGTCCAACTCAATGCCCCGTCGGCTGACGATGAATCCTAGCAACTTTCCTGATGGAACTCCGAATGCGCATTTGGCCGGATTGAGCTTGATGTCGTACCTTCGAAGTCTTTGAAAGAACTTCCTGAGGTCAGCGACATGGTCCTCTTGACGTCTGGATTTCACGATCACATCATCCACGTACACTTCAATTTCCTTGTGTATCATGTCATGGAATACCGTAGTCATCGCCCTCATATATGTTGCTCCCGCATTCTTCAAACCAAACGGCATCACTCGGTAGCAATAAGTCCCCCACGGTGTGATAAAAGCCGTCTTTTCTGCGTCCTCTTCATCCATCAAAATCTGATGATATCCCGCATAACAGTCCACAAAGGATCCAATTTCGCGTCCGGCGCAATTATCAATCAGGATATGGATATTGGGAAGTGGGAAATTATCCTTAGGGCTTGCCTTGTTGAGATTGCGATAGTCCACGCATACCCTGATCTTTCCGTCTTTCTTTGGCACCGGTACTACGTTAGCCAACCATTCAGGGTATCGAGTGACACGAATGACTTTCGCCTGCAACTGCTTGGTTACCTCCTCCTTAATCTTCACACTCATCTCCGTCTTGAATTTCCGCAGCTTTTGCTTGACGGGAGGATATGCCGGATCAGTGGGTAATCTATGAACCACTAGATCGGTGCTGAGTCCGGGCATGTCGTCGTACGACCATGCGAAAATGTCTTTAAACTCCATGAGTGTTTTGATCAGTTCTTCTCTCAGATTGGGTTCAATATGGACACTTATCCGGGTTTCTTTGACGTCATCAGCATTCCCTAGATTAACGGCCTCAGTATCATTTAAGTTCGGTTTGGGTTTTTCCTCGAAGTGACTTAATTCTTCACCGATTTCTTCTACGGCTTCATCATCGCCGTACTCCGACTCACTCTCGTCACTTCTTATTTCATGTGTTATTATTTCCAAACCCGATTGACTTTCTAGACTGGGTTGATTAATCTTTAAGCACGCCATATCATTAAGATCAGTTGCAAGAAGGTTGTTCAGAAAAGTAAAAAGAAGAAAAGATAAACAAAATTAGACACGAAGGAACCAAATTTCATTGATGGGAATTGTACAAAGGGAAAACAAACTGCAAACTTAAATCAAAAATGAACAAAACAAACGGGATTTTACTCCGGGGACAAACCCCCAACACAAAATTTCGAAAGAAAACAATCCAAGACAAACTACCAAGACTCCTTCCGGACAGGGAGAGGAGTAGCCTTCCAGTTATTCAGTTTTGCCCTTGGTCCCACAAATTGTATCTCGGCGTGACTAGATCCTTCACCGTCCTCGAGCATACATACATCCGTGAATAGGTCTTCGAACTTCCTGAAGAACTCTTCATCTGGCCTGATCGTAGGACCGGGAATCTTTGTCGCCTGGATGTCCTCTTGCTCCGGACCCGACAAAAGATTGGGAAAGGCGTGGAATAGGTTTTGAGAGCACCCATGTCTTCTGCTTTCTCTTTTTTGCTCGCCGGATGTCCTCTGAGGTTGGCTGGAATCCCAAGCCGAAGGTTCCCAAGTTTTCGACCATTGATACCGGTTGTATAATTCCTTGCAGAGATGCACCTAGCCCTTTACCGGGTACGAAACCATGTCGCAACATTTCATGCGCCACCATGACATCCGCAGTAATTGTTCTGTCGCCGGGAATACATTCCCCTTCCCGAACTCGGTGGGCGGACACCACATCGCAGACCTGATACACCCATGGCCCAACGTCTTCTTCCTGTTTCAACAAAGGGAATGATGGTGCCTGATTGTGGATCGTTCTCTCCATGGACGACGATCTCCCGCTGGTCCCATTCAAACTTGACGAGCTGGTGTAAGCTGGATGGAACTGCTCCTGCGGCATGAATCCATGGTCGCCCTATTAGGAGGTTATATGACACCACCATGTCCAGCACCTGGAATTCCATGGTGAACTCCACTGGCCCAATTGTCAAGACTAGCACTATGTCACCAACCGACGCTTTGCCTCCTCCGTCGAACCCTCGAACACATACCCTGTTCTCGCGTACCCGGCCGATGTCTACTTTTAATTTGCCCAGTGTAGAGAGAGGACAAATGTTAGCACTGGACCCATTATCGACCAAGACTTTGGTAACCACCGCCTCTTCACACTTCACCGTAAGATATAAAGCCCTGTTATGCTCAGTGCCTTCCTCAGGCAACTCGTCATCGGTGAAGGTGATCCGATTTGCTTCGAAGATCCGATTGGTGATCTTCTCCAGATGGCTCACCGAGATTTTATCCGGTACATGTGCCTCGTTCAGGACTTTCATCAATGCTTGCCGATGTTCTTCAGAATGTATCAGCAGGGATAGCAATGATATTTGCGCCGGAGTCTTCTTCAACTGCTCTAAGACGGAGTAGTCGTGCAGCTTCATCTTTTTCAAGAATTCTTCCGCTTCTTCATCGGTGACCGGCTTTTTCAATACTGCCGGAGTGGTCTTCCTCAATTCCGCAGGGGCAAAACATCTCCCCGAGCGGGTCAACCCTCGGGCTTCACAAACTTCCTCTTTCACCTCCTTTCCTCTGTAGGTCGTTGTAATCCGAGCATAATTCCATGGAACAGCCCGGCTATCGGTTACTGGCAACTGTGTTGCCGGCCGGATGATGAAAGGATCCATTCGAACGCCTGCTACTGTCAAGATGGGCTTGATTGCTGCCCCTGGTACAACTATCTTGGCCGGCCTTCACCGGTACTTCGTTCACACTTTCCTTTCCTGCTTCCGACTCTCCTGGCATGTCCTTCTTGCAACTGGGCGACTCATCAAAGCTTGGCCCTTTTCTCGTTCCTGCCCCGCTAGACTTAATCATCATTACAGTCCGAGAGGCTTTCTCCTTTCCTTCCTCCGCCCGTACCAACTCGATCATATTAGTCTCATGATGAGTTGGAAGCGGGTTTTGGTTGATGTTGGGCTCTGTTGGAGTCTGGACCTCAATCCTGCGAGTGTCAATAAGCTCCTGGATGGCCGTCTTTAGCCTCCAACACTTTTCTGTATCGTGCCCCGGACACCCCGAGCAGTAGGCACAATTTACTGAATGGTCCAGGTTCTTCGGGAGGGGGTTTGGTAGCTTAGCTTCAACCGGATTTAGCAACCCTACTTGCTTCAACCGGTGGAACGGACTGGTGTAAGACTCTCCTAAGGGAGTGAAAGTCTTTGGCCTCGGCGCCCTGTCGCCTCCTGAATGCTTGGTTCGGACGGAAACTCGCGCCCGAGGGGTTTCTGTAAGCTCTTGGGGGTGGATGATTGTTCTGGGGGTCGGGTGCACGCCACGGTGCATGAACGGGAGGTGCAGAATAGGACTGTGCATGGTGGACAGTAAAATGGGGATCAGGTGCGGGATAGTAATGTTGCGGGTGGCCATATGGGTTGTGGGAGTAATTTTGGTGGTGAGGTTGGGGTGGGCTATATTGGGGTGCGGGGCCTCTATTTCCGAACCATGCCCCGGACTCGACGGCCGCAACTTCCTCTCTCCTCTTTTTCCCCAGTACTCCTCCAGTACCGCTTTGGATAGCCTGAGTGGTGGCTTTCAGTGCTGAGTAGCTCATGATCTTGTTGGCCTTCAAACCTTCCTCGATCATACCCCCCATTTTTATCACCTCAGTGAATGATTTGCCTACGGACGTTACCAGATGTCCGAAGTAGGTGGGCTCTAATGTCTGCAAGAAGTAGTCCACCATCTCGCTTTCTCTCATCGGTGGATCCACCCTGGCCGCCTGTTCCCTCCATCGGAAACCAAATTCCCTGAAGCTTTCAGCAGGCTTCTTCTCTAATTTTAGCAATGATAGGCGGTCGGGGATTATCTCAAGATTGTATTGGAACTGGCCGATAAAAGCTTGAGCCAAATCATCCCACGTAAACCATCTACCGGGATCCTGTCTAGTATACCACTCCAGCGCAGATCCTCCCAGACTCTGGCCGAAGTAAGCTATCAGAAGTTCGTCCCGTCCTCCGGCCCCTCTCATTTTACTGCAAAACCCCCGCAGGTGGGCCACTGGGTCACCATGCCCCTCGTATAGGTCGAATTTGGGCATTTTAAATCTTGCTGGCAACTGGACGTCCGGAAATGGACACAGATCCTTATAGGCGACGCTGACCTGGTTGCCTAAACCGTGCATGTTCCTGAAGGACTGCTCCAGGCTTTTAACTTTTCTGGCAACTTCCTCGTGTTCCGAACTTTGGAAGTGTTTTTCCGGTTCTGCCGGATTATCCCAGTGAGGTGTATGTGATTGTGGTTCAGGAGCCCTGAAAGTAGGCTCTGGAGGATAGTAAGAGTTGTCATGGATCCGAACATATGGCTCGCTGGCCGGCCTTTGCAGAGGAGCAGGTGGAGGTGCTACAAAAACAGGGGCGACTGGAGGAGGATTTGGTTTGGCTGGTGGAATGTGGGTGGCATATGGGTTTTCCCCCTGAAAGTATGGATAGCTCGGGGCGCTTGTTGAAGGATCGATGGGCGGATGTTCCGGAGCTGAGGCGAGAGTAGGGCGGTTTGGTGAAGACTGTTCCCTGGCCCAGGCCAGGTGCATCTCTGTTATCCGTTGTTTTAACCGGTCTACCTCTTCTTTCATGATTTGTAGCTCGGATTTTTCTTCCTCGAGACTCTTGCCAGAACTAGACATGCTTACTGTAACCGGTCCTTTGGATCTAGTACGGTAGTGATGGCCGGCCAGTATATTCTGTCAAACCAACTGCTAAACTTTCTGGAATACGCAACAAACTTGTTAGTTCACCGAGTTTGACAGATATGTTATAGCACGTCGGATGCAATGCACCTAACCAAATAACCCTTTCTACGTGTACTCTTTAACATGCGTCATTCCGGCCCTTTTTCTTTTTCTTTTTCTTTTTCTTTTTCTTTTTTTTTCTTTTTCGACTATCTTTGCAAGCCTTATTGTTATTTAGCCTTTGGATTCTTTTTCTTTCTTTTTAGTGGTGGTCGAATCTTATGTGGATTGCCTACGTATCACGACCCCGCGTGAATCAGACCGAGCGTAGTTCTGGTAACGAGATTGTGGCAAAATTCAGTAACTTTTATATCAAATAAACCGTGTAGTTACAAAACACGTCTTACAACAATCAGCAAAACAAAAGAAAATGCTTGACTTGGGAAAGTAAAGATAAAAATGCCAACTAGCTTGACTCAACATTTCAAAATACATTTTCAATCAAAAATCTAATGCCCTAAAACTCCTGGGGGCCTGCGAGGCATCATTCGGCCTTGCCGCAGGCCTCAGTGTGAGGTCCTTGTGCAGTTCCCTCAACTCTTCCATGATCCGATGAACATAACCCATAATTGAAGCGAAAAGGTCGGCGCGGGGCATTCGTTCACAAGCTAGGCACTTCATGGTGACATAGTGCCCGATTTCTCCAATTCTATCCTTGATCATGTCCCTTTCTCCGAGTAGCCACTCTATTTGCTGGTTTTTCGCCCCCAACCTTCGAGCATTGTTGGTGACTTGGTCTAGGAGCCTATCCACTTGTCCTTGCAGTCGGGCCATCAAGTTGTGGCAATGGTCGAGGTCTGCTCTGGCATCTTGGGCTTGCTTAAAAACCCGCTCTCCGAGGACAACATTTGCTTCCCTTAAACTGGTGACGATATCAGTGTAATCCTCTTCCACCCGTTGTAGGTGAAGTGCATGTTGATGTGCCTCCTTTCTCCAGCTAGCTCGGATCCTCACTATTTGGGCCTTAGACTCTTCCAATTCTCTTTGGACATCGGCAACCTGGCTTTTCAAACCCTTTATCAATTTTTCGTCCGCCCGACTCCTCAACTGTCTGTCAGCATCCCTTTTCATTTGCTGGATTTGAGCTCTCATAAAGTCATTTTCTTGCGCCAACTTCTTTTTATCTCCTTCGTTGGCGGCGGCTTGCACATCCCTTTCAAATTGAAGATCTTGGACCCGTTGCTCTATCTTGCCGATCCTGGTTTTGTAAACCTCTTCCTTAGCCAACCAGTCCCATTGGTCTTGGGACGCTTCAGCAAATTCCCTGAGGTGAGGTCTTTTGGCTGGTCTTTCCCCCGACGTTTCTCCTTTGTACCAAGTAAGATATCTAGGTGCAACCTCTCCTCTAGCTCGGTCATGCACACAAGTGTTTGCCTCTAGATATTGGCATTTGCTCCAGATCTGGCGGACCCTCGCTTCCGGGAATTGACCGTCGGGACCAATTTCAATAACCTGGGTACTCAGGTCTTCTTCTTTGGGTACTATCTGGCACCTCCCGAGCTGTCTCAACACCCGATGGGGCGCATAAGGTTGAATGCTTTTAAGTCCCATTAAGAGAAAGGGGGACTTAGCTGCTGGCATGTACACGATTCTGTCTATCCGCAACCAACCCAACGTCCATTGTATTTGGCTTGCGTTGAGAGCTTGAAAGTATGCCCTCCATGCTAATGTTCCTTCAGGCAAGACGACCCTATCAATCCTTGTATAGAATTCGCTTATGCAAGTTTTCTCAACTAGACCATATCTCAAGAATTGAGTGCGACGACACAGGTGCTCGATCATCCACATTTGCAGCAGTAAATTACAGCCTTCGAAAAAATCTCCCCCGGCTTTGCAGATTGTGAGGGCTCGATATATGTCTGACAGGATCATAGGAGCAAGAGTACTCTCGCTTTGGTCAAGCAAAGTACTGACGACTCCGGCTAACTTTATATCAATGTTCCCGTCTTTCCTCGGGAATACCACGAGTCCTAAAAAGGCTATCATGAAAGCAACTCGTCTGTGCTCCTCCCATTTCGGGCGATTACCCTTGCTGCATAATTTGTTTTCTGGGTCGTCGAAACCTCCCGCATGACCGTACCTTTGATAGATGAAGTCCAAAGTACAAAACCCTCGTGCTAGATCCGGGTTACGTACCGTCCTGGCCGTCTTTAGTGAGTCTAAAAACCGGTGTACGGCGACAACCCTGGGGGCGATTAGATATTGCTGCCCCAATGGTATATCAGTGTTTCCAATGTATCCGGTCATTTCCTCAACAGTTGAGGTGAGCTCGAAGTCCGAGAAGTGAAAGACATTGTGCGCGGAGTCCCAATATGTGACTAAGGCTCTTATGATGTCCTCCCCGGGGTTTTATTTCAAGCAGACCCGGGAGACCTTTCAAATACTTTTTAACCTCATCCCGTCCTCCTTGGCCTAGATCATTCCACCATAGCCGTATTTGTACCGGAATTTTAGTCATGAGTGAAAAGGGTTCATTTTGAATCGTGCTCATCCTGCACATTTATTTAAAGAAATCGATCATTTTGGCTGGCAATGATTTTTTCTCAAAATTTACAGATTTTGGTATATATTTCTGAAAAATGGCAAGTTGGACCCGACGGGGGTTGCCTACGTATCTCATCTCCGGTGAGAATCAAACTCGCGTAGTTCGGTCCGTCAAGACAAACTATTTCTTTTATTGACCGACAAAAACACATTTTGTTAAGAAACCCATTGTCGGCAAAGTCAACCTTCCGTTGTCTCTTGTTAACAAACTATTGGTTTTGTTGGTAAGACCCATTTTTGTATTTTCTGCAAATATCTATTTACCCACACTGTTTCCTTTTTTTTCGTTTCTCCTCAGTATTTAAAAGCCGGTCAGCATGCAAGTTCGAATAAATGCTTGAAACAAACATGGCATGGCAAGATGGTCTTTCATTTCAGGTTGCCTGTCCTAGACGGACCCAACCCCTGTGTTGAGTCCCCTAAGTCAAACGCAACATGATGCAAATAAGCGTTCCTACTAGGGATCCGGCATGAAGTTACGTTATTCTAAGTTTAAAAACCTGGGTATGTGTTCTAGACCGTGTACCCGAGCGGACAACTCGAGTCGAGGAAGGAGCTCCTTTCCGGGAACCAAAAGGCCAACCGGCTTAGAAACTTTCCGAGCCTCTTCATTATTTCGGGTATGACACTAACAGAATAGGGAGTCTCAACCAGTGAGCACATCCCCGGGGTGAGAAGTGAAGGGTTTGCGGCACAGTTTTATATACAGTTCACGTAATATCAAAGCGGTAAACATATAACAGTTTGTATGTACAGTGCAGCTAGTATCAAAGCGGTAGACATGCAGCACGTTAACTAAACATGTAGTAAAATCAGATATAAACAAAACAACAATTTAACTGAGCTCGAATTCTTAAACCCTAAATCGAAATTCCAAGGCCCAAAATATCCCCAGCAGAGTCGCCAGAGCTGTCACACCTCCTTTTTACGCACCCGCGAGAGCGCGAGGGAGTTTTTTCCAATTAAAGGACAATCGAGACGGGATTAGTTTATTTAATTCAGAGTCGCCACTTGGAAAAATAATGGTGTTCCAAGTCACCGGTTTAATCCCGAACCGAGGAAATTTATGACTCTGTAATACAGTCTGCAAAACTAAAAATCTGGATAAGGAATTCTGTTAACCCGGGAGAAGGTGTTAGGCACTCCCGGATTCCGTGGTTTTAGCACGGTCGCTCAATTGCAATTTTTGTTTCTATCTGATTCTTTTATATATTTTAACTATGTGCTTTTAATGCTCCGCTCTTATTTTTAGAAGAATTGCGACGTTACGAAAACACATTTCGAGCCGCACCGTAACCAGTACGCCTGCGACTCTAATGTATTTCAGTTTCGCCGAGAGTAAGATTTGGGTCACATAAATGCACACCCGTATTCAGGAAAGTAATTTTATTTCAAGTCGTGCCTAAAGAGTCTATCGTCTATTTACTTTGGGAAAAGGACCGTGAAATTCACTAGACGATCCTTCCAAGTCTAAGTTTTCATGACAATTATTCGAGGGCCCCACAATGGTGTATTTTTGGCGAGGCTCGTCTCGTTTATTTTAAAAGGACAATCCTAGAGTGACTACATTTTTCTACTAAGTTCGTCTCTAAATAAAAGAGAAAAGGTCCTAATTTATTGCATGTTTATAAGCTCGGACCTCTTATTAGTTATTAAATCAATGTGAACGGAAATTGCACTCGAGCTTGCATAAGGGAAATTGTTTTATGCCTTATTCTACAAGCGGATAATACTAAAACTAAAATTATAAATAGCATACGAATTTGATAAAATATCAGAACAAACTAACCAATCTCTAATTAATTTAAACCGACAGTATTAGATAAACTGAGCCAATGGAGTTGACTATGTGTAATACAAAAGTCATTTTTGAACTTCATGCTAACGTTCATCACTAATATTAGTTACTAATTTTATTCAAATTGCTATTTAAAGCGATGTCATTTACTCAAGTGACCTAGTAAATTCCGACAAGAATCATTCAAATTAGTTGATCTACAAACGCTCATTAGCGGATTATTTTTAGTCTATCTTCATTAACTACTAATACTACTTATTTTGAGATTTAGTCTAAATGGTAATGTCTTACTCGAACCTGCTTTCATGCCATCAACTAATGAAATGCTATCACAATGGGATATCAGTGAATCCTTTCTAATTTTTCTACCTGCTAGGCTTAATTGAAATCCAAATCTATTAACAATCATCCTAATAGTCTCAAATATTTGATAATGCTCGAGTACCAGCAATGTTTTCAAAAGTTCAAATTCATACAATCCGATATAATTACACAAAAAGGACTGTTAACAATCTAAAGTATTAACAACTGAACTACTTCATCTCATCATCCGAAAGAACACAAAAAAAATGAAAACAGGCTTAAACTTCATATTCTTCATGCATTCATCTCACATCTTCAGTTTGGGACTATTGAATTATAGAGGTGTACCTGGGATAAGAAAAGGAACAAATGGATGAATGAAGAGCAGTATCTCAGCAGTGACACAAGACCAGTGACAATCAAAGCCACAGTAGCACAGCAACAACAACAAACAGAAGAACAACAGTAACCAGTGGCCAGTCAACAAATCCAACAGCAAGATCAACAACAAATAGTGGCAGTCAACACAGCAACAGCACTGGCAATACCCAAAAGATAGAACACAACCAAAGCCAAGATGCAATCACAGCAACGAAAAAAAAAAAACCACCCCAGTGAAGCAAACCAACAGCAGTAGCCTGAGAACTAAGAACCACAGCAGAGACAACCACAAACGAAACAGTAACAAAACCCAATGGAACAGTAACTTTCAGTCTACACCTCCCAGCTCTCTCTATCTATATTCTGGTATGTGTGTACTGTCAACCCTTATTGTGTATTTCAATGTCTGCCTATGTATCTCCCAAAAATTTCCGACCCTTAAGAGTCTATCTCCCTCCTGTTTTATAGCTAAACAGACCCCTTATCCCTTAAACTAATCCCCTCTCCCATCTTTGCCCATATTATTCTCTTTTTCTTCCACTACTACCTGTCTAGGCATGGGTTTGTTACTTAAAAATCAGTAGCAGGGGACAACTAGTGGGCTGCTCTGCTGTGGCAGTAAACCCCACTGATATTAGATTAATGATATTTAACTAACCACTTGATAGACCCCTTAAGTTTAACTAATTAAGAACCCTGCCATTCTAGGTCTGCTCAAACCTAAGCTGATTAAACTATCTGCTAATCGACACACGGTTGTAACCTACTCTTGGTCAAAATTCAAAGCAGTGATTCAAACAGCATTGAAGCACTATGACTCCGGAAATGAAGTTCAAGTGAAAAACTATACAGAACAAAGAGTGACATGTAAAAATAGAGAATTAGATTCACCACAGGTTCACTTCAATCACAGCAGGAAGAATAGGAAGAAACAATACTACTGGCACGATCCAAACTACTATTCGAGTCATTCTAGTATCCAAGCATGAACATTAATGGACGACACTCATTTAATTGATTACACAGGCAATAACATTCAACAATCAACAACAAACAATAAGAATAAATGGTTCATCCAGTGATTCGAATTGTATTTGCTAAAACTGGAAACTTATAAACTAATAAGTTACACGGCTTATAACACACACTCGACCACGAATAGAAACTAACTCGGCCAAATAAAAAGCCAGATGGAGAAAGTGAACAACAATGAGCATAAGTTCGAACACAAAATTAATATAGTAAACCCAAGCAAACAAGAAGCCAAAGGAACAAATAAAGAAAGAAAACATACCTCCAAGACGGAATTAAGAACTAGCCGAGCGAGGTTCGAACTGAGACTCGAGACCCATTGCCTTTGGGGGATACAACGGACTTTAATCGAGTGTTCCCGACTGAGAACACCCGACTAAAGTCGATTGAGGCCCCAATTCCTTCGCATTTTGGACAGAACCCAGGCCTTTGCTTTTCTAGGGTTCTTGTGCTCAAATTAGGGTTCGAATGGTTCTAGTAAGATTCGAACGGAACCAAAGGTGTTTTGGGCACGAGAGATGTTAGGGGGTGCCGTGGTGGGAGTTTGGGGTAATTTGGGGTAAGTCCAGGTTTTGCTCGACTCTTCGAATGGAGATTCGACACGATGGGGGATGATTCGAAGCAAACGGATCCGAGATTTGGATTGGGGTGGTCAAATGGTCAAAGTGTGTTAGTTTGGTGACCGGCGGCGTTGTTGCCGCCGGGTTTTCAGGCGAGGGGAGAGGGGGCGGCGGCTAGGGTTCATGGTTTTGTGAAAGAGACGAAGCTGAGAGAGAGAGACGGGGTGGAGATGGGTTTGGCTTGGGGGGGGCTGGGTAGGAAATTTGATTTATATACAAGGTAGGAAATTCGATCCTGATCGTAGGATCATTTACGATCAACGACCAGGATCATTTTTCTTAGGGGGAACGACGTCGTGCAATGCTAATGCAAGACTGGGTCGGTCTTTGGCTGGGAACGGGTCGGGCTGTGAGGGGAAATGGCGACCGTTGGATCGAAATGATCCAATGGCTTGGACGTCTTGGCCCTTTACGGTGTCGTTTGGGCGCATCCAGAGATGGCCTGGGCCGGATTTGGCTTGGGCCTGGGTTATTCGAACTTTCTTGGGCTTGTTTACATATTTATGTCCAATTTATCAACTACTTTGAACAAATTAATTTAAAGGGAATGAAATTACCTCTATTAATTAACACTTGATGATTAATGCCATTTAGGCATTTAAATAAACTCACATGATGATCGAGAAGCGAAGTGCACACATATATATATGTACATGTATATATATATATATATATATGCATACAATTATCCCACACAACTATATATCACCTAAAAATGTAAATCACATGATTTCGATATCAAACACTAAAAATGCAAAACTTAGCATATATTTTTTTGTATTTTTAATTTAATTAAATAAATAAACGTGCACACAAAAGATAAAATAACACAAAATCACAAAAAATCATTCCCAACACGAAACTATTTTATTTTTGAATTTTCTGGGAGTACTTCTCAAGCAAGGCAAAAATCACGTGCTCACAAACGTTGTGATCTAAAATGAACTAAAAATGGTGAATGTACTATCTCCATTTGTTAAATAAATGAAAGCATGGTCCCCTTGTTCGTATTGAGTTGGGTAGGTAGTGTTTGTTAAGGCTTGCTCAGTTGGGGTCACTCGATTGAGTGTTGGTCGCGCCTCCCAAGGTTGAGGCATGACAAATCATCCCTTCCGAAGAGACTGGAATTTCCTTAGTGGATGCAACTTGTCGTGGGGGAGGATCAATCTCTTGAACTTCTGGGAGTTTGCCAGATGCATAGATGGATTCTTCTTCCATCAATATTTCCACCATGTTTGTTAGCTTGCCAATTCTAGCATCTTGATTTTGCATGTATTTGGTCAAGCTAGCGATTGCTTCCGTCAAGTTTGCCAACTGCTCCTCCACATATGAAGTGTTTGTCACCATGGCTTGCATGATTGATTTGGATGATGGAGAGTAGCATGGATTGTCACACAAATTGATCCTTGATTGGCGTATGCTATTTGGTATAAGTGGGGAGGATCCATCACTTGAAGCATCATCATCTTCCTTCATAGCAGAGTGCTTGGATCCGGAGAGGTCAAACAGAGCAAGAGTTTTCTTGATCTTTTCAGCAACATCGCTTCCTCCTTCGGGTGCGTTTGTTGAAGATCTTGCTCCTTTTGAGGATGAAGATCCGAAAACAAGGATAGATGCAGATGCCACTTGGGGTGTTTGTTGTCCTAACGAGCTTTCTTTGCTCCTCGTAACTGGTCCAAAGCTTTCAAAGGTAACTTCGACTATGTTTTCCACATCAGAATAGAACCTGGAATTAGCAGGCTTGGTGGAAGTTGAACTGGAGTTGATTTTCTTTGAAGCCATTTCGATGTTCTTGAACTTTGGTGATTGAAAAGTTGAGATGAGAGGTAGAGATTGTCCCACTGGTCGTGCCAGAATTCATAGACGATAAATTACGTCGAGAAAATAAAATCAAGACCGAAAAATATTGCAACAATCATTGTATTATATTTCGAATAATATGAGTGTACAATCTCTATGAATCCATTTATTCTTCTTTTCAATAGTAAATAAATTAAAGGGCCTTTGAGCTTGATCTTGAATCTATGTTTGTGCCATAAAGGATGATCTTGTTCTTGAGCTTGAGCTTGATTGCTTGAACTTCACCTTGATTTGTTCTTCGTTATTAAGCTTGAACTTGGTTTGTTCTTCGTTCTTAAGCTTGAACTTGATTTTGTTGTTTGTTCTTGAGCTTGAATTTAATTGCTTAAAGCTTGAAGCTTGAAACTTGTGGAGGAATTTGCAGCGTTTGATCCACGAGTTCTTTCTTGCTTCTTGTTATAACTTCTGGTATCTTTTCTGAGTTATGAAAACCTCTATTTATAGTTGTGGGAAAGAAGAGTTATGATAAGAACAAACTCTTTTTGGCAATCAAATTGAAGTGTGACATGGCCGCATTTGATTGGTCAGAACATGTCACATGTCACTTGCACACGTGGTGCGGTTTCATTGGCCTTTTAATGTGACTTGACATTACTTTAACATGTGGCATGATCCTATTGGCTCTTCTGTTTGACTTGGCACACCACGTCATTTGACACGTGGCACCAAACTGGGCCTCTTGGAAGATGGCATATTGGTCTTAATGTAGTGGGCTTATCACTTTAGGCCGATTAAATAGGCTAGCCCAAAGAATTAAGACTTATTTATTTAAACCATATATATTGGACTTATATAATTAATTTTATTATATTAGCCCATAATATTTATTTAGCCAAATATATCTTGAATTTAAAATATAGTCCAAATTATTTTACGGATTTAATTCCAATAAAATTTATATGTCTACAATCTAAAGTGCTTGTTTTAGAGAATTGATGTGTTTGACCAACCTTTTAAGGAAAAAAATTAATGTGTTTGAGTAGTAGTCAATAATGGTTCTTGAGCCGAGGGTCTATCAAAAACACTCTCTCTGTCTTTAAGGTAGGTGTAAAGTCTGTCCACACTACTCTCTCTAAACTCTACTTGTGGGATATTATTTTGTTGTTGTTATAGTAGTAGTCAATAACGGATAAATTTAGCGAATTAGTGTTAACTCAAAATGGTTAAACAAACAGGAAATACTAGCATTTATACATTCTTTGCTCAAGGAGAAAAGAAATGACATTCGTCATGAATCTTTTGATTTCGCGCACAAGATTCTTGTAGCAGTCTAAACCATGAAGTAACTGGAATGACTTGTTTTGCAGGCAAGCTCCAAGCTAAAAAGGTCAATGGCGCTATTACACTTCTTCAAATATGAATAGCATTGTGTCTTTCATCGACGTGAACCCTTTCAATATTTGCTCTGTAATATTATAACACAGTAATCATCCCTGAATGTTTATAACAAATACTCTCAACGCTTCGCTTGGAAGAAAAAAACTACTACCCACGTAATAATAGCACGAACACAGGTAGTGAACGAAAATCACACCCAAAACAGGGGGAAATATTTGTGCAGAATGACATTATAGAAATGTGACAATTAATGGGAAAATGAAAAGATCCCACAGACGGGAAGATTATTAGCCATTTGGTTTACACGAAAAAATTGCTATATAGCAATAAAAAAGGAGCAATGACAGGAAATAACACAGCTTTGGATTGTGAGTTTGCTTTGGTCCAAAAACATGCTGTTTAACATAAATTGCATTACTGCAACGTCCTGTAATAACATGAAAATTAGGATCTAATAACAGTGAATTCTAAAATGTCAAAATTATAAACCCTTCTGCAGTTTCTTGTGGGTTCCCGGATAAACAAGTATATCCATCAAATTTCTCTTTGTTATTATCTTCCATGGGTAATGGTGGATAACCGGACATCATTTAGCATGTCCACGAACAAGCAAACAAAAAAGTTTCCAAATGAAAATGTCATGCCACAGGCCTACACGAGACCCCTCTGTTTGAACACATCGAGCATTGAGGCTCCAATTTTCGCAGGAGATTCACACACTGTAACACCAGCTTCCTTTAGTGCCTTGATTTTGTCTTGGGCTGTTCCCTTTCCCCCTGATACAATAGCTGCACTTCCAAAAAGATCAGAATTAAACAATTACACTAGGCATGACAGCAGGTAATATGACACATCTTTTTATAGCTCATGCAATTTCATTCATCATAATGATAATGCAGCAAAGCAAACTCAGTATAGATCAGAATAACACAGCAGAAAAGCGGCCATACGTTCCAAATAAACTCAAGAGATAACAAAAAGACTAGCTTGAATTGGCAGATAAAAAGAGAACAGAGCCAGGTTGTGCAATAGTATCCCTAGTACTTCCGAATATCAATAACAAGCAGATTGTTCTCACGAGTATCGACAAGAAACAGTTTGGATCTATTTTTTAATTTTCTCCCATTATTTTTTGGTTTAAGGGGGCATGGGAATGGAAGGCACAGTTCAGAATTAACATAGAATCAACCCATTATACGATTTTGACCAATGAGGAATTCTCCCATAAGACTGTTTTGTATGTAACCAAAATCAAATTTAATCAGTTCCCAGATCAATTTAACTATCAATATCGAAGGTTACAGAGTCGAAATATTTAATGCATGCAAGTTGTTGGCCAACACAGTACGTACCTCCAGCATGACCCATTCGCCGTCCAGGAGGAGCTGTCAATCCAGCAATAAAAGCAACTACAGGCTTTTGAGTTCCACTTTCCTGTTTCAGGAGCAACATACATAAAACCGCACAAATCATATGAATACAAATATTATTCAGCTCAGCTTAAAATGCTATTAAACCCAGAGACATGACAAGAACTGGATGTTCAGAAATTCTAGCATAATAATCAGCCAAAGATTCTAAACATCCTCTCCAAAATACGAGAAGCTAACAGAGTATCTTCTTCTTGCTCCAGCAGCCACATCATTAACTTTCTCGTAATTCTCATACAGGGAATGATAGAGCAGTGCATACAGATGCAGGATCAAAAGCTTATAATTATTGGTTTGATCTCTGTTAGACAATCTAGGGCAAATTAAGGGTGTAGAGGATATAACCACAAGCATATACGTGGAAAGGAAATCAAAATGATGAAACAAGAAAAGTTATTCAACAAAAGAGCCAGTCAAAGAAGGCATAAATACATCTAGGCTTAAGAATGTTCTCTTTGCACATGTTGAATCCAAAAACATAATGGTGTGGAAATTAAGAATTCCAACTCTGGAGGTACTTTAGGCCTTTCAAATAAGATTTCAATCGGAAGTGAGACAGCAAATCTTCAGTCACAAGAGAAATGAGTTCACTGGTAAGGTATTCCAAGTTGTGCAAGGAACACCTAAAACGGGGGGATACTTTTATTTAAACCACAGTTGAAAAGATAATAGAAAGAAGTGTATACTTTGGCGTATGGCAGGATGTTAAATCTCTGATATGGTTGTCGAACTAAGACAAGAGATCAAGAAGCACGATCAAGAGGTAGAGTTATTTTACTTCTTTTACCTTGACAGCTGGCAAGGAAGAACATCCTCTGCCGGAAGGATTGTACCTATTGGAATAAATACCATCTTGCCTAGTTTGGGGTGCACCCTCAACATGGATAGGATTTCTGGTATTTTTTATTAAGATGTTTACTTCTGAAATAAAATCTAGAGATTGAATAGCTTGAATGTGAGTGATACAGTTTACTCCTACTATTATTCCATGAGACTTAAGTGGTATAGAAATATTTCTGAAGACAGAAGAACCGCATTTACATATACTACCTAAATCTGACAAAATTCTGGAATGTTGATAAATCAATGCATCACTAAAAATTATTTCAGTGAACTTCAGTGGAGATGCAGTATGAATACTATACTGCATACCTTGAATGATATAGTTCCTTAATACCAAATACATCTCATTAAAATGTTATAGTGCTGGATATGAAGGAAACCCTTGGTACTTACCATAAGAAAACTGTTACTCTTGACAGTATCGCAGTAACAGCTTGGCGCTCATAAATATGGCTAGGACTCTATCATAAATAACTTTCCACTTCAAGGTGGACAGAAATTCACATCACCACAAGACTACCATGAAAGAACATATGATATTCCATAAAATGCTGAATGAGCCAGCATATACAACAGTATAATCCTGACATTGGGATACTTTACTCTGACATAAATATTTCAATCATCACGAACCTTTATGAAGGCTGCAGCATCTTCTTCTGCTGTGCCACCAATCTCACCAATAAGAACAATACCTGTCATACGACGGGCACGTACAATTAGATTGAACGATCCTAACCTTCAGGATAATGCATAGATCTTCTAACTTCCGTTTATCATCTAATTCTCAGTTCCATACTTTTTCTTTTTTTGATAAGTGAGTCAACCGTTCTGCTTTTTCTGCCTTCCTTCATTATGTGCTTATAATGAAGGCCTATATCCTAGGAGTTAGCTGTTAAACGGTTAATGAATGTTAGTTACATATGGAAGATGGCATTACTAATTTGGGAAAATGGTTTCAATCAGATGATGTAAGGTTGTATGGTTTCCTTATAACAGTTAATGAATGTTAGTTACATATGGAAGATGGCATTACATATTGTACTTTTTCTTTATTTTTCTCTGACTTTACTGATAAGTTTTTGTCATTGAGCACTTGGTTGGTTATATATAATGGATAAGTAATAGTACAATATGACTACTTCATATCAGAAAAGGTAATAGTACAATATGCTATCCTTCTGTGTCATGTTCAATCTGTTGCATATGTTGAGTGCCTGGTATCAGCTCAAGACAGATAAAAAGATATTGTGTTTTGATTATGATAATGTTGAGCCCAGGGAATACTCTTCGTTTCATGATGCTACAAGGTTTACTCTGATCTGAAAATCTTATGAACTGGATCACATAGGATTGCTAAATATAGATAAGCAATTTATTAGCCTGCAAACAAGTATGAAGACATCAACAAGTATTTTTTTTATATTTGTGGTCAACTGTTTTGGTAGTAAATAAAGTATGCAGGCATAAGCGAGCCGAATAATGGTTGAGAATCTTTAAAAAAAACCCAGAATCGTGTCTGCTTGAACTTGCGATACTGTGTAGTAAAATCATAGAGAATTTCGCATTTGCCTAAATCTCAATGGACGGAATTATCCGATACTCGTACTGGTTGAAGGTAGCAAGTATCTGGTACTCAATCAATGTGCGTAGTCCGGAGATGGCCATGTGTGTGTGTGTAAGACACAATCTCGCCTAGCGAACTTGCACGAAATTAGTTATTCACAAACAAGAATAACATTGTTGTATCTGAACTTTGTAGCGTAACCAATCAGCAAAGAAGTTTGATTTTTTTTACATTGAAATGGAAAATTTCTTAAAATTGTTTGTTTTTTTAAATAATTGTATTAGCTAGGAGTCACAAGGGTTGCTTCATGGTGGATTGCTGCGATGCATAAGACTGCTTCGGATCTTGATCTCCTATGTTTACTCATTAGCTTGTGTTTGTTTTAAACTTTCATTATTTAAAATAAAGATACTTACTTGCATAAATTTTTCTTTAATATAATTTACTTTTATAATACTTGTAATTTTTACAGGATAATTTCAAACAAATCTTGGAGGAGTTCATTCAAAACCAATCGATTGATGATCAAGGTAGGCCAATCCAACCAACCCAGGAGGAAATCATGGACATGTGGATTAAGGCAGCTGGTGGTGTGCATAAGGGGAAAGTCTACGGCCTTGGATCAGAGTTTAGTCTCGGACGTCGTACTTTTGAATTGTCTGGTTCTTATTCTTCGTCACATTGCTCGGTTGATCTAGATGAGTTTGAGCAATTGAATAGGAAGGTAGCGAAGATTACTGAGTTGTATCTTCAAGAAAGGGCTGCAAGGGAAGAGGAGGCAAAGCGAAGGGAGGAAGAAGATAGGCAAAGAGAGGAAGAAATGAGGCGAAAGGACGATGCATTAAGGCTTGTCACTAGTAATGTTGAAAGTCTCAAGTGTCAGATAAACTCCCTCTTAGCATCTGGTGCATTTCCTGTGCCCCGTTCTCCAGCATCTGATGATAATTAAGGAGTAGTTTCTTTTATTAGCTTGTCTTGGATGGTACTTGGATGTTGAATTTTTTGAGTTTTTGTTCTACTTTTGGATTAGTTGGATTAATTATGAAATGGGTTGATTAGTTATTGTTTATGAAATGAATTGAATTGCATGTTGAACTTGGTATTTGAATGCTTAATTGTATTTGGTCTTGTATTGTTGGTTGTACTTTCTATTTGGCAGGTGGTTTAGTTCTAAAAATAGATTTGGCCATGAATATTTTCCAGATTTCCCACTGACTCCGTGGGACTTTTGTGATTTTTTATTCCAGCATTTCCCACTAATTTTCGTGGGAATGCTCATATATTTATATCCGCATCTTTCCCACTACTTCCATGGGAATAAATAGCTAAATTATTTTTAGTGTTTCCCACGGATTCCGTGGGAAATTTAAAGAAAATTAAATAAAATTATTTTCTTACTTTTCCCACGGCGTTCGTGGGAACTTGCATGTGGTGACCGCACCAAACCATCGCTGGGAAACTCGCTGGGAATTACCCACGAAAGTCGTGGGAAACTGTTTTCCCACCAGCCATTTTCCGACCGAGCATCTCCCTGGGAATGTCGTGGGAATATTAAAATTTCACACAGATTTCCCACCGATTCGTCCCTGGGAAAAGACTGCATTTCTAGTAGTGGTCATTGTCAGTTCCTTATAAATGGAACAATAGGTTAAAGGCAGCAGAGAAGTCTGGGAAAAGTAAAAAACATTCGCAACCCATCAAATTTTAATTAAGAAAAGATAGTAAAGTAAATGAAAAGTAATCCTAAGGTCTAACAACACTATGGAGAAAAAGAAGTACCATTTCTAAAGACAATAAATGTGATAAAGGATTAAAAAAAGTTCTTTCCCTGGGTTGGGCGCTTGGTGATGGTCGTCAATGTAAATAGTAAGAATATTTTCTTCTTCCCACTTTCTGGGGCTGGGCCCACCTCCATTTATAAAAGCCCTTTAGCAAATTTTCCCCTACAAACTCTTGTCACTTACCGTACACTATTGCACTCTGGTTGTAACAGATGTTAAGTTTAATCAAGAAATCTGGTAACTCTGGAAAATATAAGTAACTACTATCTTATTTTGTCATCTACTCTCTGCTAAGATATGCATATAACACTACCACACAGAAGAAAAATGTCATCCTAGCCATCATCCGTAATACTTGGATTAATTAATCCTTCAATGAGGTTTACCTTCTGTCTGTGGATCAGCAACAAATTTCTCTAAGCAATCAACAAAGTTTGTACCATTGAAAGGATCCCCACCAATCCCTACACAGGTTGATTGCCCAAGGCCAACAGCAGTTGTTTGAAAAACCTGAAAAACAAAACAGCAAAAAGAATAGTTCAGGAAACAAAATGCTTATAATAGAAGAGCATATATATAGTAGATTACTATTCCATAGGAAGATCAGATGATTCCCAATTAGAGCCGTTAATATGGGCTCGGCCCGTTGGGCCAGCCCAGCCCAGCCTGTGATTTAGCAGGGTTGGGCTAGAATGATTGGAGCCCGTTTAAAAATGAGTCTTATAAGCCTGGCCCGAATAAGCCGGCAGCTCGTGAGGCTTGACTGGAGTTGGGTTGGGCCGGCCCGTGGGCCTAAAAAAATATTTATTTAAAATATAAAAAATAAATAAAAAGTATATTGCCTCTACAGATGGAAAGTTAGAATAGGATCTTTACTAAGAGGAAACAAAACTTGATCTTGAGAAGTTTGAGGAGATGGATGTTGTCATATATTGGAATAATCATTCTAGAAAATATGCGGATCTTTCAGTGATGGTACTTAGTATTTCTATTACCATTGTAGCATCACAATCAACATTTAGCATTGGTCGTTTGTTCTTACAAAGTACAAAAGTTGCACTTATTGCGAAAATGTCCAAACTTTGTTACTAAGTGGCTGCATAGCTTTTCCAAACTCAAACTGATAATACTTTTTATGTGAATTCAAATATTATTAGTTTTTAAAATTTAATTATTCTTAATATTAACTAATTAATATTGCATATGAAATGTAGATGTATAGATGAAAGTGAAGATGTTAAGACAACCTTGTCACAAGCAGATTCAAATTTGTTTGATGAAGATGATATATTATTAGTTTTTAAAATTTAATTATTCTTAATATTAACTAATTAATATTGCATATGAAATGTAGATGTATAGATGAAAGTGAAGATGTTAAGACAACCTTGTCACAAGCAGATTCAAATTTGTTTGATGAAGATGATGTGTTGGATATCTCATAAGCATCATGGACGTTCTCTTGAATAATTTGTTTTGAGTTTTGACTTTCAGTGAATGAAATATAAAGGGCAGCCCGGTGCACTAAGCTCCCGCTATGCAGCCTTACCCTGCATTTCTGCAGGAGGCTGTTTCCACGGCTCGAACCAGTGACCTCCAGGTCACATGGCATGGCAGCAACTTTACCAGTTGCGCCAAAGATCCCTTTCCAGTGAATGAAATATATCACAATAAACACTAAAAAAAAAAGTAAAAGACAATACTATAGTGAATGAAATATAGTATTGATATTTGTAGTAAATTAAGGATTTAAGATCTTCCTATACCACATTCTGTAAATGCGAAAAAGCACCTCCTTGGTGCAGTTGATATTTATATAAAATTGTTACCTTCTCAAAAAAAAATATAGTATTGTCTTTTACTTTTTTAGTGTTTATTGTGATATATTGAAACAATATAAAAAGTTATTAAATTTTACGATTTTTTTATTTTTTAACTTTTAAATAATTATCTTTTTTTAGGTCAGAACTTAAAGAATAAAATAAAATAATATTTTTTAAAAGCCCTTATAGGGCTGGGGTGGGCTGACCATTATAAGGCCCATCAAAATGATGGGCCCGGCCCATCAATTGCTAAAGCCCACAGGGGCTGGGCTAGCCTGGCCCAACCCATATTGACAACTCTATTCCCAATGCCGTTTTCTAAAAGAAAAATGTCAAAATTATCTCACACGCAGGGACTAGATTTTTTAAAACTGGATCGTTTTGACTTCTTTAGGTACCGCTTCCTACATTTTATTATCCCTTTATTCCCAACATTCACAATGACAGGGCACATTTACATAGAAAACAACAGATTGACCTGTGTCTGGTTAAAATGCAATAACCGCCCTTTTTTTTTTTTTTATAAAGCATGCAATAAGAGCATTATTGACTTGGAAAATTTATTTCAAGGACCGATGACTTCCTAGATATAGCAAGTCCTATCAACATTCCAACACATAAACTTTTAGTGAATAACATGGTCAAAGGAGAAAGGCACAAAAATACATCAAGTCTGCTGGACTTTATAAGCAAAGCGCCATAAAAGATCGGGCAGTTTCAGTAAAATGCAGATTGAAAAAAGAAAAAATGAGAAAACAGTATATGTAAAACAAGAAAAATAACTACAAATACAAGCACCAACTATATGGGCAAAATAATAGAGAAAAGCTGCAATGTGAAATAAATGATGTAAAAACAATATCATCCATTTAAATTTAAACATGCAGATGCAAAGATACAGCTTTAATTTTTAATTCAGATTCAATGACTAGACATAACACATTCATTTCTTTATAACCAAGAAATCCATTGTTCCAACTTCGAAACTCCATGGTTAATGGACCACCCCTCTACCCTTTTCCATTTAAATACCAAGAGCGTGGTGCACCAGATAGGATTCAAACTCGTGAAGTGTGCCTAGCACACACATAAGCTAGGCAAAACACCTCGCCTCCATAGCACCAGATCCCGAGCTTAAGCGCACTTTTAATAATGTTAATATAGACACTTCAAACCATTAACCGTCACTAAATATTAAAAGGTTTAAGATCATATTTATCAAGAGACTTACTTTTTCCCTTAGAAATAGTTGTAAAAGTAAGAGGGAAGAGAAACTCGAAATAAGGTTTTAACTTTTTAGCCAATAAATTACTGATAAAATATATGCCCTAGACATAAATGACACTGGATCTTTCAGACCACCAAAACATCTCTAGCCAAGTACATTTCTTGTCCCTGCTAGTGATGGTGCCAAAAATTCAATCAAATAGAGTTATTTGCCCCTCTAAATGGTGTCAAATGTGATACTCCCTCCAGGCCACAGTAAGTGACCAATTTGCTTTTAGCACGCCCGTTAAGAAAATACCTAGTATGACTTAACTATCCTTAGTTAGATATTTAATGCGAGAAGTAAGCAAACTTTTTAGGGATATGTACATAAGGTTAATTTTGTAAAAACAAATTGAATCCTTTCTTGATTTTATAAATGGACACATATTTTGGACCAAAATAAAAAGGCAAATTGGTCACTTATTATGGACAGGAGGGAGTACTATTTCAAGACTTGGTTTTTCTCTTGCTGCAACAGTTAATGCACCCAACAACCCCTCCCTCTTTGACAGCCATATAAAGGGAATCTGAATTCTCTCATTTCTTCTCTTCAAGGCACAATCTTGCTAGATATACATTCAAAATTAAGCAGCAGAAACAACTCCATCAAGTGTTTAAACAATGACCTATTAGCACAATGTCTTCTAGAAGCAGCAATGAGACTGGGATTTATGGATCAATAATAGATCACCAAATAAATATAACATCCTATTCATGTTTCATAAAGTTTGCATTCAGCTAGATTCTTTTTTTTTAACAGTTCAACCACAACTATGTTCGCTTGGCACCAGAAGAATTGCTCATAGATTCCCTACCACTCTCACAGCGACAGTTAGTGTCCCCCGTTCCCCTTTCTGCTTTAAAACTTTTTTTTCTTTTGAATAAGGTATATAATTTTATTGATGTGGAAAAAGCTCCTGTATACAAGCATGAAGTAAAAAGGCTACACACAAAAATGGCCACTATGGAAAACATCAATCATTTGTCTAACGAGGACCTCATGTGTACACCAAAAAACACTAAAAACATGAAGACAATCGAGCTTGATAACATTCAAGACTTTGTTAAGCTTCCAACCTCTCTCATCAAAAGCCTCCAACTCTGGTAATCGAAGTCGAGCTTTTTCTTTATCAGTGATCCCTTCTTGAATAGCCAGTAGTAATGAAGGTATTCAACACTCGAGTGGTAAGACGGCTTCGACTCCATAAACGAGTGAATAAGGATTCGCTTGTGTTGGCGTGTGGTAAGGTGTTATATATGCCCATAGAGCTTCTTCCATATGGTCATTCCAATCTCGTTTAGATTTGGAGACGGCTTTCTTTAACAAATTGCATAGAGTTTTATTGAATGCCTCAGCTAGACCATTGGTGGTGGCATTCTACATCAAAGATTTACGTTGCTTGAAGCCAAAGAGATCACAAATCTTGTTCATCAACCTACTATCGAATGGACTTCCATTATCCGTTATTATGTAACGAGGAATTCCAAAGAGATAGATTATGTTTACTCGGAATAAACTTGCAACATATTCCTTCTTTACCTCCTTAGGAGCAACAACTTCAGCCTATTTTGAGAAGTAGTCAATTGCAGCCAAGATGTATAGGTTCCCACCAAAGGACTTTTGCGGTGGTCCAACAACATCCAATCCCCAAGCATCAAATGGCTAGGATGCAACAGGTGGGTGCAACACTTCAGGAGGTTGATGAATAAAATTCGCATGGAATTGACATACCTTTCATCTTAGAGCGTAGTCCAAGAAATATTTTACCATTGTTGGCCAATAATATCCCGTCCTTTTTATATGGAATTGGAGTTTTAGTCCAGACTGGTATGACCACATACCCCCCAGAATGTGCCTCTTGCAAAGCTTGGAGTGCTTCTTATTCCCCTAAGCATCGCAAGAGTATTCTCTCGAATGACCTTTTATATAGAGTATTTTTGTAGTAAAGGAAGTGAGGTGCATGACGACGAATTTCAGTCCTTCTCATCGGATTTTTTGAAGTACCCATAACATAAGCATTCGATAATGGTTTGTCTCCATTCTTCTTCCTCAACTTCAGAAATAGCGACAACATGCTTGAGTTCATTTTCTTCACCTTCAACCTCATTTGGAGGTGGTACTACCCATTTTTGGTAGACAGTAACTTGCGCTTGATCAGGCAAGGTTAATGATGAAGTTAGTGCAACTAAAGAATCAACCTTATTATTTTCTTTCCTTGACACATGCTGAATAGTTACACCACCGAGCCACCCCATTAACTTTTTAGCATAATCATGATATCGGCATAGTTCAGGCTTTTTAACCTCATAACTTACTAGAAGTTGATTGGCCACTTACTAAGAGTCACAAAAGACTTGCAATTGCAGCCGCTTCCTTTCGACATCCATTTCAAGCCCAAATATTAGTGCTTGATATTCAATAATGTTGTTAGAGCAGAGTTGCGTAATGTAAAAGAGTTGGGCAGAACTTCACCTTGAGAAGTGATAAATACTACGCTAGTGCCAGTACCAGCTCATCCGCGATGTGCAGCACCATCAAAGTACATCTTCCATGGAGGTTGAACTTCAATGAACATTGTGTCCTCATCAGGTAGCTCGTCAGTTAGCTCCAAATCATCAAGTATAGGGTGATCTACCAAAAATTCTGCTAACGCTTGTCCTTTTTTGGCCTTTTGAGGGATATACATGATTTCAAATTGTTGAAACCGGAGGTACCACCTTTCTAGTCGATCACTAAGGACCGGTTTTGACATCACGAACTTGATGGGATTTGCTCTAGAAATCAAACGAACGATATGAGCTTGAAAGTAGTGATTCAAGTTTTGGATTGAGAAGACTAGCGCCAAACATAACTTTTCAATTGATGAATGATCCAGCACATTCGGTGTCATCATCCTGCTGAAGTAGTAAAGGGAGTTTTCTTTCTCTTCACTATTTTCTTGGGCCGACAGCACTCCAACAGACCTTTCTTGTGCTGAAATGTATAGTATCAGCAGATTTCCAAGTATAGGGGTTGCCAAAACTAGAGGCTTTGTCAAGTAGGATTTAATGCTATCATAAAAATTGCTACACGCTTGGTCCCATTTGAAACAGACACCTTTCTCCATAAGGAGACTAAATGGTCGGTACCTCCTTGCTAGCTTTGAGATAAATCTTGTATGGTATGCTAGCTTCCCTTGCACACTTTTCAATTCATGAATATTGTATGGCATCCACTTTGGCTTGATCAATTTCGATCCCTCGATGTCGGACAGTAAAACCAAGGAACTTTTCGTAAGTAACTCCAAAGGCGTATTTGAATGGATTCATCCTAAGTTGGTACCTCCGGAGCAACTCAAACACCATTATGAAGTCTTTCAAGTGGTCGCCTCTCTTTCTTGATTTTACCACCAAGTCATCCACATAGCATTCGACATTCTTGTGGATAAGGTCATCAAAGATATTCTGCACAGCTCTTTGGTAAGTAGCACAAGCGTTCTTCAAGCCAAAAGGCATTGCCTTGTAGCAATAAATACTCTTGGGGGTACGGAGTGCAATAAGCTCTTCATCTTTTGGCGCCATGCGAATTTGGTTATAGCCTGATGAACCGTCCATAAATAACATTGCCTTGTACCCAGTAGTAGCATGGATCATCAGTTCTGGAATGGGAAGCAGGAATTCATCTTTCGGACACGCATTGTTAAGATCCCTAAAGTCAACGCACACTCGAATCTGGCCATTTTTCTTCCTTTCAAGGATGATACTTGAAACTCGTCTTGGGTATTTAACTTCACGAATAAAGCCAGCTTCAATAAGTTTGTTAACTTCGATTTCAATCAAGGAGACCAAGTCCGGCCTAAAGCGCCTTTGAGCCTGTTTAATTGGGCGAGCGCTATTATTGACTGCAAGGTGATGGACTGCTACTTTCGGGTCCAAGTTAGGCATCTCTTTGTAACTCCAAGCAAAGACATTCCTAAACTCTTTGAATACTTAATATAAGTTCTTTCTTCATCAACTTCTAGTAAAGCACTTAGGTAGGTGGGTCTTGGTTCTTCATCGATGCAAGGTTAACTTCTTTTAAGGCATCAACTGTCATCTTCACTCCTTCTTCAAGTTCAGATGGAGCATATTTCGCATCTTTATTTTTTTTCCCATCATTGAAGGATATGTGATAACATGGTGAAACATCCTCCAATTATGCATAATCCTCCACATTCTACAAATGATTTTGGGCTACAAACCCTACAAGTGGCTTTGAGGACACCTTTATTTCCTCGATTCATTTTACCAGAAGATTTAACTCATTTAGCATGTTAGTTTGGAGATCAGATGATTCACCTTCATATTTCTTCCTTTTAGGACATGTTAGAGTGCATGACTTACTTTCTTACCATAAGACGCAATATTCCCTCTACAAGATTTATTTACATTGGTTGTACCTCTTCAGTAACAGCTTTGGCTTCACCAGTAGTCACATTTGCTCTCACTGCTCGGAAACACCCAGTGCTGACCATATTGAGAGACACGAAAGTGCAGGTAACACTAGTTAGCGAAGTGGCGTTAAGCATCCCTAGCGGTACGAAAAAGGGGTCGTGATGATTTTAGTTGTGGGCTCATCATTCTTGCTTTTCATGCCATCATCAGCTTTTAGCTCCTTCACAATGTGATTCTTCAAGTAGAACATTGCATCGAAGAAGTGTGACTCAGCCTCGGTGAATGCCTCATCATCAGCAACTATCTTCTTCTCGGCTTCACCCTTGTAGTATTTTAGATATTGATGGTAGGTAGATGGACTACTTTATTCTCATGTATCCAAGGTCTTCCAAGGAAGACGTTGTATGAAGTCTTAGCATCGATTACATGCAGCCATGCACTTGATTGCATATCATCAGTGGTTATTTCCAGCCTGATCGCACCTATGGCTATTTTCCCCCCTTGGTGAATCCTTGGATAATCACACGACTTTCTGAGAGTTCGTTCATCGAAATACCGATTTCTTTCATAGTGCAAATTGGAAAAATGTACACTGAGGATCCTCCATTAATCAAAATTCGATTTACTCTTTCATCACACATATAGCCAATCAGGTACAATGGGCATTTATAAAAATTGTCACCTAGTTAAAGATCGTCATTTGTGAACGTGACTTTGTCCTCACAAGCATTAACTTCTTGAGGAGTGGACTCGATGAGCTTTCCCGAATATGGTTTCTACGGTAGGTTATCACTCATTTATTCCCTTTTGTCAACATGGAAACTAGAGGCATCGATACCCTTATGGGAAATCTTCCTCCGGAGCCAACTTGGTAAAAACTCCTCTAAGGTCACTGGATTTTGTGGCTTTTGAGAATGGTACACCTTCACTTTTGCTTTCTTCAAATATTGAACTAGATTCCATTTCTTTGGTCTTTTCACCATCATTTTCCTTGTTGATTGTTCTATTGATTCTTTCCGTGGGCTCCTTTTGTGGTGCCTACGATGAGTTACCAACGTCTAAACCTTCATCATCATTAGGTTGATTGACTTCTGCGTTGTCGTTCTCCAGTAATTCTTCATCTTTACTTTTTTTAAAACCACATAATTCATCCAGACCGAATGAGCCAAAGGTGATGGAGACTTGGTTTACGCTTTCTTTCTCATCTTCAAGCACGATCTTCTTTTCGCGAGCCAAGTCCATTACTTTATCCTTGATGACAAAGCACTTCTCCAGAGGGTGACTCACAAGTCGATGGTATTTGCAGTAATTTGGGTCATTTGTTTTCTCAGCTTCATTTGGTCGCCTAATATCTGGAAGCTCAATGATATTTAACTCGAGGAGTTCTTCAAAAGTTGCTGGCATATCAAAATCTAGAAATGGGTACTCTTTCTCTTGCATTTCTTTTAGAGTCAACTTTCACTTGTCTTGTCTTGAAAAGAAATGGACTTCATACTCTACTTCTTGCTCACCCTTACTATGAACTTCACAGGTGATGTATGTTGACACGCAATTTTGTCCCTCCTTTCTTCCAAACTATTTCTTTAAGCTTCTAATATCACTAATAATGTAAGAATAATTATTTTACCATTTTTAGCACAAACTAGACCTAATTATTAATATTTATCTAATATCATTGTTATTAGTACTACTACTATTATCATTGGAATTAGTAATATTATTAATACATTATGACTACCGCTAAGTACTATTGTTATTAGTATTAATATTAATTCAATATTAATATTATTGTTACTATGACTAGGATCAATATTTTTAATAATATTATTATTTTATCATGAAATTATTACTATTTTTATAGTTATCGCTATTAGTGTTACAATTTTATTATACTAATACTATTGTTGCTACTACTACTAATTATTATTATTATATTTTTGTTGTTATTGTTATTATTATTATTATTATTATTATTACTACTACTATATTTACTACGTTTAATAGTAGTACCGTAACTAATATTATTAATAGTTTGCTTTTTGTCAACATCTATTTAATACCTATACTTTTGTCCTTTTCTCCACTCTCTCACAAAAAGTCAAGAGATAGTAAATCTTTAAAAATTCAATCACAAAAGAAAATCAAGCTAATAAGCAAAGTCTGAAAAGTTAGAACAAACTTTTTAAATATCTCTTTGAAAATCAACGACTATGTCTTTCACCAAGAAAAACAAATGCGTCTCTTTCCCTTTCCATTGTCGCTTTCATCTTGAATTTTCCTCCATTTATTTAATGCCCCTACGTGCAAGAGCACATATCAACCATTTGAGTATTTATTTGAAACAAATCTCAGGCATATCTAAAATAAATTTGCGCAAATCTCGCTCATTAATTGATGAACGGCTATTTTACCATTCAAAATCTCACCTCTTAATTTCAAACATCAGAGAAGAAAAATTCCGTTCAAGAACCCTAGCTTCTATTTATAAATATCTACTTTGAAATTCTTTTTTTTTTTTGGAGAAAATGAGGGAGGAGCTGGGCAGCCCTTTCTATTCCCCTTAGCCCTCAGTGGCTAACTATTCAAAGCTTATCTTCTTCCTTGCTATCTAAAAATTCAGCTTTTAAATTTTCTCGGTTTTTGGCCTCTATTTAGTCCATAGCCTTGCCAAAGCTTTTATTTATTTATTTGTTGTATCCGCGTTTGACGATCTTCCGAAAGCGTTGAGCGAAAGTCGAAGATCTTCTTGACGCCGCCCTCAGTTCACTCCCCCGCAAAAGGTCCGTATCTTTCTTTTTATTTTGTTTTTCTGGAATTTATAGTATGTTCATATTTCAGTATATTTGGCAATAAGATCTTAATTTTTAATATTTTATCTTTTATGCGGTGCTTTTGTTGATTTATGACATTATTCTATTTGAAATTATCATGTTATGCACAGTAGTTTTATTAGAAATCATCCAAATATATTCATTTCTCTATTTACTTGAATGTTGAAATCATACCTTACGAATTTATTTTTCTAACCATGTACTGCTTGAAACATCAAGGATAACTAATGTCATTGTGCTTATGTGAACTATTTTGTTATTGACAAATCCAAGTAGTAGGAACCATGTCCAGTCCTTAATTTTCTCTATAAAAATTATGATAATTTATAGTACAAAGTTAGGGCCCCATGATTGATACTTTAATAATTGCAAACTTAGTCTAAAGGCATACAGCTAACTCCTCCTTTGTTGCAAACCTGTGGAAACAAACTGAAATGGGTGCTCTCATCCATTCAATGATTTAACGTGTGAAATTCGTGTCAGATAAAGAGTTGTCCGCTAACTTTTATCCTTTATTTTTTTTTTTTTGCATGTACACTTTGGGGCAAATGGAGTCTCATAGAGATTTGACACTTACTATCACTACATGGAGCCGGTGCATACCATCTTCCTTATAGGACCGAGAGCACCAGAGAGCGAGAAATACAAGCTAAATGCATTCCTTTCATTTCATTTTTCTTTTCTTATCATTCATGAGATTTGGCCTTTACTTGTGATGTTTGAGTTTATTTTCAATTTCTGGGATTGCATGTTAAAATTTGTGTTAGCATAGTATGTTTAGTTAATTATTAACTTGGTACAATTTTAATCACATAAAAATGTAGCATTTATGCATAAGAATATAAAAAATTAGTTTCACTTGAAATGATGCTTTTTAAAACTTCTCGTCAAGTTAGTTTCTAATGACGTTAAGTTAGATTTTTATAAGTCTAGCCGAGCATTTTAGCAAACTAGGTATTTTTACATGTTGAGAACGTTTTCTTATGACTTGGTTATAGGAAAAGTGTTGTAGTAGATAGCTATGGAGAAAGCTGATGCAAAAGACTTTAGTCTATATAATAGATAGGCTATGGAGGAAGTTGATGCAAAAGTCTTTAGTTTATACAAATAAACTGATACGCTCTCATATCAATGTTGAAAAACTTTTCAAATGGATCCTTGATGTTTTGTCTTCAAGATTGTCTATTCCGTGAAAAAACAAAATCTATATCAGTTACTTTATCTACTATGTGAATTTTTTTTTTCGAGTTGTAGGCTTAAAAGACCGCAGTCGGCACTACTGTTAAAATAAGAAAACTACCTTCTACACCTTTTTTTGTTATTTCAAGAATTCATACCGATTTTGATTTCCTCCATTTTTAATAGTTTCAGAAGTGAAAATCTTAAACTCACTTTCGCTACTTTATAATTCCTAGGCCACTTAAACAGATATGATGACAAAATATTTTGCTACTGCCTAAAGGCCTTTTTTTTATTTTAAGTTGAACTTTTAGTTTTTTTTAGTCTCCGCATCAAGCTAACTGATGTTTTTTGAAACGTATCCACAATTTTCGATTTTTGATTTAGTAATGCCTTTTTTAAAAATAACTATATTTTGCACACTTATATATGTTTAGAGTTAGCACCTACCATTGGCTTTAATTGACCTAAGTTTGGCCGGTTAACCGTAATTAACGGATTATATAGGGTGCTTCCTATAGGATTAATTAGAACCCTTGCTTAGAATTTCAAGGTTAAGTAGACCATAAAATAGAGTTAATTTTAAGTACTACTTAGCTAAAATTGGTGTCCTAATTCACCATTAAAATAATTAGGTGGCGACTCTCTTAATTAATTAAACCTTCAAAATTACCAATATATTATACTCTAGTTTGACCCGTGTTAAAATAGGGTATAACAATGTGTTGACATTCATAGCTTCTTTGTTTTCGGATTTGGGTAAAAACTTGCCCCATTTCTTGACTTCTTGCTTGTCGTTCCCTTTGCGAGGCTCATAGATATGCAACCTTTCATTTCCAGCGGAGGCCATGCTCAACTCTATGTCATGGGCACGAGTCGCAAGTTCCTCAAAGGTGCCAGGCTTGATACCCTGCAAGATGTAGCGTAGTCTCCAATACATGCCTTGGATGCACGTCTCTATGCATGAAGCTTCGCTAAGCCTATCTTTGCAGTTGAGGCTTGCATTCCTCCAAAAATTGATAAAGTCGATAACTAGTTCACCCTTTCGTTGACGAGTATTTGTAAGTTCTATCACACTAACCATACATCTCTTGCTATAAAAGAGATTGAGGAATTCTTGCTCTAGTTGATCCCGGCTATCAACAGATCCAGTCTCAAGGTCTGTGTACCAATCAAAAGCATTTCCTTTTAATGAGCGGACAAACTGCTTGATGAGGTAATCTCCATAAGTACCAGCTTTGTTGCATGTCTCAACAAAGTGTGCCACATGTTGCTTTGGATTGCCTTTTCCATCAAACTATTGAAATTTTAGAGGTTGATAGCCAACAGGCATCTTTAACATATCGAACCTTGAAGTGTACGGCTTTGCGTAGGTAAAGGAGGACTTGGAAGCGACTTCATACTTGTTTTTATTAGTCCCTTCAATGAACTCCTTTAGTTGATTGATTGGAATCATGTGAGGCCCCGTGAAACAAATTCTACTCGAACCTTATAGTGACTAGTGAGGGTCAGGTGACAAAAGCTCACAAACAAGCTCACTGCGGTTCGGACCCTTTGAACTGATCTATGCAGTTAAAACCAAGAATCAATGTTTTCCGGAAAAGTGCAAATATGCGTTCTAGAATGCGGTCTTATAATAGGAATGTGGATTGCATTTCTGCCACAAAGTGAGTCGGGGTGTTAGCTAATTTGAGGTTAAAAATGTGGTTCATTATACGATCACAAAACTGATATGCGGACCGCATATTTATCGCATAATTTCCTTGGGATCTTGTGATGGTCAGTTCTGCGGTGCAAAAATGTGGTTGCAGAACGGGTATGCGGACTGTATTTTTGTCGCGTACCCAAGAAGAAGTTTCATATTTTGGGAACCTTTTACGGTCCAATCCGTGGCCCACATTTCCATTATTTGCGATTGCATATCCGACTCGGAGCTCCAATTTTCTAATTTTTAACCCTATGCCCCTATCGTTATATTCGATATTATAGCTCATTTTGAGCATTTTTCTGGACATTTATAGAGTGGGGGTGAGGGGTCTAAGTGAGAAAAAGTAATACACATCAAATTACTCTATAGCATCTTGCTAAAGCCTTGAAGCTAATCAAGTGAGGGCTCCTAAATCTTCATCCCAACAAGTAAGACTCCATCCCCTCAGCTGATTTTGTATACTTAGTTATATGGGGTCATTAGGGGAAATAATTCATGGGTATAAAAGGATGAATCTCTTGCATGCACACCGCACCATAGACAATTAGAAAGTAGTAAACTAAAAAGATGCAATTGGGGGTATAGGACGATAGAAATTCCTCTCAAAAAGGGGCCTAAGATCATAATGCACTACAAATGTTCGATATTATGCTTGAACCAAAGCTAGAATCTCAACCTCGTCTCTAATTTCTGGTTTAATTTGTAATTCTTACATCATAGATCGAAGTAATAATAATTTCGAAATTTGAAAAGAGTAAGGAAAGCTATATTGAGGTATGTATGCTAAACCCCCCCCCCCCCCTTTTATTATAAATTGAGCTCTGTGGCAATTACGAAAGTGTGGTAAGCTTTGAAATTTGGTTAATGTATTGATTGTTACTACGCATTAATTGATCTGTAATTATTTACACATATGCGTGAAGGATGTACCTCAATGTGATGTAATGCACCATTCTTGAAAATTTAGAGAAGTATAAAGAATATAATTGTGTTTTGAAATGCTTAGGCTATAGGCCAAGATTGAAACTGAGAATTGTTCATGCTAGCTATGTGCTCACTTACTCGTGCTTGAAACTTAATCTACTCTTGTATATGTCTATGATCACAACTTGCAAGGCGAATATTGAAATGAAAAATGATGTGATAATCGTGTCCCTAAGTGCTAGGGGATTGATATGATATATGTGAAAATAAAAATTCATATGGGATGACTAAGGAGAAAGGAACAACTCCTAGATAAGGTGGCCTAGCTGATCGAGTCATCATCGGGCACCATGCCGCACACATAGTGGTAATGTGCTGATGTTGAACTTCGGATAAAGGAAATGAAATAGTAGTTGAGATACATGCCTCAAATGAGGCAAACTAGACGGTCGGGTCATGATCAGACTTCGCTCAAGATAGCGGTGGTATTGAGCACAGTGATGAATGTATGAAAGAAATGCCCCAAACTAAGTTATGGGAATTGTGTGAATGCTTCTATGATTTGCATATTTGATTTAGCAATGTGACTTACTTGTTATTGCTTGGTAGTTCTTTCTAGTAAAATGGTATTTAGTTATACATACTAGTACTTCCATGGTACTAACGCCCCTTTTGCCGGGGGCGCTATATTTTTAAATGAATGTGGGTGGCTCCATAGTGGATAGTGCCGATCGTGTGTAGTGGAACATCTTCCTTCTCGAGATCTTGATGAGACCCCTTCTCCTTCAAGGGGCAATATTGAACATCTCTTATATTTTTGGACTTTTACTTTTGAGGTATAGCTGGGGCCTTATTGTCGGCGTTGTCATATTAATCTTTTGTATCCTTAGAGGATCCGTAAATATGTATGTGGGGTCATTCATGGGGGTTGAATGGGCGTGCTATCCAATCCATGTTGTAAATCTAAACTTTTGTTGCCTATGAAATGTAACTCTATGGAAACCTTGGAAAATTAACTTATCTATAGTTTTAAATGTTGTGATCTAAAATGAACTAAAAATGGTGAATGTAATATCTCCCTTTGTTAAATAAATGAAAGCATGGTCCCCCTGTTCATATTGAGTTGGGTAGGTAGTGTTTGTTAAGGCTTGCTCAGTTGGGGTCACTCGATTGAGTGTTGGTCGCGCCTCCCAATGTTGAGGCATGACAAATCATCCCTTCCGAAGAGACTGGAATTTCCTTAGTGGATGCAACTTGTCGTGGGGGAGGATCAATCTCTTGAACTTCTGGGAGTTTGCCAGATGCATAGATGGATTCTTCTTCCATCAATATTTCCACCATGTTTGTTAGCTTGCCAATTCTAGCATCTTGATTTTGCATGCATTTGGTCAAGCTAGCGATTGCTTCCGTCAAGTTTGCCAACTGCTCCTCCACATATGAAGTGTTTGTCACCATGGCTTGCATGATTGTTTTGGATGATGGAGAGTAGCATGGATTGTCACATAGATTGATCCTTGATTGGCGTATGCTATTTGGTATAAGTGGGGAGGATCCATCACTTGAAGCATCATCATCTTCCTTCATAGCAGAGTGCTTGGATCCGGAGAGGTCAAACAGAGCAAGAGTTTTCTTGATCTTTTCAGCAACATCGCTTCCTCCTTCGGGTGCGTTTGTTGAAGATCTTGCTCCTTTTGAGGATGAAGATCCGAAAACAAGGATAGATGCAGATGCCACTTGGGGTGTTTGTTGTCCTAACGAGATTTCTTTGCTCCTCGTAACTGGTCCAAAGCTTTCAAAGGTAACTTCGACTATGTTTTCCACATCAGAATAGAACCTGGAATTAGCAGGCTTGGTGGAAGTTGAACTGGAGTTGATTTTCTTTGAAGCCATTTCGATGTTCTTGAACTTTGGTGATTGAAAAGTTGAGATGAGAGGTAGAGATTGTCCCACTGGTCGTGCCAGAATTCGTAGACGATAAATTACGTCGAGAAAATAAAATCAAGACCGAAAAATATTGCAACAATCATTGTATTTTATTTCGAATAATATGAGTGTACAATCTCTATGAATCCTCTTATTCTTCTTTTCAATAGTAAATAAATTAAAGGGCCTTTGAGCTTGATCTTGAATCTATGTTTGTGCCATAAAGGATGATCTTGTTCTTGAGCTTGAGCTTGATTGCTTGAACTTCACCTTGATTTGTTCTTCGTTATTGAGCTTGAACTTGATTTGTTCTTCGTTCTTGAGCTTGAACTTGATTTTGTTCTTTGTTCTTGAGCTTGAATTTAATTGCTTAAAGCTTGAAGCTTGAAACTTGTGGAGGAATTTGCAGCGTTTGATCCACAAGCTCTTTCTTGCTTCTTGTTATAACTTCTGGTATCTTTTCTGAGTTATGAAAACCTCTATTTATAGTTGTGGGAAAAAAAGTTATAATAAGAACAAACTCTTTTTGGCAATCAAATTGAAGTGTGACATGTCCACATTTGATTGGTCAGAACATGTCACTTGCACACGTGGTGCGGTTTCATTGGCCTTTTCATGTGACTTGACATTACTTTTGACATATGGCATGATCCTATTGGCTCTTTTGTTTGACTTGGCACGCCACGTCATTTGACACGTGGCACCAAACTGGGCCTCTTGGAAGATGGCATATTGGTCTTAATGTAGTGGGCTCATCACTTTAGGCCGATTAAATAGGCTGCCCAATGAATTAAGACTTATTTATTTAAACCATATATACTGGACTTATATAATTAATTCAATTATATTAGCCCATAATATTTATTTAGCCCAATATATCTTGAATTTAAAATATAGTCCAAATTATTTTACAGATTTAATTCCAATAAAATTTATATGTCTACAATCTGAAGTGCTTGTTTTAGAGAATTGATGTGTTTGACCAACCTTTTAAGGAAAAAAATTAATGTGTTTGAGTAGTAGTCAATAATGGTTCTTGAGCCGAGGGTCTATCAAAAACACCATCCCTATCTTCAAGGTAGGTGTAACGTCTGTCCACACTACTCTCTCTAAACTCTACTTGTGGGATATTATTTTGTTGTTGTTATAGTAGTAGTCAATAACGGATAAATTTAGCGAATTAGTGTTAACTCAAAATGGTTAAACAAACAGGAAATAGTAGCATTTATACATTCTTTGCTCAAGGAGAAAAGAAATGACATTCGTCATGAATCCTTTGATTTCGCGCACAAGATTCTTGTAGCAGTCTAAACCGTGAAGTAACTGGAATGACTTGTTTTGCAGGCAAGCTCCATGCTAACAAGGTCAATGGCGCTATTACACTTCTTCAAATATGAATAGCATTGTGTCTTTCATCGACGTGAACCCTTTCAATATTTGCTCTGTAATATTATAACACAGTAATCATCCCTGAATGTTTATAACAAATACTCTCAACGCTTCGCTTGGAAGAAAAAAACTACTACCCACGTAATAATAGCACGAACACAGGTAGTGAACGAAAATCACACCCAAAACAGGGGGAAATATTTGTGCAGAATGACATTATAGAAATGTGACAATTAATGGGAAAATGAAAAGATCCCACAGACGGGAAGATTATTAGCCATTTGGTTTACACGAAAAAATTGCTATATAGCAATAAAAAAGGAGCAATGACAGGAAATAACACAGCTTTGGATTGTGAGTTTGCTTTGGTCCAAAAACATGCTGTTAACATAAATTGCATTACTGCAACGTCCTGTAAATAACATGAAAATTAGGACCTAATAACAGTGAATTCTAAAATGTCAAAATTATAAACCCTTCCGCAGTTTCTTGTGGGTTCCCGGATAAACAAGTCTATCCATCAAATTTCTCTTTGTTATTATCTTCCATGGGTAATGGTGGATAACCGGACATCATTTAGCATGTCCACGAACAAGCAAACAAAAAAGTTTCCAAATGAAAATGTCATGCCACAGGCCTACACGAGACCCCTCTGTTTGAACACATCGAGCATTGAGGCTCCAATTTTCGCAGGAGATTCACACACTGTAACACCAGCTTCCTTTAGCGCCTTGATTTTGTCTTGGGCAGTTCCCTTTCCCCCTGATACAATAGCTGCACTTACAAAAAGATCAGAATTAAACAATTACTCTATGGATGACAGCAGGTAATATTACACATCTTTTTATAGCTCATGCAATTTCATTCATCATAATGATAATGCAGCAAAGCAAACTCAGTATAGATCAGAATAACACAGCAGAAAAGCGGCCATACGTTCCAAATAAACTCAAGAGATAACAAAAAGACTAGCTTGAATTGGCAGATAAAAAGAGAACAGAGCCAGGTTGTGCAATAGTATCCCTAGTACTTCCGAATATCAATAACAAGCAGATTGTTCTCACGAGTATCGACAAGAAACAGTTTGGATCTATTTTTTAATTTTCTCCCATTATTTTTTGGTTTAAGGGGGCATGGGAATGGAAGGCACAGTTCAGAATTAACATAGAATCAACCCATTATACGATTTTGACCAATGAGGAATTCTCCCATAAGACTGTTTTGTATGTAACCAAAATCAAATTTAATCAGTTCCCAGATCAATTTAACTATCAATATCGAAGGTTACAGAGTCGAAATATTTAATGCATGCAAGTTGTTGGCCAACACAGTACGTACCTCCAGCATGACCCATTCGCCGTCCAGGAGGAGCTGTCAATCCAGCAATAAAAGCAACTACAGGCTTTTGAGTTCCACTTTCCTGTTTCAGGAGCAACATACATAAAACCGCACAAATCATATGAATACAAATATTATTCAGCTCAGCTTAAAATGCTATTAAACCCAGAGACATGACAAGAACTGGATGTTCAGAAATTCTAGCATAATAATCAGCCAAAGATTCTAAACATCCTCTCCAAAATACGAGAAGCTAACAGAGTATCTTCTTCTTGCTCCAGCAGCCACATCATTAACTTACTCGTAATTCTCATACAGGGAATGATAGAGCAGTGCATACAGATGCAGGATCAAAAGCTTATAATTATTGGTTTGATCTCTGTTAGACAATCTAGGGCAAATTAAGGGTGTAGAGGATATAACCACAAGCATATACGTGGAAAGGAAATCAAAATGATGAAACAAGAAAAGTTATTCAACAAAAGAGCCAGTCAAAGAAGGCATAAATACATCTAGGCTTAAGAATGTTCTCTTTGCACATGTTGAATCCAAAAACATAATGGTGTGGAAATTAAGAATTCCAAATCTGGAGGTACTTTAGGCCTTTCAAATAAGATTTCAATCGGAAGTGAGACAGCAAATCTTCAGTCACAAGAGAAATGAGTTCACTGGTAAGGTATTCCAAGTTGTGCAAGGAACACCTAAAACGGGGGGATACTTTTATTTAAACCACAGTTGAAAAGATAATAGAAAGAAGTGTATACTTTGGTGTATGGCAAGATGTTAAATCTCTGATATGGTTGTCGGACTAAGACAAGAGATCAAGAAGCACGATCAAGAGGTAGAGTTATTTTACTTCTTTTACCTTGACAGCTGGCAAGGAAGAACATCCTCTGCCGGAAGGATTGTACCTATTGGATCAAATACCATCTTGCCTAGTTTGGGGTGCACCCTCAATATGGATAGGATTTCTGGTATTTTTTATTAAGATGTTTACTTCTGAAATAAAATCTAGAGATTGAATAGCTTGAATGTGAGTGATACAGTTTACTCCTACTATTATTCCATGAGACTTAAGTGGTATAGAAATATTTCTGAAGACAGAAGAACCACATTTACATATACTACCTAAATCTGACAAAATTCTGGAATGTTGATAAATCAATGCATCACTAAAAATTATTTCAGTGAACTTCAGTGGAGATGCAGTATGAATACTATACTGCATACCTTGAATGATATAGTTCCTTAATACCAAATACATCTCATTAAAATTTTATAGTGCTGGATATGAAGGAAACCCTTGGTACTTACCATACGAAAACTGTTACTCTTGACAGTATCGCAGTAACAGCTTGGCACTCATAAATATGGCTAGGACTCTATCATAAATAACTTTCCAATTCAAGGTGGACGGAAATTCACATCACCACAAGACTACCATTTAAGAGTATATGATATTCCATAAAATGCTGAATGAGCCAGCATATACAACAGTATAATCCTGACATTGGGATACTTTTCTCTGACATAAATATTTCAATCATCACGAACCTTTATGAAGGCTGCAGCATCTTCTTCTGCTGTGCCACCAATCTCACCAATAAGAACAATACCTGTCATACGACGGGCACGTACAATTAGATTGAATGATCCTAACCTTCAGGATAAGGCATAGATCTTCTAACTTCCGTTTATCATCTAATTCTCAGTTCCATACTTTTTCCTTTTTTGATAAGTGAGTCATTGCCAGTTCCTTATAAATGGAACAATAGGTTAAAGGCAGCAGAGAAGTCTGGGAAAAGTAAAAAACATTCGCAACCCATCAAATTTTAATTAAGAAAAGATAGTAAAGTAAATGAAAAGTAATCCTAAGGTCTAACAACACTATGGAGAAAAAGAAGTACCATTTCTAAAGACAATAAATGTGATAAAGGATTAAAAAGAGTTCTTTCCCTGGGTTGGGCGCTTAGTGATGGTCGTCAATGTAAATAGTAAGAATATTTTCTTCTTCCCACTTTCTGGGGCTGGGCCCACCTCCATTTATAAAAGCCCTTTAGCAAATTTTCCCCTACAAATTCTTGTCACTTACCGTACACTATTGCACTCTGGTTGTAACAGATGTTAAGTTTAATCAAGAAATCTGGTAATTCTGGAAAATATAAGTAACTACTATCTTATTTTGTCATCTACTCTCTGCTAAGATATGCATATAACACTACCACACAGAAGAAAAATATGTCATCCTAGCCATCATCCGTAATACTTGGATTAATTAATCCTTCAATAAGGTTTACCTTCTGTCTGTGGATCGGCAACAAATTTCTCTAAGCAATCAACAAAGTTTGTACCATTGAAAGGATCCCCACCAATCCCTACACAGGTTGATTGCCCAAGGCCAACAGCAGTTGTTTGAAAAACCTGAAAAACAAACAGCAAAAAGAATAGTTCAGGAAACAAAATGCTTATAATAGAAGAGCATATATATAGTAGATTACTATTCCATAGAACGATCAAATGATTCCCCATTAGAGCCGTCAATATGGGCTCGGCCCGTTGGGCCAGCCCAGCCCAGCCTGTGATTTCGCAGGGTTGGGCTAGAATTATTGGAGCCTGTTTAAAAATGAGTCTTATAAGCCTGGCCTGAATAAGCCGGTAGCTCGTGAGGCTTGACTGGGATTGGGTTGGGCCGGCCCGTGGGCCTAAAAAGTTATTTATTTAAAATATAAAAAATATATTGCCTCTAGAGATGGAAAGTTAGAATAGGATCTTTACTAATAGGAAACAAAACTTGATCTTGAGAAGTTTGAAGAGATGGATGTTGTCATATATTGGAAGGATCATTCTAGACATTTTCAGTGATGGTACTTAGTATTTCTATTACCATCGTAGCATCAGAATCAACATTTAGCATTGGTTGTGTGTTCTTACAAAGTACAAAGGTTGCACTTATTGCGAAAATGTCCAAACTTTGTTACTAAGTGGCTGCATAGCTTTTCCAAACTCAAACTGATAATACTTCTTATGTGAATTTAAACATTATTAATTTTTAAAATATAATTATTCTTAATAGTAACTAATTAATATTGCATATGAATTGTAGTATAGATGAAAGTGAAGATGTTAAGACAACCTTGTCACAAGCGGATTCAAATGTGTTTGATGAAGATGATGTGTTGGATATCTCATAAGCACCATGGACGTTCTCTTGAATAATTTGTTGAGTTTTGACTTTCAGTGAATGAAATATAAAGGGCAGCCCGGTGCACTAAGCTCCCGCTATGTGCAGGGTCTGGGGAATGGCCGGACCACAAGTGTCTATAGTATGCAGCCATACCTGAATTTCTGCAAGAGGTTGTTTCCACGGCTCGAACCCGTGACCTCCAGGTCACATGGCAGCAACTTTACCAGTTACGCCAAGGCTCCCTTTCTAGTGAATGAAATATATCACAATAAAAAAATAAAAAAAAAGTAAAAGACAATACTATAGTGTATGAAATATAGTATTGTCTTTTACTTTTTTTAGTGTTTATTGTGATATATTGAAACAATATAAAAAGTTATTAAATTTTACGATTTTTTATTTTTTAACTTTTAAATAATTATCTTTTTTTAGGTCAGAACTTAAAGAATAAATATAAAATTATATTTTTAAAAATGATGGGTCGGTCCATGGGGCCGTGCCCTCATACGGCTGGGGCGGGCGGACCATTATAAGGCCCATCAAAATGGTGGGCCCGGCCCATCAATTGCTAAAGCCCACGGGGGCTGGGCTAGCCTGGCCCAACCCATATTGACAACTCTATTCCCAATGCCGTTTTCTAAAAGAAAAATGTCAAAATTATCTCACACGCAGGTACTAGATTTTTTTAAACTGGATCGTTTTGACTTCTTTAGGTACCGCTTCCTACATTTATTATCCCTTTATTCCCAACATTCACAATGACAGGGCACATTTACACATAGAGAATTCAATGATGAGAACCTTAAATCTCATCAATGAGAAAACCATAGAAAACAACAGATTGACCTGTGTCTGGTTAAAATGCAATAACCACTATTTTTTTTTTTTTTTTGATAAAGCATGCAATAAGAGCATTATTGACTTGGAAAATTTATTTCAAGGACCGATGACTTCCTAGATATAGCAAGTCCTATTAACATTCCAACACATAAACGTTCAGTGAATAACATGGTCAAAGGGGAAAGGCACAGAAATACATCAAGTCTGCTGGACTTTATAAGCAAAGCGCCATAAAAGATCGTGCAGTTTCAGTAAAATGCAGATTGAAAAAAGAAAAAATGAGAAAACAGTATATGTAAAACAAGAAAAATAACTACAAATACAAGCACTAACTATATGGGCAAAATAATAGAGAAAAACTGCAATGTGAAATATATGATGTAAAAACAATATCATCCATTTAAATTTAAAAATGCAGATGCAAAGATACAGCTTTAATTTTTAATTCAGATTCAATGACTAGACATAACACATTCATTTCTTTATAACCAAGAAATCCATTGTTCCAACTTCGAAACTCCATGGTTAATGGGCCACCCCTCTACCCTTTTCCATTTAAATACCAAGAGCGTGGTGCACTAGATAGGATTCAAACTCGTGAAGTGTTCCTAGCACACACATAAGCTAGGCAAAACACCTCGCCTCCATAGCACCAGATTCCGAGCTTAAGCGCACTTTTAATAATGTTAATATAGACACTTCAAACCATTAACCATCACTAAATATTAAAAGGTTTAAGATCATATTTATCAAGAGACTTACTTTTTCCCTTAGAAATAGTTGTAAAAGTAAGAGGGAAGAGAAACTCGAAATAAGGTTTTAACTTTTTAGCCAATAAATTACTGATAAAATATATGCCCTAGACATAAATGACACTGGATCTTTTCAGACCACCAAAACATCTTTAATCAAGTACATTTCTTGTCCCTGCTAGTGATGGTGCCAAAAATTCAATCAAATAGAGTTATTTACCCCTCTAAATGGTGTCAAAAGTGATACTCCCTCCAGTCCACAGTAAGTGACCAATTTGCTTTTAGCACGCCCATTAAGAAAATACCTAGTATGACTAAACTATCCTTACTTAGATATTTATTGCAAGGAGTAAGCAAATTTTTTAGGGATATGTACATAAGGTTAATTTTGTAAAAACAAACTGAATCCTTTCTTGATTATATAAATGAACACTTATTTTGGACCAAAATAAAAAGGTAACTTGGTCACTTATTAAGGACCGGAGGGAGTACTATTTCAAGACTTGGTTTTTCTCTTGCTGCAACAGTTAATGCACCCAACAACCCCTCCCTCTTTGACAACCATATAAAGGGAATCTGAATTCTCTCATTTCTTCTCTTCAAGGCACAATCTTGCTAGATATACATTCAAAATTAAGCAGCAGAAACAACTCCATCAAGTGTTTAAACAATGACCTATTAGCACAATGTCTTCTAGAAGCAGCAATGAGACTGGGATTTATGGATCAATAATAGATCACCAAATAAATATAACATCCTATTCATGTTTCATAAAGTTTGCATTCAGCTAGATTCTTTTTTTTTAACAGTTTAACCACAACTATGTTCGCTTGGCACCAGAAGAATTGCTCATAGATTCCCTACCACTCTCACAGCGACAGTTAGTATCCCCCGTTCCCCTCTCTGCTTTAAAACCTTTTTTTTCTTTTGAATAAGGTATATAATTTTATTGATGTGGAAAAAGCTCCTGTATACAAGCATGAAGTAAAAAGGCTACACACAAAAAATGGCCACTATGGAAAACATCAGTCGTTTGTCTAACGAGGACCTCATGTGTACACCAAAAAACACTAAAAACATGAAGCTGCTCCTATACCTCAAGCGTTCGCATATTTCTTGCCTTCAAAACCTACGAGTGAGGGTTTTCGAAAACAGGTAGGATTTTGGAAAAAGCAAATATCTAAGAGATCCTTTATTTTTTGGAAATATGGCAGAATCTTCTAAGACTCCAAATCTTTAGCGGCTCATCATGAATACGAGGGGTGCACATAATATGTACAGTTTAAACAAGTTTAATAGAAAAACTTTACATAGAATAAATCTTACCGCTTCATATGTCAGCGTACCAGATCGAGAAACAATTCCGATACGTCCTGGTTTGTGAATGTATCCAGGCATGATACCGATTTTGCACTCTCCTGGTTTTATAATACCTGGACAATTCGGACCAATCAGCCGAGTTTTAGATTGCTGCTTGAGAGCTGCTTTTACGCGAACCTGTAATTGCATTGGAAACCCAGGCAAAGAAAAGAATCCAGTGAGAGAACAACAGACTGAAAAGACAAAAAGGTGCAAGCTCAATTAGCAAGCTAATCCCAATCATAAATTTACTGAATCAACCCAAAAACAAAGGATCATAACCCCCAAAAACAATTTATATAACCCTGAAAATAAACGCATCTAAGGGGTTATTACTTGCAATCAAAATTAGCTTATTGTTATTTCCCTTTATTCGTATTTTCTTGTTGAGTCGAGCAGCTGGAAACTAAAGTTTAAACCTTAAAGTTGAGCATTCAGTTCTGAGAAACCCTGTCCAATCTAGTTGTCAAGAACCCATCTTAATGCATTCAATACTTAGGACTGCAGCTTCAAAGCTAATCCATGTAGTAGAGAAACAAATGTTATAAATGTCTTATGGCAAAAACATTCTTTTCTTTTCTAAATGGACATTGAAAGGGATCAAACCCCTTTCACCATTTCGTCTTCTGCATAATGAAGAAAAATACCGTTATTGCCCCTAATGACTATAATAATACATAAATCAACAAGAATGGCACCCATGTTTGACACATAAAATACACGAGCAAAATGACTAAAGCTGAACAAATAAAAATGATGGAGGGTGAACAAAAATGTTAATGTGAGATGTTCCTTTCCATTTTAATGAATTTCAGCCCATTTGCTCTCTGGAAGGAAGTAATCAAGGCAAAACATGGGGTACAAAATCATTGGTGCTCCAAGCTGTCTAGATCCCCACATGGTGCTGGCCTATGGAAAAGTATATGCAAACTTAAAGATGAATTCTTCCAGAATACCCAACTGGTGGCAGGCAATGGTATGCATATCAGGTTTTGGAAGGATAAATGGCTGAATAATATCATTTTGATGGCTGATAAATGTGAGCCAAACTCCTCTGTCTCTCAGAATTGGGCAAACAACACTTGGGATATGCTTTTCAGAAGGAACCTACAAGACTGGGAAATTGAAGAAGTGACAGACCTGCTTTCTAGACTATAAAGCCACATGATGAATGCCCAGGTAGCAGATAAGTTAAAGTGGAGCAGTGCTGATGGTAAATACTCAGTGAAAGCAGGCTATGCAAACTCATATGCTCCTAATGACATGATTGATGACTGGCCATGGAAGTTGATATGGAAGACTAATCTCCCAACAAAGAGCAAATGTTTCAGCTGGACAGCCCTCTATGAAGCATGCCTCACACAAGATAATCTTAAGAAAAGAGGATTCCAGATGGTCAATAGATGTTACATGTGCCAACAGAAACTTGAATCTAACAACCATCGATTTTTACACTGTAAAGTTGCTGCTGCGTTATGGAATATGTTTATGTGTATTTTTGGTATTAACTGGGTAATGCCGCATAACACTAAAGAGGCCTTTGAGTGCTGGTGTAAATGGAGAGTTGGTAAGGCCATCGGGCCAATTTGGAGGATGATTCCTGCAAGTATTTTTTGGTGTAAATGGTCAGAAAGGAACAACGGATGTTTTGAAGGTTTATCAACTCCAAATCACTCCCTCAAGGCTAGATGTCTTTTGTATCTTTATAGTTGGCATTACCTTTCCCCTTAGATTCTCCTGACAGCTTTTTGAACTTCGTTAGCTCCTTGGTACTAGAATAGACTTTTTGTAATTGAGCTAAGAGTGTCTTTTTGCTTCCATAACTTTTGTATTATTATGCATCTTCTTGATGCCAGAAATGAAATTTATTATTACTTCATCAAAAAAAATCTTTGTTGTCGGGAGATACAAATAAGGTTCCATTATCCGTGAGTTTACACAAGAGATTGGCATTAGGCTAGTACTTGTTTCCCCTAGTTATGGATGAGCTAAATAACAACAAACAGGATTAAGTCCCATGGTTTATACTATATGCGGACGGTTAATGGCTCAATAGATACTATCCCCTCCAACTAGCACTAAAATTTCTTTTACACACATTTTCTTTCCGGCAACCTATTACACACTTTAACTTGAAAAATCCGTAGTTAGGACCCTTTGAACGGTATAAGACCACATCTTCCTAAGAAATGCATTACACGATCAATGCCAGCACGACAAATGCCATTGCATAAAAAGAACACTTCATCACTCCTAAGTCATTACATACAATGAATGTTGGGCCACTAAGGTATCACCCTAAAAGACTCCTAAAAAGCATTGGACCTAAAGTAAACATACTAACATGACTAGGTTATCAAAGAAATATATTAACGTGACTAAAGTATATTTTCAACTAATTGGTATCGCCTACATAAATATTGTTCTTCCATTGTGCCCTACATTCATTAAGTCTACAGTGATTTCACATGATTGTAAGTTTTTCAAGACAACTTCCTTATATGTAATATCGAGACAGCTTCATTTCCAAAGAGTGAAATGTAAAAAGAAGAAAAACTATGTATTGCTACATCGTGGTATATTTCTCCAAAATGATTGTGTATTTCTCTAAATCATTGAATTGTAAATCTCCAAATTCTTGTGCAAGGGTAGAGTAGAATGTATTCACCAGCTCTAGTCTCCAGCTATAATTCAAAGACAATTCACTTATCTTTAATCAGAAAGAAAACAAAAAAAGAGTTCCAGTAGAATGGATTTGTATCTTACCATATCATGCTGAGGAATTCCCTCTGTGATGCAGACAACTAAGTCCAATTCAGCCTCCATGGCCTCCATAATAGCTGCTGCAGCAAACGGTGGAGGAACATAGACCACTGAAGCATTAGCTTTTGTTTCTGCTTTTGCCTCTGCAACGGTATTGAAAACAGGAAGCCCCAAATGTTCTGTACCACCCTTTTTGGGTGTCACTCCACCAACCTATTTAAGCACAGGAAAGACAAAATGAGCACTAGAGAACTATCTCTTTCCAAAGTCTATAAAAAAGAGGGGGCAGATATCCATTATGATTAAACAACAAACTTTCCAAATAATTTTCATTAAAGAGCAAACTGTCTACAATAGGCGCAGATCATACAATAAAATCACATTTTCTTCATGGGCTAGAAATCAATAAGGAGCTCAACAATAGAAAGGAATTTAAATACTTGCTCAAATGAAATCAATCTGAAGGCTGCAAATAATACCAACCAACTTAAACAAGTTAGCAGCATTACTAACAGTGACAATCCCAAGGAAACATTGGAAAACAAAAACGAGAGAAGACCTTGAAGACACAAGGAGTTTAAACCATCATAAGAACTTTTGTTTT